>VZRW01005746.1:0-11883 GCA_013398125.1 Aegotheles bennettii | reverse complement strand
ATTCTGTGACTTTATGATTCTATTACTGAGACTTTTCCTGTATAAAAGTATTCTCATTGTACTATTTTCCTTTTTTTTTTCTGTAAAAATGATCTAGACTAATAATGATTAGACACTTAAGATCACAACTATTAGTAGCAATAAATTCTTGGCTTTATACGTACACATACATAGAGTGTTTTTTCTTTTCTCATGATCAAGTTATTGAGTATAACACCCTAAAATAAGCCTTGAATTTGGAGAGTCTTTTAGAAACTCTTAGACTGTAAAGTGAGTTTGGTACCAAAGGCAGCTTATTTTAAAAGTTTTCAAGTCCTTTTCTGTTGACATGAAATATGGATAATCTATTATGACTAGTGATTGCTAACCCTCTGGGTGGTGGCTCTGTGACTCAGACCTTTGGTTCCAAAGCACTTTTCAGTAGCCTTCAGAAATACTGTCTCCAGGTTTTAGAATGTGCTATAAAACATACAGTTGTAAATTGTGCTGTATCATTTCATTTCATATTCACTAGCCAAGGGGTCCTCAGAAGAACCTTCACTCTCACCACAGAAAGAAGTAGCAGCAACAGCTGGAGAATGGTGTTTAGATCAGATTGACATTAACAGCAACAACCAGAAATTCTTATTTCAGGTTGAGGGAGGACATCATTGCCTAGTGATGGGGAACTAGATGACCTGAAGACTCATTTATATACTTTGGATTTGCTTTGGTCTGTAATTTCAAGCATATGACCCCTTTGATTCTCCGTTCTTCTCCTACATATTTATCTGTTTTGCTTACTGAAATTTTAGGCTTTTTAAGGCCATGACTGCCTCTCGCTGTCTCTTACTACATGTGCTTAATGGTGAAGTACAAAGTTAATAGGTTCCTAATCAAGACACTGTGGTGTCTTGCTGCTGACATAGTACACAATGACAACAAAGTTTATTTGATGAGGCAAGGGAATTTGCAATGAATAAGGAAGATACCTTTCTTTTTCAATAAGGAAGAATACAGGCAATTATCAGAAATACATAGGTGGCTATTGTTTAACATTTAATATCTCTGCAAGTAACAGTACCAACATAAATATATATAATGCATTTAAATTGCAGTTCAGTGATGATACTAGTAGTTTGTAGTTATTATATCTTCAGATACAGGAATGCAGTTTCAGATCAGTTCTACCTGGTGACACAGAGGAGATGCTGGATTGTGTGCTCTGACCATGTCACTTGTAATGAGTGACTTTAATATCTATGCTAATAAAACTTGATACATCCCCTGACACAAGCCCCAGTGGCAGAGAAGGTACAGCTATCTAAATTAAACTGAATATGTCTTGATTGAAAATGAAGGAAATTATATTAACCAGTCACCTGTGGGTACATGTTATATGCTACCCTGTGCTGAGTTTGCTCTAAAGGTGTCTGGTATACTAATGTATTTCAAGCTTTGGCATAGCAGATAAGTAACATCTCCCCTACTGCAAGGAGACAGATTGGCACCCCATTCTAGCAGTTTGCTAAAACCTTTCTTTTGCTTCTGGCAACTTGCTTTGCTACAGGCATTTTGTCTACAAAATATGTGTGATGTGGAGTTGGGCTTGACCTATTGATTTCTACAGGAGAGCACGAAAGTTCACGACAGATTCAATCCTCAGATACCACATGAAGTCTGTTTAAACCAGAGGAAGAAGACAGTATTGAAGGGATTTATAGCTGTCTTGAGTTAGATCAGCACAGGCTTTACTAAGTCAGAATGCTTTATTTACATATAGTATGTATTTACATACATACAGATCATAATTCTGCAAGAATTATAGATCAGTGTCTTATATCTTCACAGTGCTGCTATTTTTGTTTTTTGTTTTTTTGGGGTTTTTTTTGTGAGTGCCCGGAAGTCTTTATTCTGGAATAAGATCATGATATTGTTTTTGTTGTAGAAATATGGCATAAAAAGGGACAGCATATCCAGGAGGCCCATGAGTCAAGAAACACAGAAATGTGAATACTCCGATTTTCTTTTGCAGCCATGGAATTTTTCCTCTGCCTGAGGATTTCCTGCCATAATTTCTATATTTGTTAAAAAAGATTGAATTTATTTTCCAAAACCAGTACTACAAAACCATAGGATAAAATAAGGATGCAATGGATTTGGCCACATATTATATCCCAAACATTCCACAAATTGAAGCTGACCAGCTACATTTTTTGCTGATCAGACCTGTTACTGGAATAGAGTGTACAACAGAGTGAAACAGCTATAAGTATCAGACTGTGTAAATCCAAATTTTTCTCCGACTTCTTCAGGTTGTCTTCACTTTAAGTCTGATTAGTTGGGCTTTATGTGAGTGTATGAATTTCATTCAAGAAGGGTGTGGAACAGGACAAGGAGTTGAAATGCTGTTGCATTGCAGAGCAGGTCAGTGCTGAGACGTGAGAGGGATAGAACAGGTAGACATTAACAACTACTTGAAAAAGACATAACAAAAATTTCTCAGGCAAAGCAAACGTAGTACACGTTCAGACTCCTGCCAGCAACTTGAAGCACATGAAACTCTGCACTATAGCATAGGAAGAAACATTAATTTTCAGGAACTTCTGTATGATTATTCAATCAGAAACTCTCAACTAAAGAGAAATTATTTATATTACATAGAAAAAGCAGTTTTGAATCACACTTGTTATGGACTTTAGTCATGTTCTATCTTTATCTTTTTTTTTTTTGTCATGTACCTTCCACACCATATGGCATATCAATTTTCTTTAGGAACATTGCTGCATCTTAAAAAAAAAACATAGCAAAAGACTTAAGTTAAAATTTATTTTTATTATTCACCCAGGGATTTTTCTTGAAACACTCTGATCCTTCTAAGCATGTAATTTTAGTGCTTGTTATAAAACAGAATGCAGTTTAATTTTGTTAATTTGAAATCTATATATTATTGTAAGTGACAACAGCAATTAATTGTTTCCCATAAGTCTCAGCTATATTTGAATTCAGATGTTAATATTTCTAAAATGTAATTAGAAAACCTTATCAGGAAGGAGAAAAAGTCATAGGAAATTAATGAAAGTGAAAGTATACAATGTAAAGACCATAAAGAATTCTGGAATCATCAGAGCAATGTCCTCATGAGGAAACCAACATCCAATGCAAATGTTAATGTACATTTAATGGGTGTACAGTTAATGGATGATGGGATTGAGTGCACCCTCTGCAAGTTTGCCGATGACACCGAAATGTGTGGTGTGGTCGACACACTGGAGGGAAGGGATGCCATCCAGAGGTACCTTGACAAGACTGAGAGATGAGCCTGTGCAAACCTCATGAAGTTCAACAAATCAAATGAAAGATCCTGCACCTGGGTTGGGGCAATCCCATGCACAAATTCAGACTGGGTGGAGAATGTACTGAGAACAGCCCTGAAGAGAAGGACTTGGGGGTGTTGGTTGATGAAAAGATCAAAATGAGCTGGCAGTGTGCACGTCTAGCTCAAGAAGCTGACCANTGGAGTCCCCAATATAAGAAGAACCTAGAGCTCTTTGGGTGAGTCCATAAGAGGGCCACGAAGATGATCAGGGACCTGGAACACCTCTCCGATGAGGAGAGACTGAGAGAGTTGAGTTTGTTTAGCCCGGAGAAGAGAAGGCTAAGGGGACACCTTCTATCAGTCTTCCAGTATCTGAAGGGGGCCTACAGGAAAGCTGGAGAGGGACTTTTTATGAAGGCGTGTAGTGATAGAACATGGGGGAATGGGTTCAAACTAAAGGAAGGAAGGTTTAGGCTGAATATTAGGAAGAAATTCTTTCCTGTAAGGGTGGTGAGAGACTGGAACAGGTTACCCAGAGAGGTTGTGGATGCCCCCTCCCTGGCAGTATTCAACGCCAGGTTGGATGGGGCTTGGAAAAACCTGGATGAGTGGAAGGTGCCTCTGCTCATGGTCAGAGGGGTTGGAACTAGAAGATCTTTAAGGTCCCTTCCAACTAAAACCATCTATGTTTCTATGATTTAATAGATGGCTTAAGATGAGCACTCATTTTTGACAGACTAATATTGAGATTTGCTTCTGAACAGCTCTGCAAGTTGAAAGTCTTTTTTCTAAGCAATTTAAAGTGTTCCAAGTTGACATACATTGTTTGCAGTGTATTTTGATAGAGATATTCTTCAGTATTAAAGTAGATTTTTAAATGAAAATCAGTTCTGGACATTATCTTTGTCCTCTGTTTACATCTATGTCTTTCTGTCAGAATGAAAACATTTGTGTTTTTCCTCTGTGTCTTAAAAAGTGATTGCAATGCTTGAAAAATAATTTTCATGTTTACTTAATTTCCTTTTTTTCCAGACTTCCTGATCTTCACATTGACCTGGTGAGGAACATACTGGCTTCAATAAAATTTTCCTGAAGACACCTTCTAAAAAGATTGTTTTTCAATAGCTGCTAATTTTAACTGACTCAAATGCAAGCCCATATGTTTTTTCTTTGACCAACTGCCCATTTGAATTAGGATACCCACAAAGATATTGCATACGGTTAAGCTGGAAACAAATGCAAGGCAAGTTCAATAGAAATTTAAAGAGCCTTAGCTCTGACAATAGTCTATATGTTAATGCTGAGTTTACTCAGTTCTCACTGACAAAACCCCCTCATTATTTCACTTAAAATAAGGCTGTACCTGTGGGTTAACTTGCCTTATGGTAATCCAGTCCACAGTGCCATCAGTCAGTCTTGTTATACTGGCATCTCTGGAATAAACAAGAATCTTCAGACACAGTTTAGCTCACAAACTACATGTGACGTTAAGACCACATTAATGATTAGACTCAAGCTTTATATACTTTGAAGAATCTGATGAATTTTTAATCACGTTTTTCCTAAACAATAGGAACAAAATGCTTCTCTGAAGTAGTTGTCCTTGTTTGAGCCAGGTTAGAACATATTTTCTTTTAGTAATTTTACCTTTCAGTTAAGTCTTTTTTAAGTAAGTGCACTTGATGAAATTAACTGCATGTTTTTCAGTCAGTGTCTGCTTCTAGGACTGGTAACGCTTGATGTTTATAGTTATGACTGGAGAATGGTATGCAGAACCAAGGCCACTGCTTGGCTCTACTAAACATCTTATATTCCAGAAACAGAGGGGAGCAAAGGGGTCACACCCGCGACCCTATTACAGGGAGGAACAGACTGAACAGGTAACCCAGAATAGACAAAACGAAGTATTCCATCCCATAAGCATCATACTCTGTATAAATCTGAGACATCACGAGAGTTGAGCTCTCTTCATCCACAGCTGGCATCCTGGGACGACTGTCCGTTCATCTGCCTTTGATCCTGATTTGTGTGTTCCTAACTCCATTCATCCCTGAATCCAGAACCTGTCTGCCACTGAGCCCAGGACCCCAGTCTGGGACTTTCCCCAAGCTGCCCTGCAACTTCGGTGGGGATGTAAGCATTATTGAGGGGGAAGCACGATATTGGTTTTGTATTTTTGTATATTTGCATATATTTCATTATCTTTTTTTTATCCTTACTGTAGATTAATTACTAGCTTAATATAATTTACTGTATTTCAGAAGATGATTATAAGCCTATGTACAGTTCAGTGTGTTCAGTATATATCTACATATGGAGATAGGGTCAGACTGCTGTCGCAGTTTAATGCTGGGCCAGCAATTAAACAAATTACAAATGTTGTCTATTATCCCCTTTACCTTCCCAGAAAAGGAAAGAGAATCAAGGAGAGAGATTTATGGGTTGGAGACTAAGCTACACAGCTTTAATGAAACAGTAAGGATGAAATGAATAGGGAAACTGCAGAAAGAATTGCCTCACTGAAGAACAGCGAAAGCATGCACACTTGTGTAAACCCTGTCCTTTGTAAAATTACTTCTAAACTATATAGTTGTTTATATGGCAAAATTCTTGGTTTGGGGAACGGGAGAAATGGATAGAGTTAACAGAAATTCAGGGGAAATTTCTCTTTAATAAAGCATAAAAGAGAACATCAGTACTTCTTGTATCTTGCCCGTCTTTTCCTTTGAATACTTAGAAGTGTAAACAGCCATTGAGTCCATCATTGTTAAAGAGCACAATAGTACTCTTTGTTGCAGTGATTGATTTTTTCCAATTTTCCTGTCTTTGTGATCTATCTAGGTTTAATTTGTGTCTGTTTCACACTGCAAATACCACTGTTGCATTTGACATCGCAAGGGAAACTAAGGGTACAGACTAAATCCTGGGAAGATACCAAATTCAGGAGAACCAACAAAATGGGAAAGCTAGATTTAATATTTTCTAGTGGCTTACAAGTGTTTACAGAATTCACTGTTTCCTGGTCCGGCGTAGTAAGCAGCTCTCGTGATCAGGAGCACTTACTGGAACACAGGAAAACATACTGTATGAATATTTGTTTTTCACAATAGGAGAGGGCCACCTGTTTGGAAGGGATACTGAGAACAGGAAGAAGGACATGGTTCCAGAAATAATTCTTGACTGCTTAGATGTACTTGACCTGAGTAATAACGAAGAATGGTCAATCCTATCTGAAAAGCTCTTGAAATCATGGGATTCTCAGATGAGATTTCTGTTCTATTCTAGTCTTTGTCAAGCACTTGCCACTGCATGGCATTTGTTTTAGAAATAATTGTCTGAATGATGTAAATGCAGTATCTCCTGGCACCTTCTCTTTTTTTTTTTCCCTTTTCTGGACGGAAAATTGAGATGTGGCATTTTTTAGTCCTATTTTTATTAAAATATAAAGACATATAAAATTGTGGATTAGATACAAATATAAAAGGTATAAACCAAATGGTACAGTAATGAGAAAAATGAGGTCAAAGAAATAGAACTTCACGTAAAAACAAAGATAACCTCATTGTACTAAATTTTTGGTCTCCTCAAAACTCAGGGGCACAGGAAAGCACAAATTCATGAAGAAGATGTATCCAAAAGAAATTGTCACTAAACTGTCCAAAGTTTTCAAAGTTTGATTGAAATCAAAGGAGCAGTTCGAAGGATATTTCTTAGTTTGAATGATCTGTTTCACCATGTTTAACAGATCTATCACATATGGATGAAAAGAGACTACAGTAGAGAATTGAAGTAATATTATGCCTACTAGAATCCTGATTGAATAATCCACCTTTGTTTAAGGCACTGCTTTATTTTAAAAAGAGTATTTTGCAAAACACTTGATACGAGGATTCTTCTTTATTTGTACAATTAACTTGCTACTACACATCAATTAACATCTTCAAGTATCAGTTCAAAGTATCCCATTAGTGGACAAATGGTCTTTTCTTTACTATTTTATTGCTCATAAATTTGAAGAACTTAACATTTGTTGAACTGTTCTGTGGAATTCATATTGAGTTGGAGTTTTTTTAAACACTAGTTATTAGATATTTGATTTGCTCTGATTTTATAGATCTTTGACTCCTCAGTAGGTAGTTTATATTTTTTAAAAGCCTTCTGCTTTTCGCATAAATTTTTATGACTTAAATTGGCATCTATTACCCTTACCTGCATTTGAAATTAGTTATATTTAATTTGCTAGTTTTTCCAAATGTTTCTTAGATGATTTTTACATTGTCCCAGGGGAGAGTGTTGATTTTTGTTTTGGAGGTTTTTTCATAGATATTGAAGAAAAATAAATTTTGTATTAAAAAATCCTGTTGCCATTTATATTTCCCAAGAATCAGGTTACACAAGGTCAAAATATTTGTGTATATTTTTTTCTCTTATTACTTATTCTTTTTTGTTTTTTTGGTATAACTCAACACATTCAAATTCCACACAACATTGAGTAAAGTGGCTTAAGTAACAGGCTTTTCAAAGACATATGATGATTTCAGCAGTCTCAACACAATATATCTACATAGAGACTGACAGCAAAGCTCTATCAGAGGCACTTTTAATTTCTAAAGGAACAGTGTTTTTGTTGTTTAACTGCCAAGAGACACAACATATCCCTCCTTTAAATACAGGTTGCTTGGAGTAGTTACCACTGATGTTCCTGCTGAATAACTGCATTAGGATGTTTGTGTGCTTGCTTGTTTCATGCTAAGTTCCATACATGGAACTTTACTTTTTGTAGCTGCAGTCACACTATCATCTTGTGATTGTGCCTGGGTTGGTTGTAATTGTGTTGGGATCTGGACCCAGCTTTGCCTGATCTATCATGAGCAAAGTGCATTCAGTTTTGTTCCTGAACTTTACAATAACCTACACATTTCCTATTTCTGTGCTTCCATGAGAGCATAGGAATTGTGCCCGTTTGTTGAAATGTCTTACTGTGTTATGCTGAATGACAACAAACTTAATCTTTAGAATCAATATGTCTTTCTTTTTAGAATGGATCTATTCATCACATACAACCCTCTTTTCTCTGCTAGTTTCTCATAGTCCAGGGACCAGCCTTTTCGGCAGACTTTCTGTATATTATTAGTCCTGTTCAGAGAATGCTCTACTGGCTAAATACTTGGCAAATGTTTTAATATCACAGACATCTGTTCATCTGAATAATGTTTTTCAAATTTTGGCCTTCTGTGAAATGGTGCTAGAGAAACTGCTACAGGAATTTTTCTTTTGGGATTCTGTATTACTTTCACAGCAGACCTTTGTAATTTTGCAATCTTGCACTGCAGACTTGCCAGTGCAGAAGGCAGCAGTTTGTCAGGGATGTTCTCTGAGGAGCTGTGAGCTGTTTCACCTTGTTCTTGGCATCCAAGCTAGATGCATACTGCACCCATGGGATTTCTGCAACAGTGTCAAATAATGCTTTTTTTCCTCAGTTTAATTTTATTTCACTGCTATCATTGATTTTGAGGTCAGTGGGTTTCCTTCCTGTTACAACCCTTGTATTACATTTCCATTTGATTTGGAGGTGACAGTTCCTGTTTAGGGGAGGAGCTTTACCCAAAATTCACGCTAAATATATTTTTTTCTGTTTCTTCAGTTCTTATAAACAACATATAATTTGGCTACTCTCAGTATTAAATTCCCTGGCTAAATCATATCTGGCATGGATTATAATGCTTTCTGAGAAAAGTCTTTAAATTGCTTGGATGTTTCACTTCATTCAGGTCAGATCTGATTGCTTCTGTTTCTAATAGGTGATCGGTAGGACTTGCTCAGCACAAACTTACATTCTGTTGTGATGCAGTCTTTGTGTGTGTTGCTGATGAATCAGAATTCTATCATTTCACCAGTGCTGTTTAATGCTGGAAAGACCTTAGTGACAATTTCAGTACCTGTTACTTAATATTATAGTACTTTCCCCTTATTTTTTGGGCTATCTCTTGTGCACAAGATATACAAATGTCATCAAAAGATCAGTCATTTTCCCACACAGAGTCTGAGCTGGCAATATTCGGACTGAGTGTCTAGTACATAAATACACTGCCTGCCAAAAGGAAAAGTGGCTACACTGTGTTATTGCTTGCATCTCAGGAGTTGACACCTACATGGATCAGCTGGTGCCTTTCTTTTCCACTACATCAGTTAATCCATGACAGTTACCTCTTAACTTTTTAGTTCTGTCACATGTGCTACTTTGGACACCATTCTTAAGTACAATCATGGTGGTATTATCACTGCTGTCTCTGCATTTGCAAACACACCTGTTTTGCAATGGTCTGGTAGGCATCTTACACCTTCAAAGATATAAGGAAACTGTTTCCAAATCTTCTGTGATATGAGATGTACTTTTGTGGATCTGGAACTTTGTGCTTCAGTTCATCTACTGCGAAGCAGCAATAATGATGATCACTTTCAGGTCTAAGTCAATTTAGATTGAAAACTCTTTTAGGATAAAAAATGCCTGTATCTGTGGAGGTTGCATACACTGTATAACAACAGTCCAGTCTTCCCACTAGCTTTTGTAACATTTTGCAAAGAGTACAGAAGTTATTTTCTAATTTACTACAGGTACATTATAGAGGGTTGGTATAAAAAACACTATTGGGATAAGTGTTGGCAAGTCCAAATCTTTTAAAAGCATGCTTTATAGTCATTTACCCCACATGGTGCCCAATCCATCACTGACCATTTAAAAAAAAAAAAAAAAAAAGAAAAAAAAAAGACTGATTTATTTATTTTATATTGTAATGTTATGGGTTTTTTTAAAATACTCTCTTACATCATATGATGAGTTACAAGCTAGTATACTTTTACGATTTCAGTGCAGAAAAAATAAACGTGTTTTAACACAACTGCTGAGTGAAAGAGATACGTCTGTAAAACTTTCCCCTTCAAAGTAATTTTTCTGTGGTCTAAGGGCTAAACTGCTTTTAGAAGAGAACTTTGTTAATATGATGACATCTCTTAATGTATATACTTTTAATAAAGCTTCTTTGGTAATTTTTGGAGGGAACATAATATTCTGTGTGTGGTTAAGAAGGCACCCCTCTTCAAGCATGTGACTACAAATTTCAATTTAAATTAAGTTTTTTTCTGTGACATTTTCCCCAAAATTCTGTTTTATATATTGTCAGATACTCATGCATGTGGGCAGCAGCAAGGATAAAGTGTGTTTATTTCTCTACCTGTGCTTGAAAAAAAGATATTGAAACTCCACGTGAAAACTTTTTGTGTTTCTGATAGTGTCAGAAATGAGTTTCTTGAAGGACAGAGATATTTTCTACCATTTTTTTTTGAACTTTCACATGCTGACAATGTTAGCTGAGCATATTTGGCAGAAAATTGTTTGGTCTGTTTTTTCTGTGAACAAAATAGTTCAACATAATGATTAACTCACTTTAAAGCATTTAAGCAATTGCAAAGAAGAAGCAGACAAGAAAACATTAGTTCTTTTATTTCGTGCAACAAAGTTATAACAAAAGTAATAAGTATGAGATGGCAGAATAAACCAGACAATGCAGTGCATGTGAGTAAGAATATGGATTTGCTCACGTGATATTATGAAGACAGAAAGGGGGAGACTGAGTAAGCAATGCTTGTGCAAACCAACTGAAAACCTAATGGTCATTCTCTGTGTCTTGTAGAGAGATGGAAATTAGGGGAAAAATGAACTTCATGTAAAACTGCGGCTGTGATTAATGTACTGGTGTTAACATAGGAGAGTTGTTAGATTTTTCCCCTTGGATTTTATTTTTCCTTAAGGAATTCCCTTGTGTTGTTTCTGCAGCACTGCTGTGGATCAGTTCAAGGTGACTAATACAGAAAAGAGAAACTGTTTTCCCTTTTTGTCTCTCTCATAGCAGAGGATTGAATAGCTGCCCAGCAGACCTAGACAAATGGCAGTAACATTTTCAGTTGTAAATTTTCCTGCAGTATCGGTCCAATTTTCATTTTGCTCCATTTCCTTCTTTATATTGCATTGCATTCATGCATTGATACCCTCTCCTGAAGACTTTTTTTTTTCCAAATGATTAAAAGCTGTTGGCTTTGCTCAGAGGCAGAGGAACTGATGTGACTTGTAGTGGACCATTCAGTTGGTAGAAAAAGAAATTTTCTGCTTGTTTTCAAAAGAGTACTTCAGACATATTGAGTTTAAATATGCACAGCTCAGAAGAAAAATATGTAGAGAAACAGAATATATGTTTTCATAGAATCATAGAATCATCTAGGTTGGAAGAGACCTTCAGGATCATCCAGTCTCACTGCTTACCTACATCACTGCTAAACCATATCACTCAGCGCCACATCCAGACACATCTTGAACACTTCCAGGGATGGTAAATCCACCACCACCATGGACAACCTATTCTCATACCTAATTACACTTAAGTGAAAAAATTTTTCTTAATGTCCAATCTGAATCTCCCCTGTTGCAATTTTAGGCTGTTTCCTATCATTTTTCACTGTGGGCATGGCAGAAGAGACTGACCCCCTCCTCACTAGGGGGGTAGAGGGCTATAAGATCTCCCCTGAGCCTC
>VZRW01005740.1:30478-55428 GCA_013398125.1 Aegotheles bennettii | reverse complement strand
GTAGGTAGACGGTTGGACTGGATGATCTTGAAGGTCTCTTCCAACCTCAATGATTCTATGAAATCTTAATTTTAGAGCTTGAATGCTTGCTTCATTTCTTCAAGCTCTTATAGAGCATACTGAACAAGAAGTCTCTCCATATAAGTCCAAGTTACTCTGCAAATGCACTCTTTTCTCAAGATTATTTTTAAAGAAAAATAATAAATTTTAAAATTATAGGGCTTTTTTTTATTTGAAGGGAGAAAAAATATTTATATAATAGAATTGCATCCATCTGACTGTATAAATAATGAGTACAAACATGCATAAGAATATGACGGTTTGTGATTCACTGACCACTACTGATTGAATCAGGAGATTTGTATTCAATACATGCAGTTAATTTAAATAGACAAACCCCACAATTTGTTCCACTTGAACCTTCTCTGAGAACCTTTGGGGCAATGAGAACACTGATACCTTCATTTTTTTCTGCTCTGAAGTATCTTCGTGTCAATACTTTAATATTCATGTGAATAAAGAGCAACAGGAAATGAGAAAACAGAGTTCCTCCAATTTGTAAATAATCCTTTTTTAATATTTACAGAGTTTGTGTTTTAGACTGGAACTATTTTGGGAGTGGTACAATGAAGGAGTGCAGTGTGCTGTGAAATAGAAATCAATATGCAATAATCGGGATCATATATATAATATTTTTGCATTCTCTAACTATACTTTAAAGAGAAGGTACCTTAATGATATGAAAAAGTAAGTGTGATAAAATGCAGTGAGGACACCTTTCATCTAGCTACAGCATAGTAGACCGTTTAATATTTATATATTTTTCCCATAGGCACAAGCATTTATTCTATGAATGGGTACAGACTCATTCTCATCAAATAAGAATTATCACAAAGATGAAGATAATCCAACTTGCATGTTTCCTGTATTTTTCTAGTTGGAGACCATTACAAAGAAATATGAAAATATTTCTTAAACTATAAGCCCGCCTGCAGTTGAATATATTTTCTTCAATTGATACAGTATCAGAACAATTATGGGCAAAAAAAATATAATTATAAATAATGATTTTCATGGTAACTACCAGCTAGTATTGTACCAGTTCCGTCAGTGGTAAAGTTTCCTTAGATATATGCTAGAGATATAATGCAACAAAGGAAAGGGAAACCCTTACTCACACTGTGCTGGATTTCTTATTAGCCTTTCAAAACCTTCTGTCTCTTAGAAACACTCTCACAATTATATGTATATAAAACTTTTTATAAAAAATATGTATACAGTTAGAACAAAAATAATGAAGGCCATTTGATTTCAGCAGCACAAGTTTTATCAGAGGCTTTTAACAGCCTGAGTATGGCAACAGTGTGCAATCTGGTTGATAAATATGCACCAAATGACAAATTAATATGTTCTGGCCCTTCTTAACTGCAGATACAAATGTTGTTATAATGTTTTGGACATTAGTCAGTTTTGTCTGTCTGGGGAAAGGTTGATTCAAATGGCTTATGGATCTGCTATAGAGAGGTATAAACTGCCCTCTATGTGAAGAGACTGTAAGTTACATTGTGAAGTTAAAAAAAACAACCCCAAAATCATGGCTGTTAGGCTCAGAAAGAAATGGATTTCTTTAAGCTGCCAAATCCATTAAACTGTTTAACTGTAGAGAAGAGTGTGTTATCGAAATCCCAGTGGGACTGCTGTTTAGATGGTCCGGGAACTGTTTTTCCAATGGATAGTGTGTACTTCCACATATTAAGTTTCCGGATTGCTTTCATTCCATTTTAGAGGAAATTGAGAATCTATAAGATTTTGTCTTGTGAAATATTCAGATGATTCTATAACTCTAGAAAGAATGCATACGATGACAGTGACGACAATGCATAGGACTAGAAAATATGGCTTGCTATTTTATTAATTTGCTTAATTTGTGAAATTGAACAAGTAAAGATAGAAACTTAAGCAATGGAGCTGTCAACACAGAATACACTAGTAGTTATTTTTTTATATCTAAATGTACATTTTGTGCACATTTTAATCTGTTAAAAATATTTTTACTGTAATGCACCATATTTAAAGCTGTGAACTGGCAGTTTTGCCATATTTGGGTATTTTTCTTAAAATCAGGTAAAAAGATCTCTGAAAACTCAAAAGAGATGCTTTGCAGGAACTGTCAGTCAGCAGCTGAAATTTTCCATTGTCTTCTGGTTCTGGTATTCTTTTCTATTAACTGGCTACCTTGTTCAATTTATGAACCAGATTTCCTCTGATTCAAAACAGCCTGCCCTGTATTAATTATTACTGTACACAAGGGGAGTGGTACTCTGGTAACACCAGTGTAGAAAGGATCTCCAGCTTAACTCTTGGATCTGTTAGGTCCAGCTCTGTGCCAGGGTTTACAGCAGCTGCAGAACCTGGATGTTCAAGCCTCAGGTGTAAATCCTGAATACAGAAGAGGGAAAAAAGGTCTTCAGAGTAGCCATAATCAGGTTTTTTTCCCAGGGGCTCAAGTGCTTTGTGGTCAGAAATCACTCCCTGAAACTCCTCCTGAGAGGTCTGTTATGCACTGTATCTCCTGCTTTATTTTAGATCTTTCTTACAAAAAAAAAAAAAAAAAGTGTTTTGGGCATTTTTCCCCCCTAGGATGTGAAACGCCTGTTTTGGAGAAAATCAAGCAGGTTCCTGTGGGTGGCATCCCTTCCCTCAAGTGTATCAGCTGCCCCATTCAGCTTGGTTTCATCTGCAGCCTGGCTGAGGTTGCACTCAATCCCACTATCCATGTCACTGATGAAGATACTAAACCATACCAGTCCCAGCAGGGACCCTTGAGGGACACCATTCCTTGCTGGTTTACCTATGGGCATTGGGCCACTGACTGTTGCTAGGATATCCCCAAACAAAAGCAGCCAGAGTCAGCAACCCCACCAAGTCCTTAGCATTCAATGCACAGAACAGACCACGGCATTGCCAGACCTGTGGCTCCCATAGCATGGCCCTCAGGTCCCTCCAGCACCCTGGCTGCTTCAGTCTTTCATCCTGCCCCAAACCTTCTACCCCAGAGGTAAAGACCAACCCCAACCCCTGCAGCCCAGGGATGCTCTTTGGGAAAAGAGCGGAGGTGACAACCAGCAAATCCTCCTGTCTCTCTTTCAAGCTCAGGCAACCTCTCCCCGCTGCCTAGGCAGGAGCAGACCCTCTTCCCTGCATCCTGGGCACCCTTGGCAGCACCACTGACACCTAGGCACCTCCAGATGTGGTGGCACCGCTGGCACCCTGGGCACCCCTAGCAGGTATGGCACCCCTGACCAACCAGTACCTCCTCTCCCCCATTTCCCCAACACACTCGGCACCCTGTTCACTCAGTGCCCAGGCACTTTCAACATTCTTGGCATCACCAAACTCTGGCACACCAGCATTCAGACCACCCCTGTCTCCCCAGCAGTTTTGGCACAGAGGGTTGGCAGGCCTGGGTGAATCTCCT
Source organism: Aegotheles bennettii (assembly GCA_013398125.1). Taxonomy (NCBI): domain Eukaryota; kingdom Metazoa; phylum Chordata; class Aves; order Caprimulgiformes; family Aegothelidae; genus Aegotheles; species Aegotheles bennettii. The sequence goes on along the minus strand of VZRW01005740.1, from coordinate 51,950 downwards.
AGTCGATTGGGCCAATCTCTCACCTATTACTCCCTCTAAGTGAGTCTCCTCCCCATTTTACAGCCTATTCCCACCAGCACAGCAGCTCACTCCCTGGAGAGAACCCTTGACCACAAGCTCCCCACCTACTTGATGCAGAGCTGGGGGATGTCAGTGACTGGGGCTGGCTCAGCAGCTGCCACAGGAGGGTCCCCCCAGCCCAGCATGGCTCCTGCTCACCCACACAGGTCAGCACATGGATCTGTCTGGCAGCTGCTTCAACACCTGCATTGCCCACGTCAGGTGGAGGAACACCAACCTGCCTCCACTGGCCACCTTCACGCTGGCTGCAATGCAGCACTGCTCTTCTACGAGGTGCTGCCACATGGGGCCTATGGGGCTGGGGGCTCCCCATGGCCTCGGCAGCCCCCTGGACCTTCCAGGGCCAATAGCATCTGGTCCAGGACTGCAACAACCCAGGAGAGAAGTGGTCCCAGCCTCTGGGATGCTGCTGCCCTCCTTCTCTGGCTATCATCACATCACAGGGCTGGTCACAAAGCATCTCCAGCATGGCCAACCCTGCGGAAGCATCACCAGGCAGTACCGTCCTCCAAGGCACAGAAGTCTCCTTGGACGCTGGTAGCCCCACAGGCAGTGAAATCCCCCAGGGCTCAGAGATCCCCATGGATGCGTCCACAAACCTGGGCAGATATGTTATGTTTTGTTCCAGATGCCCTTTACAGGGCCTGCTAAGCCCTTTGTTTAGAGACCAAAGCTTCATTTTTGGTTTTGCCAGTAGCATTTTTATGTTCTAAAATCCTGAGCATGACTTCAGTGAACAGTTACAGTGGTGACAATGTCATGTCAGGCAGAAGGTGATGTGTGACAGAGTGGGCAGCAGGTCACTCGTGACCATGTCACAATGGACAGCACCATCAGCAGTGGCCGTGTCACCACGGTGTCAACAATGGGTCTGTGACACTGCTGCATGGGGGTATAAAAGGGGCTGCAGGGCAGTGGGTCCAGCACTGTGGACGAGAGTCCATCGGATGAACAGGGATGAGCTCCCACATGGCTGTTGTCACTAAGGAGCAATTTGCCAGCGTGAGGCGGACCAAGGTGGACTTCTGGGATGGGAAGGAGTTCATGATGCCCAGCATCACCACCAAAGGTACAGGCATCCACAGCCTCCGCAGGAGTGTTGTCATGACTGACAGTCGCAGCATTGGGTTGGTGAGATTAAGCGCGGCAGCCATCTTAGGGGTGTCACCATTGAGGGTTGGGGGCAGCAATGACACTTTACATCTGCCAATCCACCACAGCACAGGGGATGTGAGAGGGTTCAGAGCTGGCAGACGCAGAGCATGACCTGGTTTTCCTTTGTTTTTCAGAGCGAATGGCTATCTGGGATGCAGTGGCCGACTACGTTCAAGAACAGCTCCTGCTGCACAAGGTAGGGAGATACCCCCATGCTTCTAGTCAACCCAGAGGGGTAGGGAGTCCCCATGGTCCTGGAGCATGGCCTGCAGTTACTCTTCCACTCATCAGAAAGCAGTAAACACCCTAAAAGCCCCCACCAATGGACAAACAGGACTTGTGCAGTGTGGTATCACCTCTGGCAGGCTGCACTGTACCACAGGGCTGATCCTTGTCACTGGAGACCCCATGGATGTCCTTGGGCTGCTTCATCCCTGACTCTAGCAATGCTTTTTTTTGGAGGGACAAGGGGAAGGACAGCACTTGGCACCTTCTCCCCAGATCTCTTACCACTGCACTGGCTTGTGCCTCTGAACAGCAAAAGTGGGCTGGATCCAGCCTGAAGCAGCATCCCTGGATGGGGTCACTCCCAGCTCTTCCTTTTGGCCAGTTCTCATCCTTCAGCCCTTCCCTTCTCTTCCACTTGCAGGGGGTCCGAATTCCTGCCCTTGGCTCCTTCGACACTGTTCCCAAACGGATCCAGGTTGGAGATAAGGCTGTGACTATCCAGTGGCCCATGTTTCACCTGGCCAGGAACCTTGCCATTGTCTGCAAGGCCTACCTGCCTGGTAAGATGACAGATAAACCCTGTTTGGCTGCACTGTCACTGCATCCCTTCCCTGGGTCTGAAATGCCTCTCTAAAGCAATTCCCCCTCTGCAAAGCAGGTCCAAACCCAGGGCCTTTCTGGGTGATGCAAGGACTGCAATATGCAACCCCTTGGGAAACACCTGCAGAAGGACCATGGGGTGAGCTCCTCCATCCCTTTTGTGTGGTTTTCCAGGTAACAAGGAGCTGGACCCTCTCAAATATGGCAAGGTGGCCACGGCCGCCTTTGTGTCCCGGCGGAAAGTGGAGTCCTGCATCCAAGGCACCACGTCCCTCCTGTCTCACTGCCTGAGAAACGGAGAGAACATCGCCCTTGTCCTGAGAGATATAGGGGTGCTCCTCATTGAAGACATGAGGGTACAAATGAAGTTTTTTTACAACTTCCTGGAGAGGATGTCTGGGCAGGAGAACTTGGGAATAGCTGTTTCCGAGGTGAGTGTTCTGCCTTCTCCATGGCCCATGCAGTCCCACAGCAGTGCCTCAGCACTGCTCACATGAGGCCAACCAAGACATGGGCAGCAGCCTGGGCCAGGCAAGAGCTATGATCCTACCAACTCCCACTGCCTCAGGCTCCTCTGATTTTGACTGCCTCAGCCACACTGAAGGACATCCTGCCATCTTTATGCTCATCCACTGCAGGTCCCTAAGCTGCTGGACATGGTCGTGTCCCCAGTGGTACCCATGACCTCACTGACATCTTCTGGACGTATCATCATCTTTCCTGAGTAAGTACATCTGCAGATGTAGCCTCTAGTTCCTCAGGTGCGCTTTGGTAGCGTTTGCTTCTTGTCACCCCAGGGGTCCTGCCAAAGGGGCACCAGGCAGTGACTGTCACTTATGTCCTCAGCCCATTGTCATTCCTGTGAGGCAGATCTTACGGGAAAGATGGAGGACTTCAGGCAACATTTTCTCCCCACCATGTCCTGGACTTCTTTGCAGGGTGATTCCATTGCCCAGGATGGTCACTGGGGATTGGGTGTCACCAACTTGGCAAAAAAAAAAAAGGGTTTTGTGCAATGTGAAAACATGCTTGTGAGCAGGGGATGGCAGGAAGCAGGGGCTGGTGGTGCTGTGGGTCATGCTCATGTCACCCCTTTGTCTCCAGGTTTGAACTGGAGTTTGTGTTCAAACCACCACCCAGGGGCCCTCTCAAGAACTTGAGAAAAGTCCCTGGTGAGGACAAGCAGAAGAAAGAAGAGGTTTTGCCAGCTATTGGGCAGGACAAAAAAGGTAAAGCTGCTTCTGCCTCCTTTCTATAATACAGTCAACCAGCTTCTGTGATATATTGGAGAAAATTCTTCAGTAATGATTTTCAGAGGACTCCAACTTGTGCCAAAGATTAATGGCAGCTCGGCACAGCCTCTTCTGGTAACAACTCACTGGATTCTACAAAACCAAACCCCAGGGTGGGACGTGCCCAAGGCCCCAGGAAAATGACCCCTCTGTAGGATTCCTTGTCCTGTCACCGACACTACCCAGTTCCTCTTTCCCAAATCTGGTGCTGATAACATGGTCACAAAAACAGGTTGTACCATGGAAATAAGGAGCTGGGACAGAACCAGTCAGGGTGGCTGCAAGAAGAGCAGAATGGCCCTCTCAGACGTTTTGGGAAGAGGCGTGAGCACTCCTGTGTTTCACCAGCGCTGGCAGAATCTCAGGGATGCTCTTCTGACAAGGTCTTTCCTTCCCAGTTTCAGAGGGATTTGCTGAACTGCCTTTACCAGCGCATTCCAACTTGACTCATAACGAAACCGCACCGCTCCAGGAAACAGAGAAGATAGAGGACAAGGACAAGGAGGCTCAGCTCAGGTGAGTTCAGAAGCTCAGGGCTGTTGTCTGCACGGGGTCATTTTCTGACCCAGCCAGAGCCCATTCCCCAGCCCCAAAATGCCATTTACCACCGCCCAGCAGTGAAGGCAGTGCCCAGAGGGGCAGGATGGGGCTGCTGGGAGCCTCATTTCCCAGAGCTGGCTCCTCTCCTTCCCTTCAGGAGAGCCCCAGCGTTGCCTCCTGAGCTGTGCACAGGGGCAGTTGTGTGTCAGCCCAGTGTCCTGGCTCAGGGGTTTTCCTCTCCTGAGCTGAGTGCAGCCAGCAGCTGCACAAAGAGGTCCGTGGCTCACAGGGGCAGAATGGGGCCCCAAACCCATTGCTTCCTCAGGCAGACCCCTCCTGTTGTGTCCTTTCAGGCAGCTGCTAACAAAAATGGAGACCTTCTCCAGAAAAAAGAGGCCTGTGACCAGCCATCCTGAGGGCAAACCCACACCCAAAGGGCAGGCATCAAAGCAGAGCCAAGCACCAGTAGGGAAGCTTCAACCCCGGAGGTGCAGAGGAGGACAAGAAGGACAAAAGAAAGTTCCCAACAGAAGCAAATTACCATCAACAATCTCAGAGGCCAGGATTCTTGGGGAACCTGCCTACAAGGTCTTCATTCCACAGCCACCAGCTGCGTGTGAGATAGCACAATTACTGAAATCAAGGCCTGAGATGTTCTGGTCTGTGCTGAAAGAACCGCAGAAGACAGTATTAGCGGGATACAGCTTTGAGCTCTCCCTTTTCGTGCCACCAGTGTATGAGGGGTCCAGGTCTATACAATGCCATCCACTGCAGGCCAGATCAGTGGTCTCCAGGATGGAGTGGCCCTGGCTGGAATGATCAGGGCTAGGGGTGCTTGGAGGAGAGGGAGCACCACCTGAGGTGGCAAAACAGGTATGTAATTCAGATCTGTGTTGTTGTTGGGTGCAATTTCCTTGTAGAAATGCAGAGCTAGTGGGACAGTGGGGACTCTTCAAAGCGCCCTTAGTTCTGATTGATGGGATGGCTAAGCTCCCACCTTGGGCTCTCGCATCACCATGGGTAAGGTACTCATTTTCTAATGTTATACTCTTTCCTGTAGCCTCAGGAAACACATAAGGCCATGTTATTTGGCCATGTTTGCAAGGCCTAACTAACCACAAAGCTCTGGGCCAAAGAGGCAACTGTTTCTTTCCCATTCATTGCTTCTTTAAATTCCTGGTGGGCAAAGAAAGGCTTTTTTTGGCTGCTCTGGCACAGCTTGGGAGCAAAGTGCTGCTGCTGGAGAGGCTGCAGAGAAGGGCTAAATAGAGGGAGAGAAACAGCTGCGCTGCCCTCAGTGTCCTGACCTGAAGCCATCCAAGGGGTCTGCATGTGGGCAAAAAGCTCCCCAAACCTGCAGTATTGTTTTAGAGGAGTCTCTCTTCTTTTACAGAAACACATCTGTCTTCCGGACTCAAGGAGCTTGGGAAAGATGAATAAAAATCCAAAGGAGTAGTTGCAAGATTGTAGACTTTTTTAATTGTTCACAGTGGTCCTTCACTGGAAAATGGGAAAGAGGTTCTCATTTTAAGACATAAAAGTTCATTTCAGAGTCCAAAGTCTCATTTTAGTTTCTAAACTTGACATCTTAGGGCTCAAAGCTTTATTTCTAGGGTCCAAACTCTCATTCATAGGGTCCAAATCTCTTTTATAGTTCAAAGTTTTCATTTTAGGACATGCTTTTAAAGCCAAAATCTTCATTTTAAGGGTCTAAGCGCCCACTGTTTAGGGCCAAACCCCCTTTTTTAACATCCAAAGCTACATTTATAGACTTTGAATTTTCATTTCAGAGTCCAAAGCATCAATTCTAGGGTCAAAGGCCTCAATTTAACTGTCCAAACCCTTACCTGCAGAGCCCAAATCCTCATGTTTAGATCCAAATTCTCATATGGTTACCGAAGTCTCATTTATAGCCTCCAAAGTCTAATTTTTAAGGCTCAAAACCTCATTTTGAGGGGCCAAATACTGAATTGTAGGGTCTAAAACCTCTTTTTATGGAACAAAGGGCTTGGTTTTAGGGTCCAAAGCTTTATCTGGAGGCTCCAAAGTCCCATTTATAGGATCCAGATCTTTTGGAGTCCAAAATCTCATTTTATTGTCCAAATCTTTGATTGTGATTTCCAATGCGAAATCTTCAGGGCCCAAAGTCCTAGTTTTAGGGCCCAATGCCTATATTTTAGGGTTCTAAGCCTCATTTATTGGGTCCAAATCCTAATTTTTAGGGTCAAAAGGCTCATATTTAGAGGCAGAGCCTGACAGCTCTTTGAAGCCTGCCCTACATTTCAGCAAGCTTTAAGAACTGACTCAGGCACTGGTGGAAGAATGCTCTGAAAGAGAACCGAACACCCTTATTTGCTTATAATCACATGTATTTCTCTTCTTGGCGCTGAACAGACTTCTATCCCACACACTAGTTGGGGAATGCCACTTTCTTACAGGCCTTATTATGGCCCTTAAATGTCAAAAAAAGACCGCTCTGACCAGCTTGAGTATCAAAGCAAGGCTAGAGCACATCGGAGGGGAGGAGAGCTGCTCTGGAGCCGGCCCGAAGCGGCTCTGAAGCCCGCTCCGCAGCAGAGCGGCCGATCTCGGCAAACGGGGGCTTTCCTGAGGTTTTCCTGGGGCGGGAAAGCGCCGGGGGCGCGCAGAGTCGCGCCGGGGGCCGGCAGCTCCCGCGGGAGCCGCTGGCGAGACCGGGGCGGTGCCTGAGCCACGGGGCCGACGCCTGCAAAAATCCGCCTGGGGAACGAGGGGGCAAGGTCGTTCCTTCCCAGTTCCGAGGGATTTGCTGCACTGCCTTTGCCAGCCCATTCCAACTTGACTCATAACGAAACCCCACCGCTCCAGGAAGCGGAGGAGATAGAGGACAAGGACAAGGCTCGGCTCAGGCGAGTTCTGAAGCTCAGGGCTGTTGTCTGCACGGGGTCATTTTCTGACCCAGCCAGAGCCCATTCCCCAGCCCCAAACCGCCATTTACCACCGCCCAGCAGTGAAGGCAGTGCCCAGAGGGGCAGGATGGGGCTGCTGGGAGCCTCATTTCCCAGAGCTGGCTCCTCTCCTTCCCTTCAGGAGAGCCCCAGCGTTGCCTCCTGAGCTGTGCACAGGGGCAGTTGTGTGTCAGCCCAGTGTCCTGGCTCAGGGGTTTTCCTCTCCTGAGCTGAGTGCAGCCAGCAGCTGCACAAAGAGGTCCGTGGCTCACAGGGGCAGAATGGGGCCCCAAACCCATCGCTTCCTCAGGCAGACCTGCTTCAACACCTGCATTGCCCACATTGGGTGGAGGAACACCAACCTGCCTCCACTGGCCACCTTCACGCTGGCTGCAGTGCAGCACTGCTCTTCTACTAGGTGCTGCCACATGGGGCCTATGGGGCTGGGGGCTCCCCATGGCCTCGGCAGCCCCCTGGACCTTCCAGGGCCAATAGCATCTGGTCCAGGACTGCAACAACCCAGGAGAGAAGTGGTCCCAGCCTCTGGGATGCTGCTGCCCTCCTTCTCTGGCTATCATCACATCACAGGGCTGGTCACAAAGCATCTCCAGCATGGCCAACCCTGCGGAAGCATCACCAGGCAGTACCGTCCTCCAAGGCACAGAAGTCTCCTTGGACGCTGGTAGCCCCACAGGCAGTGAAATCCCCCAGGGCTCAGAGATCCCCATGGATGCGTCCACAAACCTGGGCAGATCTGTTATGTTTTGTTCCAGATGCCCTTTACAGGGCCTGCTAAGCCCTTTGTTTAGAGACCAAAGCTTCATTTTTGGTTTTGCCAGTAGCATTTTTATGTTCTAAAATCCTGAGCATGAGTTCAGCGAACAGTTACAATAGTGGCAAAGCCACGTAAGGCAGAAGGTGATGGGTTACAGAGTGGGCAGCAGGTCACTCATGACCATGTCAGGCAGACCCCTTGTTTTGTGTTCTTTCAGGCAGCTGCTAACAGTGATAGATACTTTCTGCAGAAATAAGAAGCCTGTGACCAGCCAGACCAAGGGCAAACACACATCCAAAAGCCAAGCATCAAGCAAAGCCAAGCACCAGTAGGGAAACCTCTACCTTGGAGGTGCAGAGGAGGACAAGAAGGACAAAAGAAAGTTCCCAACAGAAGCAAATTACCATCAACAATCTCAGAGGCCAGGATTCTTGGGGAACCTGCCTACAAGGTCTTCATTCCACAGCCACCAGCTGCGTGTGAGATAGCACAATTACTGAAATCAAGGCCTGAGATGTTCTGGTCTGTGCTGAAAGAACCGCAGAAGACAGTATTAGCGGGATACACTTTCTTATAGGCTTTATTATGGCTGTATAACCTTTCTGTGGAAAGGTTAGAGAGCAAGAGGGAGAATGAGATAGACTGATGGAGCCATGCTTTGCCCTCCCTGAGGCAGAACACCCACAGAAAAAAAATAAAATAAATGAAGGGGTTTGTGTATCCTTCTCCCGCCAGGCAGATGGGAGCAATTTAAATGAAAAAAGTGCATGGAGGTAGCCCCCTGCTTGGGGCTGTAGGTCAACCCCCTCCTTGCCCACCTCACCTTCCCAGGTGTCTCTGTATAACAGGTCTGAGGGTCTTGATGTGGAAGGCCAGTCAATGGATGATGGGGATAATGGTCCATCTACACCGAAGGAGTTACAGGTTATAGCGATTGGCAACTTCCTTTCTGAGGTGAACCGAGGGGCCTATATGCCAGACGGACCCTCGCCTTATGGAAGTGTGCTGTCTTCCTGGGGCCAGAGTTAAGGACATCACTAGGAAACTTCCTACCCAAAACATTCTATGATAAGCTGAATGTTGTGGGTTTTTTTCCAGCTACAGTCCAGTCAAGAGCAGACTTTAATTGAACCATGCGAATAGGAAAGGATTTTCAGTCCCTCACCCTTGTCCACTCCTGACAGAAGTTAAAGCCCTCAAAATCACCAGAAGTACATCCTAACCAGTATGGCTGATCCCATCCTTTGTCAAACTCTCATCTGTCCCTTCAGCCTGTTCTCCAAAGCAATACATTTATGCAAAATTACTTTCCCTCCCAAAAGATCAGTCACAGTAGCCGTTTGTTCAAACTGGAATCTGAAAATATCTCTGAGAGCAAAAATAAGGTGCTCTCTCTTCAGAGCTTCTCAGAAAAAAAAACATTTTATACTCTATCAAAACTGTCCTCTAGCAGGTAATCTTAGAAGTTGATTAGTTTACTCTGTATACAGAGTTTTTCTTCACATCTAAACTCCTATTGCATGTCACCAGTAGATACAAGAATGTAAGAACAGCCAAAATGCTTCGATATGAAATTTCATCTAGACCGTGATCCTGCCTCTAGGAGTACATCTGTACTGCTACAGAGGGACTGCTGTTTATAGATAAATACTATACTGCTAAGAAGAATTAGCAGATGCTTAAGAATATAAAATGTTGATGTTTTTCACATTTCCAAACTTAATCATTCTATTCTACTGTATTAAATCTCCCCTTGTATAGAAGCCATTACATACCTCTGATCACTGAGACTGCCCTTCTCATGTGTTTTCTAGTTCCAAAGTAGCATGTTAGAGATGCAAACCAAACTTTCTGTAGTATTCAGAATATAGGTTATTGTGGATTTATTAATTGGCATAATGAACTTACTGTTCATTAGGAGTTTCCTAACTATTATTGTTCTGTGGGAGTTTCTGTTACTGTTTACTGTTCAGTAGGAGTTTCCTAGTCCCCCCCGGTTAAATTCTAATATGCTATTTTGCTTTTTGTATTCAGTGTTGCTAAGATTTCTTTTCTGAGCATTAATAATTAATTTAGAAATCATCATTCTATATAAAAGAACAGTGTGCTCCTATATGTAGATTGTTTAGATTTTATCAGCTTTAAATTTCATTGAGAATTTTTGCCTGGTCACTTAAAATTGTGAAACTCTTCTGTGACTAGTCTTGTTTTATTGAACCTTTTTTAGTAATTTGTAACAGTGCCAAACATTGTCATTTTCACTACTCACATCACTTACCTGAACATTCAAATGAGAAAGCTCAGGGACGTAATTTTATTCATTATGAGAACACTTATTTTAAAGTGAAGTGTTTTATAGTAATTTTACCAGCTCATAATGTCATACAGCACTTGTAGAACTGAGATACCTGCTTTGAGGTCTAAGGTATAATTAGTGAGAAAGCACAGCAAATTTGGCATTGACTTGAGTGAGATTTACCAAATATTTAGTTTTAAACCCAGACTTAAGCATGTTGCTGAGTAGGAGGTGTTAGCTGAGATATAAAATTAAAAAAAAAGAAAACAAAGCCTCCATAAAACCATAAATTCACACTTTTCAAACATTGATTCCTTTTTTTATATATATTGTATTGTGATGGAATACTGAAGTATTCTATCTAAAAATAATTCTTAAAACCAGTACTAAAATATCTCTGATTTTTAAATCCATTCCACTTTTCACTGTTCCTGCTGGATGTTATTAGCTCTGTGGACAAAGAAAAAAAGCTTCAGAAGCCAGCAATAAGGGATATCACAGTGCACATGAGAGAAATAGTTCAAGCCACAGGGTGGTCAGGAATGTTTCATTTTATGCACTAAAAGCAATATCTCCTGCATTAATTGTAGAAAGTCACTTTTGTGATTTAAAATACCTAATAATGAAGGAAGCTGCTTCTTGCTAGGGATTTTTAAAGCCCTGTATTGTATGACACCAAGATTGTCACTGTCAGTTAATAATTCCGTTCTCATTTAACTGTATTGACAGTATGAAATCACTGTTTCAAAAAAACCCTCCCAAACTAGGAAAAAGAAGAGTAAAATACATTGTGGAAGTTTTCCTACAGAGCTGTCTTCCCACTTCATAATCAGGGATAGGCAAATGCAGCTAGCAGTGACTGAACCGTAGCTTAAAATTAGAGAAGGTACAAATAAACAATTTTTTTCAAGATTGTCACTTTCTCATGCATAATTCAAGATGAGAACAAAGGCTAAATTATAAATCACCAGATAAATTAATTAATTATAATAATTCAACATTCCCTACTTTTAAGTATTCAAGTACTCCACAGTCTCCACAGACACAATAAACCTTTTATTCTCTAGATTTCTGCAGTCGTGACTACACAAGACATTATGACCCCTGAAAAGTTTAAACTGCAAATTAGGTCACTGTGTAGATTTTCCTTCCTGAATTATCTGACCCTGTTGCAAAGAGATAAACATTTGTCAGTTAGTTTAAGGAGATATGGAAATGGGGGCCCAACGTTAAACTATTCATAATTTGAATTATGAGATATTCTTCAATGCAATGTGTAAAACATGAAATGGATTTCAATTTGTGTGATACAGCTGGAGAAAAGGAAGAGTTACATTTTCTTTGCATTAGATATATAGACATACACTATATCGAGTGATCAGTCTTAGGAGGTCTGTGTGGTAAATTAAGAGTATATTTGCAAGGCAATAAAGAAAGATAGTAAGAGAGGTATTGTTTAACCTGTGCGTTTCCTGTTGCCACATATTGCTGACAAAGTTATTTGTCTTTTGATTAACAGAAGACAAGGAAAGATTTTTACAGAATTGTCTGGGCTTGAACTTCTTCCAGTGCCTCAGACTAAACACACTTGGACATATCCTGCCAGTGAATTGACTGCCAGTGTGTTTCAATGAAAATGAAGAAATAGTGTGTTTAAATGAACAATCAATCAGAGAGAAAGAGGAAAGTATTTGCCAGTATGACATTCAGTGATTTCCATACTTCAGGAACTGGTCTTCATTGATTTATTTTCCTATATTGCATAGAAGCCAAGAACAAAGCTATGAGCTCCCCAGTTAGGCAAATATTAGAAATAAGACTGACATCTAGTTTCCTCAAAAATTGTGTAGAGTAGCTAGGGGCCCACTGAAAATTTGAGCCAGCTTTTTAAGGTTTTTTGTTGCTGTTTTGTTTAACTATCTTTATTGCTACTCAGTATACTTAAGTAGATCTGTGTGCATTTGTTACACCTTTTACAAAAATTTTAAGTATGGTGAATAACTACCTGGGTTTCGTGAACACCTAAACTTTACTCCTATCATCTATCTTTGTGGGAAGCTGAATATGGCGTGAGATGCAGAATAATAAAATAACAGGTGTTAGAAGAATTGCCTGCAAGATTAACTACAGTTCTCCCTGGCCATACATTAAATCATCTTACACTAAGATAATTTTGCAATACATGGATAGCATTTGCTGAATTTATATCTCCTTATTTAAAACTTTGACCAATCGAAATGGATTGTTTCACAGGAGACCTTACAATTTATGTATTTTATATATTTATATGTTTTGTTTATTTATATATATGAAATTTATTAATCAAGCTTTTTGTTAAGAGTTTTTTGCCCCCTAATAAATTTTATCTTCATTAATAGGATAGCCAAAGAAAATTGTTGAGTTTTACAGTACTACTTTAACACTTTCTGGAAGTGAATTTTACATATTTTGACACCTTCAACTTTATCAGTTTCTTAGTTTTGTTTGGTACATGAAGATTTATAAACATAGTGAAGCTGCAACTGTATGCATATTGCACGGAAACTCTTAAGTCAGTGACAATCATGCCTGGCTTCGATTTCAGTTGAAAAGAAAGACTTGATCTAACATTAAATTCTGCAGACCATGTCTTGGTGACCAAAAAAGCAACAGCAAAATAAGAAAAATGAACCAATGACTTAACTTACCGTGTGCAGCTCTGCCCACAACTCTCATCATGGCAGCTGTACTCACCTTACTCCCAAGAAAAACAATTGTGCTTTCCGAAACAGAGAGGCAATCACATAGCACAGCCGCTGCGTAACTTGTAGGACAGGCCTGTCAAGTAACAATTTACACTTCTCTCTGCAACTTCAAATCCTCCATTATCACATCTCTAAGAACAGGAGAGTTCTATGGTCTTTAGGAAAGTTTGCTGAAACAGTTATTTGAGACACTTTTCTTGTAAAAAATAGATGTACTGCATTTTTCTGAATATCTCTAATCTCCCAAGCCTCCTTTTGCAGAAGTAAACAGAGCAGCAAGGTGGGTCAGTTGGTTGGTTTTGGTTTTTTTTCAACTCTAGTACTTGTGTGAAGTCAACTCATGGTTTGAAACCTGAGATTTCCAATTCATGAAAGCTAACTTGAATCAGAGAACCCTACAACCCAGCATAAAACTGTTCAAGAGTAACTTAGAAAGTATCTGTGATCCTGGAACACAGAGCACATACAGATTTGTTTTCTCTTTAGGTAGTGCTTTAATGTGGTGTTTGAACAGATACCATTTCAGCTAAAGAAATTAAAATTATCTCTCTCTAACTACAAGATTTCCAGTCATAACCTGTCTTCTTTTAAAGAAGGTGTGTATTTAAGACCCTGGTGTAACAGAAACTACACACATTCCTGCAATTACATGCATTACTTCAATGATATCCAAATCTTCCATTCAAGTGTCAATACCAACAATCAAAAAATGACTGCGTATATGCACAGAACAATATAGGTATTTTAAAAAATTGTGGAGTAACACACTATCTTTGATTTCATAATGATTACAGAAACCTAAAAGCTGTTTCACTGATTTTTTAAAAAAGTATTTTTATTTTGTTTGTGATAACATAAATTCTCCTTGCTGATACATTAGTAGTGACTTTAATTCTGTTCCAAAAAAGGGGAGGAAGCACTTCACTCTCTCAGTGAAGCTGAAAACCATGAAGTGAGAAATTTTCAGAGAAATTTTAGAGAATTAAAAAAAAAAAAAGAAAGAAAAAGGATAAGAATAATTTCAAATTGAAAGAAAGATTAAAAGAAATCAAAGACTTCCTCCCATTACCTTAAATGAAATTTTTATCAAAACTTAAATGGTGCTTCTGTAGAAATATTGTAAAATGACTAATAAAAAAACAAAACCAACAAACAAGGTTTTTTCCCCCTTTTTTTGTGTTATATCTTACTTAGAAAGCAGAAGCCATCATTTTCTAGAAAGTATTTATATGATCTAAGCAAGATTAAAATTACTGCAAGATGGTCTCTTTAAGATTGTCATTGTAAGACCTCACATTATGAATTACAAAATTTACTCAAAGTCTTTCCCTTACAGAACTCATTTCCAGTTTTGGAGACGGGGCCAACATTGTCACCATCATAGGTGATCAATATTTGTAGAAGCCTTCGTAGACATTTTCTTAATCACATAATAGCTCTAGTTTCAAATCTGTGATGAAATACACATATGTTTCATTGATTATTCTGTATTTTTTATCTTTTAAATATTCCTACACACTGTAATAAAAGATGAAGTGTTAATTGAAAATTAGCTCCAAGCAAGAAGTTGACTTATTAGTTAACCAGTATCAACCTTCATGTTATCATTTCTGACCCACTGTGTATGTTTGACAGTTCTTCAGAGGCCCCCTTGACCTCAGTAACAAGTGCTTTCACATTTTCTGAAGATCAACTAGTTTAGCTTGTACTTATCATTTTGGTTTCCTCCTATTCACCTTAAACTTTGAGCACTGTTTGCCTTCCAAATGCACTAGCATGCAGGCAGCAACAAATAAATCCTAAAGTAATGGGTATGTGAAGAGGAAATCATCTCTACTGAGAACAATATACCCCAAAGCAGTAAAGCACCTGTGTTCAGTGGTTTTAGCAAATTTAACAAGTAAACTTACTGCAAGCAGACCAGAGATGGTACTGCTGAGCTTGAGTATGCAGAATAAAGGCCAGAACATGGTGTTACTAATACATAACTGAGGCAAAGTTAATACCTTCCCAAAACTTAGAGAATTTAAGGAAGCACTCGAACATTGTGATGCATTAGAAGCTGTAAATTCTAACTTGATCTGCAGTTCTGACTGAGGCATTAATTGTACCGTAATTGCATTCTGCATATTATATTAATTTCTTTATTGGGACACTCTCAATGTCAAAATGACATTGCAGAGGTGCAAGTTTTAAGCACTGAAAGATTCTGATCTAGGTTGCTGCTGAAATATTCAGTGACTACAGAGAACAGTATAGTGATATTTGTTGCATTAAGTCATTCAACAATGCAAAATGTAGCTTAAATTGGCAGCCCACATAACAGGAAGAAGTGCTGGTCTTTTCCTTTTTTTTGGTAAGTATCCTTCCAAATATTCTGTAGAAACCAACAAATTCAAGGGCAGTTATGAGCTACTCCTGAATGGGGAGTGACTGTATGTGTTTTTGTGATGGACCATTCTTGAAGGCTAAGAAATAACAATGTAGACTAAAAATCCACAAAACTGTGGAATGAAATTCTCATATAAAAATCCTCCAGGAAAAACAGAAGTGACTTTAAGACTGTTGTCTCAGTGAAATAATGAGAATGAAAATAAATGAAAATGAGAATGAAAATGCCTAGGTAGCATATGCAGAAAAAAACGTTACCCTTATTTTCTTTGAAAAACCTGGATTTATTGAATTTCACATTCAAGTAATGTAACAGTCTCATTTTACAAGAGAGAAGATAAAAATCTGACCTGTGTAGATGAAGTACTGTCAAGAATTAAGCCCTTACTTTAAATAAAAAACCCTGTCCCCATTTTTGATGATGAGAATCTGTCGGTTGATGAGGAGATCAACATGAGCCGGCAATGTGTGTTTACAGCCTGGAAAGCCAACCGTATCCTGGGCTAAATCAAAAGAATCTTGACCAGCAGGTCGAGGGAGGTGATTCTCCACCTCTACTCTGCTCTCGTGAGACCCCACTTGGAGTACTGTGTCCAGTTCTGGAGTCCTCAACTTGAGAAGGACATGGTGCTGCTGGAGCGAGTCCAGAGGAGGACAATGACAATGATCAGAGGACTTGAAGCACCTCTTCTATGAAGACAGGATGAGAGAGTTGAGGTTGTTTAACCTGGAGAAGGGAAGGCTCCGATGAGACCCCATAGCAGCCTTCTAGTACCTGAAGGGGCCTACAGGAAAGCTGGAGAGGGACTTTTTGCAAGGGCATGTAGTGATAGAATCATTAAGTCACTCTGTTTGGAAAAGACCTTCAAGATCATCGAGTCCAACCATCAACCCAGGACTGCCAAGTCCTCCACTAAACCATATCCCCGAGGGCCACATCCAAACATTCCTTGAATACCTCCAGGGACGGTGACTCCACCACTTCCCTGGGCAGCCTGTTCCAATGTCTGACCACCTGTTCCATAAAAACTTTTTTCCTAATATCCAGCCTGAACTTCTCCTAGTGCAACTTGAGGCCATTTCCTCTTGTTCTATCTTTTGTTGCTTGGGAGAAGAGAGCAGCCACCCCCTCGCTCCACCCCCCTTGTAGAATAGGATGAGGGGGAATGGTCTCAAACTGGAAGGGGGTAGATTTAGATTGGATATTAGGAAGAAATTCTTTCCTGTGAGGGTGGTGAGACACTGCAGAGGTTGCCCAGAGAAGTTGTGGCTGCCCCCTTCCTGGAAGCGTTCAAGGCCAGGTTGGATGGGGCTTTGAGATCCCACCATCCTTGTTGCCAACGAAGATGTTAAAGAGAACCAGGCCCAATACCAACTCCTGAGGAATGCTACTCATCACTGATCTCCACTTGGATGTTGAGCCATTGACCGCAACTCTCCAGCCAATTCCTTATCCACTGAGTGGTCCATCCATCAAGTCCATGCCTCTCTAATTTAGAGACAAAGATGTCATGCAGGATGGTATCAAATGCTTTGCACAGGTTCAGGTAGATGACATCAATTGCTCTTTCCTTATCCACCAGCTGTGAGACCCCTTCATAGAAGGCCACAAAATTTGTCAGGCAGGATTTGCCTCTAGAGAAGCCATGTTGGTTGTCACCAATCACATCCTTTTTTTCCATGTGCCTTAGCATATTTTCCAGGAGGACCTGCTCCATGATCTTAACCAGACACAGTGGTGAGACTGACTGGCCTGTAGTTCCCTGGCTCTTCTTTCTCTCCGTTTTTAAAACTAGGGGTTATGTTTCCCCTCTTCCAGTCAGTAGAACTTCAGTGGACTGCCATGACTTTTCAAATATGATGGATAGTGGCTTAGCAACTTCAGTAGGAAGTTCCCTCAGGACCTGAGGGTGTATCTCATCAGGTTCCATGGACTTGTTCACATTCAGGTCCCTAAGGTGGTCTCACACCTGATCTTCCCCTATGATGGGTGGTTCTTCTTTCTCCTAGTCCCTGCCTTTGTTCTGTGACTTTGGCAGTGTGGCTTGGGCACTTGCCGGGAAGACTGAGGTGAAAATGTCATTGAGTACCTCAGCCTTCTCCATATCCTGGGTGACTAAGTCTCCTGTTTCCTTCCGGAGAGGGCCCATGTTTTCCCTAGCCTTCCTTTTATCACTGATATACCTATGGAAGCTCTTCTTATTGCACTTGATGTCCCTGGCCAGATTTAATTCTATCAGGGCTTTAGCTTTCCTGACCTGATCTCTGGTTGCTTGAACAATTCCTCTATACTCCTCCCAGGCTACCTGTCCTTGCTTTCACCCTCTGTAGGCTTCCTTTTTATGTTTCAGTTTGTCCAGTTGCTCCTTGTTCATCCCTGCAGGCCTCCCGGCATTTTTGCCTGACTTCTTTTTTGTTGGGATGCAGTGCTCCTGAGCTTGAAGGAGGTGATCCTTGAATATTAACCAACTCTCTTGAGCCTCTTTTCCCTTTGGGCTTTTTTCTATGATACTCTAACAAGGAGGTCCCTGAATAGGCCAAAGGCTTCTCTTCTGAAGTCCAGGGTAGCGAGCTTGCTGTGTGCCCTCCTCACTGCCCTAAGGATCTTGAACTCCATCATCTCATGGTAGCTGCCGCCAAAGCTGCCCTTGACCTTCATATTCCCCACCAACCCCTCCTTGTTGGTGAGAACAAGGTCCAGCACAGCACCTCTCTATGTTGGCTCCTTTATCACTTGATGAAGGAAGTTATCAACACATTCCAGGAACCACTTGGATTGCTTGTGCATTGTTGTGTTCTCCCTCCAACAGATATCTGGTTGATTGAAGTCCCCCACGAGGACCAGGGCTTGCAAACATGGGTCTACTCCTATCTGTCTATAAAGGGCCTCGTCCACTCGGTCTTCCTGATTGAGCAGCTTGTAGCAGACCCTCACTATACTGTCCCCTGTCCTCCCTTTAATCCTGACCTGTAAGCTCTCAGTTAGCTCCTCATCCATTCCCAGGTGGAGCTCCATGCACTCCAACTGGTCGCTGACATAGAGGGCAACACCCCCTCCTTGTCTTCCCTTCCCATCCTTCCTAAAGACGCTGTATCCTTCTATTCTAACACTCCAGTCATAGGACTCATCCCACCAGGTCTCTGTGATGCCAATAAGATCACAGCCCTTCAGGCACACACACATCTCTAACTCCTGTTTATTACCTGTGTGTTTGCATAGAGTCATTTCAGTTGGCCCCAAAGAAGCTGACTTACTGTCTGGATTGCCTGGAATTCCTTTGAGGTATTTCTCTAATGCTTCCCTGTTGGCTTCTACTACTTCAAGAACCCTAGGCTCATCTCCCTCTAACCTTGGCATGCCTTCCCTCAGCTTTTCACAGGGAAGCCTGGTATTGCCTTCGTCCCCCTTCAATTCTAGTTTGAAGCCCTGTCACTGAGCTCCGCAAGCTCCTATGCAAACACTCTCTTTCCACTTTGAGAAGGGCAGGTCCCACCTGACATCAGGAAGCCTGGTAACATGTAGGCCACCCCATTATCAAAAAACCCAAAGTTCTGGTGGTGTCACCAGCCTTGTACATGGCACAACTTGTAGATGGTACAACCTATTGTCTATTACAAAAAAAACCCCAACCAACCACCCCCCCAAAAAACCAAACAATTTTGTTTTGCGCAAAGGTCACATATTACATGAAACATAACAAATATTTTTTTTTATGAGAAGGCGTGCAGGGTGTTTGAATTTATGATTAGGGAAGATATTTCTATGGTAAGAATCTTTGGAAACAAAGGTATCAGATAAATTCAAATGCTTTAAGCCATTCAGCATTTTAATTAATAGATCTAGATAAATATTTGAGTATATCCAAATGCTTATTTCACTTTTAGAGTTTTAGATGTATTAAAATTGGAATGTAACAGATTCTTTTTCCATGATGATGATCTGGAATTTCCCCAAATGAGAAAAAAAAACACAAAGAAAACCAGAGGAGGGTGGGGAGGAAAGAGGCGGAGGGAGAGAAATAGAGAAAAAGAGAGAGAGATTACAGTGAGATATGCTTTATTTGACATATTCTCCCTATGGAACAATTAATTTGGGGAATTTAATGGAGTTTTTCACTAACTGATAGAGCTGTGCAATGTTTCTCCATTCTTATATTAAAATATTCTAATTAAATCAGTCATCCTAGTCCCATCTGTTATATACTGCTCTCATGTGGGGTGGCTGCTGGATTCTCTCCAGGGCAGCCACTCTATTTAGCTCCCTTCATGGCTGGTTGGATGTCAGACACAGCAGAATCTTGTTCTCAGTTAGAAATTACTGTTAAAATATATTTTTCTGTTGCATCACACATGAAAGAAACCCCAGGACAATCTGCCCATCATTATAAGCTGTAGTTTGACAAGATGAACTGAATCATATCTCCCTGTTATTTTCCATGGTGCTGGATCACTTTTTAATTCTTTTGAGACAGGAAAAGGGAGATATATGTTGCAGAAACTGTTACCTAATTAGCTATTGGAGTATACTTCAAGCACTATTCTCCTTCATGTCAAAGAAGAGGCTCCTTCATAATTATTGCTGTGGACACTGTTTATCAATGGAATGTTAACTGAGTAGATGAAAGATTATTTATGATGCTACAAGGGCAACTGAAATCAAACACACTTGCAAATCCACACAAGTGCATTAGAGAGCTGGGTGTCACCAGGCTGGTTGCTTCTGACACTTTGGACAAAATCCTGGTTCCACTGAAGTCACTGAATTTTACACTGACTTCAGCACAGCCAGGATTTATGTCTCTGAAGTTAATCTATATACATCTGTCAACTAGCTCTAAACTAAATATGCTTCATTCACTCCCCAGAATAAATGAGCTTTACATTTTTCAAGGTCAAATTTGTTTAAATTAGTTCAGATCTGATTACTCCATCTCAGGAAGGAGGTAGCACCACTTTAGCTAACCATATAGCTGTGGTGAGAGACACACACTCAAGTGGAAAGATTTATCATGTTTATACATTGAGTCAGTAGTTCATATTCTATGTCTGTAAAATTTGGGGTGTATGTGTAGAGTCATCTTTAAAAACCAACCAGCCATGTGCTGATTCACTTAATTTTTTATGTTTCTCAGGCTTTCATAACTTTCATTTAAAAATCCCACACTTTCTGTATCTATTTGCATGAATAGTCTAGTAAAGTTTAATTGTTATTATGTCAATGTATGTATTGTCTTCAAGAATTATCTGCAAGTAGCTGGGTATGCTGAGCACTTCCTTGGGCCCATGAAACTCCTAGAGAACTTTGTGACAGTAGAAGAAGGATTTTCCATGAAAAATTGAGGCAGACTTAGTGTGCAGACTGTCTACATATCTACATATACATTGTAAATGCAGGAGAGATTTAATTCTTTAAATCCGCTTTATGTACTTTTCACTTTTAAAGATCCAAAGAGGAATATCCTTTCACTGAAAGAATGCAGTGGTGCATTAATTAGGCTTTCTTCCCTTCACTTTAAAAAAACAACTCATCCAATCAGGGTGTAGCATAGCTAAATAATCAAAAAGCTATCAATTAAAGTAAAGCATAAAGTAAAGAAAATGGAAGCTTGCAATTAAGATAGGTTGTCAAATTATCATGAAAACAACCCACAAATTTATACAGATCAAATAGAAAACAAGGAAAATACATATAAAGAAGTTTGCTGTTAACAGTTCATCTGACCAGAATGTCTTAAATATGTATATATATATGTGTATATATGTATATATATTCACACACTTACATATCAAATATCTGTAGCTGTACACATGAAACTTTATATATAAAATCAGATTTTAAAGAATGCCTATCTCTACTACCTTTCTAACTCAAACCCATATTTCTTAATCATATATATCTGTTAAAATCAGATTTATTGTTACAAAATCTTTAATCTTTCTTCACTAAGAAATCTGTCCCAAAATGCAATTTTGTTACAGTTATTCTTCTGCTAAACTCATTTAAAATAAAAACTTCCAAATGTTAGTTATAAGATTTTAAAAACCATCTCATAATAAATCAGTATAAATTAAACTTATCATAATTTGTTATTGATCATGGAGTATTCTGGGTTATTTGATTTAAATGCTGGTTTCATTCTCTTATCTTTATGAACAGTTGTCTTTGTTTCCCTTTTCTCAAGTATCACTATTATTATCATTGCATTATTAATCATTAATGCTTAAGTCTACAATTTTACTTTTATTTGTCTTGGTTCACAGAATCACAGAATTGTTATGGCTGGAAGAGACCTTGAAGACCATCCAGTCCAACTGTCTACCCAGCATGACCATAATAACCCCTAAAATACTAAACCATATCACTCAGCACCTCATCCAAATGCTTCTTGAATACCTCTACAGACGGCCACTCCACCACCTCCCTAGGCAACTTGTTCCAATGT
>VZRW01005740.1:0-30326 GCA_013398125.1 Aegotheles bennettii | reverse complement strand
AGAGAGTGATGAAGTCTCCCCTAAGCCTCCTCTTCTCCAGGCTAAATAAACCCAGCTCCCTCAGCCATTCCTCATAAGACATATTTCCCAAACCCTAACAAACCTCATTGCCCTTCTCCGGACACACTCCAACTCTTCAATATCTTTTTTGAAGAGAGAAAAACTGAACACAGTACTCGAGGTGCAGCCTCACCTATGCCAAGTACAGTGGGACAATCACTTGCCTAGTTCTACTGGCTACACTATACTTGATACAAGCTAAGATGCCATTGGCCTTCTTGGCTACCTAAGCACACTGCTGGCTCATACCTAGTGAGCTGTTGACCAGCACCCCCAAGTCTCTTTCTACCGAGCAGCTCTCAAGCCACTCTTCCCCAAGCCTGTAGCAATGCATGGAGTTGTTGCGGCCTACATGCAGAACCTGGAACTTTTCCTTATTAAAGCTCATACAGTTCTTTGATTTTGATTAGTTTTATAGCTTTAGTGGCTTCTATTGGAGATAAAGTGTCTTTCTCTTTCTCAGCCAGATGGTACTGTTTCCATGTTAAGTGGGAAGGACACCTTTAAAAGGCCAGCTGGATGAAAAACGGAGTAAGTAGCAAATAGTAGGAAACTACATCTTTGATACAAAACCTTCATAAATATCAAGGCAACCACAAAAGACAGGAGGTGAACTGATAGAATAGACAAGAGACTCAAACATGTAATATGAGTTCTAATATTTAATATAATTTTGGTAAGTCACCAGGTATGAATTGCTCCATTGCATGCCATCAGCCCTCCTAACAGACAGCAAAGATTATTTCCCCAAGAAAACACTGAACAATAAAGTAACAAAGGTTATTTCATGATGAAAAATGGTTCCATTACTTAACTGACTTTTCATAGTATAAAAATTGATGATGGAAAATACCTATTAAACCATTGACTCATTTTACTGCTACTGAAGAATTGGTTGATAATGTAGATATCCCTATCACCATGTACTCTTGATTTGGATGTGTTCATGAATTATCACTGATTTTATTCCTTGGGGAACTAGACTTCACCCTGAGTTTATTTTATCCAATATTTAGCTTTATCTAGATTATTTTCTTATTTTGATTCAGTTGCTTATACTTCCCTCTACACCCATCATTTAATTTTTCTTTTTTTTTTCCAAGCTGTAATTTAGCTATGAAATTTTTCTCTTCCTCTGTTTCAGAATACAATTTTTTGATTTCCACAAAATCTGGATCAAAACCTGAGTTCTCCCGTTCAGACACTAGTACTTATTTCTACACTGCTCTGTGTACACTCGTGTACTGTTGCAAGAATGCAAAATGCTTGTAAAAGACAACAAAACCAATATGGTAGATTTTAATGACACTTTGTACAGAAGCAGATCGCTATAAAGCATAATTTATTTAGTTTATAAGCGTGCATATAAAATATTATACTATTGCTTTGTTGTTGGCTTTTTTTTTTCCCAAAAGTCCTTTAAAAATGTGTGTACAGTATATTCAAGAAGGCATTCCCAGCTGCAGGGAGCTATATGAGTGTAGCAGAAAAAACATTTTCCAAATAGGAACCAGTTCTCATTAATGGCTCTAAAGGACTAGAGATAATTAACTTGAAAACTGTGACATTTTTATGTACTGAAAAGGTATCTATAATTTTTAACAGATTTTTATATTTCTCTTTGAGTCCTCTTCCATGAAGCTCAAAGAGGTAAAGCATTTAGCATCATACACAAATGTAAAGTATTCCCAAATAAAAGCCCTGAGTAGTACAACATATTCACAAATTATTTTATTTTTTTTGCTCGCTCATCTTTATTGTATGAAACATACTGTAGCAATACGAGTATTGTATAGTTTCATTTTGCTTTTGTTTACTTTGTGTATGAAAACTAAGTGTTAATCCTCCATTACTAGATAAAATATGTGCCTTGAAAAGGGATTTTTCTTCTGCTCTGACATAGCATCCCCAAAATGGGTTCTTCAGGAAGTATTTCTGAATCCAAGGTGAGCAGGCAAGGGAAGAAAGTAAAGAGCAGTTCTCTAAGAGAAGCCAAGCCAAGCCAAGCCAAGCAATTTTTTCTGGTAGAGAGCAGGGATGTTGATGAATACTTACAGTAAGCCATGTTTTTTTAATAGGTAGTCTGAGCAAGCCAAACCAAAGTGCTTCAAGCCTAAATCTCGTGAAGAGAGACCTCATTTACACAAAGACTGTCTCCTGCTGGAGGCTTTCTGTGGCTTCTGCTATTCTTCACTGACTAACAATTTAATGCAAGCAATCAGTCTCTCAGGGCGTAAATAAAATTTAGGTGCATATTATGTTCTAAAATTAGGTAGTCTATATTATGCACTTGTATACCACATCACACTCTTGTACTCCACATTTATCAATGGTTTTAGGAAGGTATGTGTTTTCTTTCAAAATGAATTTAAGTACAAAACAATTAAAACCACAATAAAATTACTTTCAAAAAAATACAAAGTGTTTTCATGGCTAATACACAAAATGCTGCTGCTACTTTTTCCCATTTGCAATCAATAACCAGATCTGGTTTTAATATGCATAAGAATGCTTTCCAGGTGTTAATTCCTACTGGGACATACATTTTTCTCAACAACTAAGACCTTTGTTTGTTGTGATTTGGTTTGTACCAGTAAAAAAGGTTTTTGAAAGTGAAATAGCACATTTTTTCCTTGCCTGTTCTCCCCTTGCTCATATAAAATGTGTCTAAACCTGGCTTTGGTTGCATAACAACTCTGAGCTAAACAACTAATGGACAGGCAGCAAGTCAATGTGACAGAAAGCAAGTTAATAAAGACAGAAAATGGCCTATAGCTGCATAGTAGTCTTGTACATTAGTCATACATATTGAATAAATCCTCATTATTTTAAACTAAATTAAATTTTATAAATATACTGATCTATAACAATAAATACTATGTTTTACATTAAATAAAGCTATCCTTCTATGAATAGAAACAATAGCTACCAAGGATTTCTCAACTAAACAGTCTTTTGTGCCCTGAACTATAATTTATTTTTTTTTTCACCCAGACATACTGAATAAAGAGTTACAGTTCAGCCCTTTAGAGCCTGTAAGCAAAAAAAAAAGTGACAGAAAAATGTGCAAGAAGCAGAGACAAAGTTTTTCCAGGAGCCAAAATTAAAAACATCAGCATAACTAATTTTGCTTAAGTTTGAAGCAACTGTATATTATGAAAATAAAATTTTCTTAGCACTATCAATACAAAGGGCTTACTTACTTGCATTCTGCTTATTAATATAATTGCTTTTAAGAAAGTTTAAAGGACAAGCATTGAATAGTAAGATGGATTTTTCTTTCTCATTTATTAAAATTTAGAGCAGATTTGCGGGCAGTTTAACTGGGTCAGAGATTTTGTAAAGACTTCACTACACCCTCAAACCCACTTCCTTATTTCTGTCTACTCAGATACTCTTCCTTCTCTGTCTTCTTCCACTCTTCTCCTTCAGGAGCAAGTTCCAAGTGAAATGTAAAGTGAGTTACACTGTCCTGATTTAACATTGACAATTTATACTCATTATTGCTCAGTACAGTTTTACTCCAAGTAAGCGTACTCTAAGTAAATGCTGAAACTAGATGACAAAAAAAAAAAATCTAATGGAAATAAATTTAAGGTGCTTTGTGATCTTTTACAGAATTCCCATATGGTAGCTATTTTCTGGAAAAAAACATGTAACAATTAACTGGTAACACACAGAGCTAACATATAATAGTTTTGGTTAATATAGTAAAATCCACAATATCATCACTTCTAAGAGAAGCAATCTTACAATGTCAGGTATCACAAAAATTTCTGATAAGGCAGGTGTGAATCCTGGACCTTTCAAAGTCAATGATGCAACTATTTAGTTTGTAGATTAACAATTCAGTAGTCACTGGGCTGTCTTCGAACTGCTTCTTTTAATAAGTGAGAATGTTACATTAAAATACAGTTTAGGGAGTGCTGGAAAAGATTTCAACATTCCTAAAGCTTTTTCAGAAGTCCCAAAACAGAAATACTATGTTCTGTGTGAGTATCTCAAGAAAGAAAGTAGGAAGGAAGGAGAAAAGGGGGAGGAAAGAAAGGAAGGAAGAAAGAAAGAGCAAAAGAAAGGAAGGCAATTCTGGCATGTAAAATTATTTCTACAGTCAATAATGCTAGTATGACATGAGATTTCTGCTTATAGACTCATTTCATTCAGATGAAAGACAGAAATATTTCATAGATTCATGTCATAGCAAAAATAGGGTGTTGTCTAACTTTGAAAACCCCCCAAAATAATTGCTTGTATTTATAATAATGATTAATAATCTTTCCAAATCCCATTTTTGTCCTAAAAAAGGACAGCTAGATAGATTATTGTTCAGTCCTACAATAATGCTTTGACTGTTTAGACTGGAGCACAGTCTAAAATGGATGCTACTCTGGGAAAGGAAAAGAACAAAAAATGACAATAAATACTAGATTAAATCTGTTCTATCTTGAATTAAATTCTTGTATGAAGACTTGTATGAAGCTTATTTACATATTTCCAAGATTTAATTACAGAATTTTTCTGGTTAATTCCTCATTTTTAGACTAAAGAAAATGAGGACTGGAAGACTTCTAAAATGGCTCTTCAGGAAAATTAGGATAAATCAGAAAGCAAAGACAACATGAAAAGTAAAATCTGAATTCAAATCACGTAACCTAAGGAAGATTTCACAGAAGGTTGAAAGTCAAAAGAGCGTAAAATATTGAATGAGTGCTACAAATGACTAGGAGACCTCCATCTCAAATATGGTGTTATGGGAAGTGACACGTAACCTGTTCAGTGTATGTGTACCTTTCACATGTAGAAACACTGACACTAGAAAAATATAACCTTAGCATCTTTCAGGTGTGAATGTAAAGGTGTCTAACAGGTGGATGAAATGAAAACTAGTTAATTTTCAACAATTTTCCTTTTCACTTTATG
Source organism: Aegotheles bennettii (assembly GCA_013398125.1). NCBI lineage: Eukaryota > Metazoa > Chordata > Aves > Caprimulgiformes > Aegothelidae > Aegotheles > Aegotheles bennettii. Next base: position 25,346 of record VZRW01005740.1, on the reverse strand, counting down.
GGAAAGTCCTGACTATGGATATTGTAGAAGTATCAAAGTATCACACAGATGTTTCTAAATACTACACATCATTAGGGTCTGCTGGCTCCTAGGATTCATAGACATCTAAGATACTAAAAAGTATTCACTTTTCTGGCACAAGATTCAAAACTTAACAAAATCTACTTTAAAAACAAAACAAAACCAAACCAAAACAAAACATACAATAAAAAAAAACACCAGACAGTGAAATAAAGTTTCTTTGTTGTCCACATCTCCTTCATGGTTTCTTTGCCTCTGTCTTTCAGTCTCTAATTTGGGACTTGATGTAAGATTTCAAGAAGGGTTTTAAGATTAACTTTCTTTCTGTTAATCCTTTAAGCTTTTCGCTTTGGACTCCCAACTTCAATGACAGGCTATTCATTCACCGTGTCCGAAGTCTATTATTTTAAGAATGAGGAACTAATGCGATGTTTTTAAATTCTCACTTAGCTGTCTAAGTGTTGGTTTTATTTTCAAAGAGACAGATCCATCTCCTAGAGAAACACTCAAACATTACTTACTTTGAGAGAAAGACGGACAGAGATGACCCTTCACAGTTACATGACTGTGAACAAGCTATGTAGAATGTTTTCACTAAGCTGAATAACCAGCAGCAGACCTCAGAGTAAAACAGTAAATAGTAATCTCCAGGACTTTCTACCATTCTATGAAACACTTCAAAGCTAACATGTTTCATCTTACATGTTAGGTGACATTTGACATGTCTTCTAATAAGACAGCTGATTGTTCATGTGTGTTTCTCTCCCCCTGATGCTGATAAAGGCTGCCTGTCACCCCCATGTCGTTCCAGTCCTTACTGTTGGGTTTGGTCAGTCCCTGGCCTTTGCCATATAGTCTACATACAACCTCCTGCCAGGTCAAGTTTTATAGCGTGGTCAGTATGACCACTGGTCTACTGTGGACTGTGAGGTGCAATGAAAGTGAGGAATGCCAGTTGCTTGTCCAGTGTGATTGAAACCACCCAACTGCTTACCAGGAATGTCCTGAAGGTTTTCTTTATCTGCCTATACTTAAAAAGAAAAATAAAATTAAATTACCAAGAAACAAGATATTATCACACACGTTGTGACACAGTTGGAACTATCTTGTGTATCTTGTCTATCATGAGTATATTATCTAAATAGCAAATATTATGATTAATATTGCAAAATCTTTTAAATTGACTTATATTCAAGGTTTTGCAACTTTCTGTGGAAAAATATTCACCTCCAAATTTTTACATGTTTTGTTTTATCATAATACTTACCTTCAAAGGTAATTTTAACTACATTTCTTCAAATTATCTAAAACATTTTAGAGATGTTGAGCACTGTACTCTTTCGATACAAATACTCTATCTGTGTACTTAATCCTGTCATGAGTTCTGTAGGGATGGAAGGCACTGCCCATATAATGGATAGGAAGAAGGGCTTTGTTCCCAGATGATACTGAATCAAAAATATTTGGGGAATGAAACTGAAGTAAGACCTTTAAGTAGGTTCCTTACTTATTCTGATATCAATATATCAGTTCTATCAGTTTGAAAAATAGCTATAATGCATGTGTGCCAAGTATTAGATTGAAATTCTACCAATGGTGAAAACGTTTTTTTTTCTTGATGTTTTCCTAAATTAATTTTAGCTTTATTCTAAGTCAGGGTATAACCAGAGAATGGTCCCACAAAACATATTTATTCATTTCTATTTTTGCAAGGTATTATCACAAAGTTTTATCTTTTAAAAATTTTATTTTCTGGGGTTCTTTTCTTGTTCTTTGATTCTTAATTTTTTTTTTATTTTGTATCCCTGTTTCTGTACAAGATTTTAAAAAGTCATCAAAGTGCCATACCCTAAAGGGTATCTAGTTTAATGCAATTAATATATATATGTTTGCAACTGTACATGATAATTCTTGTTTGTGGTACCTGTTTTTCTGTGTGTCAGACTTTCTTCATGATGCATAAAGTTTTCTGTTTCTTGTCTTCACTACTTTATCAAGGCATACATGAAAAACAGCAGATCAAAGACAACACATCCAGTTTTACATGGCAAGACTGTTTAAATATAGTTCCTATTAAAAATATAATACTGTTTCTCTAATCTGCTAATATTCTGTGTGGAAATTGAAAGATATCATCTTCTGGAAAAAAAATGTAATACTTTTTTCCTCTTTGTCATCTGAGATTACTTCCACTGAACTAATGAGACTTTCAGAATGATCCCTATTAAATAAAGCTGATTTTAGGAGCACTGTTTATAAATATTTAGGAACCAAAACCATCATATTAAACCTTGGAAAGTGACTCTACACAAATATTGTCTGACAGTGACCTAATTAGAGTCATTTGCATAGTAATGAGACTTTGAAAGAGATAAGCAATAGCATGCTTGTAATAGATAATTAATTTGTGTTTCAAAATAAGCTATGGTTATTTAACCACAATTCATATGACACATTGAATTAGAGGAGTTGAGCAAGTTATTTTATAACAATAAACAACTGTTACAGCTTTTCAGTTTTACTTAAACTCCTGTTCAACAAATTTTAAGTTGAAAAGGTAAGGCTGTTCATTAAGCTTTTGATTTTGAAGTTTGTTTGTGAAAAAAGAGAACTAGGGAATCATAAAAACATCATAAAAGCAGCACAACCTATACCATATGTTGCCCCTCATTTAGCATGTATATTGACACATCAGCCTCTGCACCTGGTGTATGGCTTCTTTTTTCCTCCTAATCATTTTCCTCCAGTCACATATTGTTTTCTTTGTGCAATACATGACCATACTTCATAACATGTCTTCCATTGCTTAATTGCTTTCTGAACTTTCATTGTAAGGACTGAAGAAAAGAATGGCTTAAGGCTACATTGTAAGCTTAGAAAAGACATTGAGTTGTGGCTCTTGACATATCTTTAACAATGTACTACCATCTTCAAAACATTGAATTTCACCTCATTTCCTGTATAAATGATGGTGAGACAGTAAGCCTCAGCCTTTCCTTACCTAAATTGTACGTAATTGAGTATTCAAAGTGGGTAAGTGCTGTTTCAGGTTACAAAATTACATTTCTCAAAGCTCTGATATATAATGAAGAAAATACATCCTTGTGAAAGCTATTAATATCTGCTTCATTAATATATCTGAAAATGTTTTTTACTCATATGTAAGCCACGCATTTAAGTCTTAGGTTAACCTTTTTTCTATATTCCCCTTCTATGGAAAGGTGAGCATGTATCTGTACAGTTTCTCTTTAAAGCCACTTTTCATATTAGGGGTAGAACAGGGATAAGTGATTAATGCTTATTTTTAAAAAATACTAAATAGCTACATAGAAATGTAAAAATAATTGAATCTGTCATTCCAGCCATGCAATTACAAACATATCTTTGCTGATTTTACTTTCATCTTAAAAGATGTTTTGCCCTCTCCTGAGTGTGAACACTTCACTTCCAACTTTGTAAACTCCTCCCAAAATTCAGGTTGAAAGTGTAGGCAGGGTTTCTACTCTTACTTTACCTGCAGCATACATTGTTTTCATTAGTAGTGTGTTTTATTTGAACTTTTATGGCACAGAATTCACTAAGTAATGTTGGTGTCACAAATGTTATGAAGTCCCTTTTTTTCCCTGTGGTATGATTGACTATGTCTGATAGTGCTGTCATGAGGTAAGGAGAGGATCGTTTGGCTTGAGTATTCAGAGGGATAGGCTATATGGACACAGCCAAAGTGAAAAAGGCATGAAACAAAACATGAAATCTGTATATTTAACATAAAATATTTAAAAATACTCATCTGGATGTTGACATGTAAATCTGTATATGATGGGATCAACAACTAATAGTAGGCTTGTATTATTTCCTTTCTTTTCAGTGGCACTTAGAACAATTCACAACAGCTAAATTTGCTTGCCATGGATGTCTCGAATGAAAACTCAGAAAGAAATAAATGTCAGCTATAACCTTAGCTGATAACTTAGATACCATGCTAAATCCTCACTCTCTTCTTCCGTGCATAATAAATTGTTTTTTGATAGCAAAGACAGTTTAACACACTCCAATCTCACACACCACAACCATTTGTTCCTACCCCTATAATACAAATGAATTGCCCCTGATTTTACCACTTGTGGTGATAAAGCTCTTTGAGGAGCTGCATTGCAAAAGGTTCATAAAACTGATGCAAGTTTAAAATAGTCCTAGTCTGTGTGTTCAGCATAAATTTCAAAACCAGAAATTTGTTGTTGTTTACAGTGCACCTTGACAAAGAGTTTCGTCAGAGAAATTTAAAGGAAGGCAAATCATAACTCAGGAATGAGTGACTGGAGATGGGAATTTCCTTCATAAGCCATCTTTACACCCAAAGCTAGTGTATGGGGTAACTGTGCCTACATGTCCTCTTTTACTCTTGGAAACTGCATGACATTTCTCTTTATTCTTACCTAAGTATGTCAATGTTCCCACTACCTTTAGTGAAATTAACCCAAAACTTAAATTTAAGCACATTTTAGTGGCTAAGTCTGGGCCTAGTCTCTCTGGGAAGATAATTTCTCTGTTAAAATCTGGAAACTGATAGTAGTAAAATTAAGCTGCAACCTTTAGTTTATAAAAAATACAACAGTGAGATTTATATTAAACATAACAACAAAATAATGTGAGGCAAGGAAAGCTTGTGCTGGAAATTATCTACTACAGCTTCGAGACCTTGGTGAGGCACAAGGCCCTAGTCTTTGAAGGAACTTCCCAAGTGTATTAATATCTCTTTCTGTGTATATAAACTTCCTTATACACAAAAGGAAAGTTAATCTTACTATGCAGCTGTACTTCATCCATGGGGCACGGTGGAGTGCACCTCCCTAACATGCGTCCAGGACTATGAATAAGTCAGATGAAAAGTGTCTCAAGAAAAGATTGAAGTGTTTCATCTTTCATGATGCAAATTGTGAAGCATAAAGTAAGTGCCAGCTAATTCACTGCAACAAACTACAGAACTGCAAAGGATTTACAATGATTTATTAAAATTCTTCTGCTAGAATATCTTCCTCTTCAAAACCATTAATTTCAGTTTTATATAAAGCTGAGGCTTGCCTTTGGTTTATTTTCATAAAGTTTAGTCATTCTGCAGCAAAACTTTACTGTTAACAATTACAATGTGCTTAGTAATGCTAAAAATATGCACTAAAGATATAATTATGGCTGTACAGTTCAAAAAGGACTCCTCAGAGACATTTTCAGGCATTTTATTTATCTTCATAGTAACTGAAAGGTCACCAACCAGGAGTGACATTAACAGGTATTTACAGCAGTGAACTGTCTACCTTTGTAGCCACAAAGTTACCTAGATGATTAATATCACAATTTAATGGGTCCACAGAAGACAGAAAGGAGGCTGGCTAAAGAGCATTAGTGTCTAATGACAGACTTTTTGTTCATAGTATTTCCATATATAGGCAATAAGTAGCAGACTAATTTTGAAATAAATAGCAAGAAGTTATTATACAAGATGTGTTGGGAAAATAATTTTATTTTTTTTTGGTAGACACAGGATCCATACTCTTTGAAAATGTAATATTGACTGATGAGATAATTTAGTTCTTCAGAGATTCAATCAGAAAAGTGAAGGGTAGAGGAATTAAACTTGACATTAATAAATTAAACCGTGTTGATATATTAATACCCTTCAGAAAAATTATAGTGTTCTTATTTATTGAACTGGAATAAAAATAAATTCATCATAGTATTTCAAATAGGAATGCTTTCAGTGTTTGTTAGCATTGTTTTGGTTAGTAATGCAATGTAAAGTTGTATCAGAATAAAAAATAATAGTAATGTTTGTGTTTATGAAAGCTTGGTGAAATGGTAAGTTCTGATTTAAGTTTTAAAAATGTTCTTGCTACAAGCTGCTGAAATTAAGCCTTAATGCATAAAGCTGGAGTAACTTTTAGAAAATAAACTGTCAAAACAGATAAAAGAGGTATAAAGGAACATTGTAAGTGTAGTTCCTTTGAGCTCTCCTGAAAAGTTCCACTAATGGACACTCTGTCAAGCAACATTAAAGATAAACATTAAGTTTAGCAATGAAGAAATTCATTAGGCAGTAATTTTAGTACAACTAGCCATATAACTAGCCAAAGTAAAAACTAGTAATTGGACCCTATTTAGTCTAATTCGATCCTACCAAACAAAAAAACCCTGGGCAGGGATGATATCTAGAGCTACATCCTGTAGAAAGCTACATCCTGAAGCTTCTCTATACATAAAATGCCTGCATAATTTTTTTCAGGAAACTGCTACAAAGTCTCTGAGATTGTCTCCAATGCACAGAAACAGATATGTCAGTGGTAATGGGACAACTCATTTGGGCAAGTGCTGGCCTTTCAACAACCATGGTACTCAACTAAACAGCAATGACGAGAAATAAAATTCTTCACAGATATGAAAAACATTTTCTCATTATAAGTAAATATGAAATTAATTATTGGAGAACCATAAGACATTGAACATACTATTATATCCTGAAATATTCAGTGTTGTTTTGGGGTTTGATAGAAATCGTAAGGCCATTAGGTTACTTAGATCAATCTCATGTATGTCACAGATCACTAGATTGCATCCCATTAATCACAGAATCACAGAATCCTAAGGGTTGGAAGGGACCTCGAAAGATCATCTAGTCCAACCCCCCTGCCAGAGCAGGGTCATCTAGAGTACATCACACAGGAACGCATCCAGGCGGGTTTTGAATGTCTCCAGCGAAGGAGACTCCACAACCTCTCTGGGCAGCCTGTTCCAGTGCTCTGTCACTCTCACAGTGAAAAAGTTTCTCCTGATATTCACATGGAACCTCCTGTGCTCCAGTTTGCACCCATTGCCCCTTGTCCTATCATTGGTCATCACTGAAAAAAGCTTTGCTCCATCGTCCTGACCCTCACCCTTTACATATTTATAAACATGGATGAGGTCACCCCTCAGTCTCCTTTTCTCCAAGCTAAAGAGACCCAGCTCCCTCAGCCTTTCCTCATAAGGGAGATGTTCCACTCCCTTCATCATCTTTGTGGCTCTGCGCTGGACTCTCTCAAGCAGTTCCATGTCCTTCTTGAACTGTGGGGCCCAGAACTGGACACAATACTCCAGATGTGGCCTCACCAAGGCAGAATAGAGGGGGAGGAGAACCTCTCTCGACCTACTAACCACCCCCCTTCTAATGCACCCCAGGATGCCATTGGCCTTCTTGGCCACAAGGGCACATTGCTGGCTCATGGTCATCCTCCTGTCCACCAGGACCCCCAGGTCCCTTTCTCCTACACTGCTCTCCAGCAGGTCAGCCCCCAGCCTGTACTGGTGCATGGTGTTGTTCTTCCCCAGATGCAAAACTCTGCACTTGCCCTTGTTGAATTTCATTAAGTTTCTCCCCGCCCAACTCTCCAGCCTATCAAGGTCTCTTTGAATGGCAGCACAACCTTCTGGTGTGTCAGCCACTCCTCCCAGTTTAGTGTCATCAGCAAACTTGCTGAGGATACATTCTGTACCCTCATCCAGGTCGTTGATGAAGATATTGAACAACACCGGTCCCAGTACCGACCCCTGAGGGACTCCACTAGTCACAGACCTCCAACTAGATTCTGTCCCATTGACTACAACTCTCTGACTTCTTCCCTTTAACCAGTTCTTGATCCACCTCACTACCTGATCACCAAACCCATACTTTATCAGCTTATCTACGAGGATGCTGTGGGAGACAGTGTCAAATGCTTTGCTGAAATCAAGATAAACCACATCTACCGCTCTACCATCATCCATCCACCTAGTTATTTCCTCATAGAAGGCTATAAGGTTGGTCAAACATGACTTACCCTTGGTAAAGCCATGTTGACTGCTCTTAATGACCCCCTCATCCTTGATATGCCTAGAGATAGTGCCAAGAACAAGTTGTTCCATCACCTTTCCAGGGATGGAGGTGAGGCTGACTGGTCTATAGTTACCCGGGTCCTCCTTCTTGCCCTTCTTGTAGACTGGAGTGACATTTGCTATCCTCCAGTCCTCAGGCACCTCTCCTGCTGCCCAAAAAATAAACCTATTTTAAACCAGGAACATGTATCATACTAAAAATTTGCTCACCTTATGCTAAAATGCATGTTCTGGCATGCAAAAATACAGAATCACTTGAGTTGGAAGGGACCTTAAAGGTCATCTAGTCCAAAATACATCTTGGTTTGACAACAAAATGCAGAGCCTGAGATTTGAGACTGAATTTAGAAGGGCTATACAGAGTATCTCCGTGAGGACTTGAGCCTCACGTTACTCTGTAGAAAGAAACTAGGAAAATAAGACTAAATACAAAGAAAAGACAGGTTGCATAGGGAAAAGAAGTGTTTGGTTCCATTGGCAGTAAGACCTATAAGGTTAGTTTAACCTGGTAAAATGGTTTGGATAGGAACAGCAGACAGGGGTTCTGTAAATACAGAGGAATATTTTGTGACAAGAGAAGTCAATTAACTAATTGCAGGGCTAAACGAGTCTTAACTGAGGACTGTCCTCATTTGTAATTTCTCTTCACCCTGGGGTTGATAAATAATACAACTCTCATATTACTCCTGTGAAGTACAGAAGAGGGGAGATTTTTGTTTGTTTGTTCTTTTGTTTGTTTGTTTGTTTGAGAAACTAAAAGTGTCATTGATCTGAGCAGGATTACATCGGTTAAAAACCACTTCATATAGCTTGGTTGCATGCTTATTCTACTAGGTATGAAGACACTTTTCCTCTACTAATTTAAGAGTTAATTGATTGTACATAGTATTTTCCCCTGACTCTGTCACAGTCTTTAATAAGTGGCTCACATCTATCAGTAATTAGACATCAGAAGACATTAGTATATAATGTCTTCATGCCAGCAAATCTGTTTTTCTTCATCTTTGAGAGCAAGTTTTTATTGCTATTGCATTACCAAAAAAATACACCAAGAGCCTTTCTTCCTAAAACTCCTGGCTTGTTTCTCACTCACCATTCATTTCAAGTATTCAAACTGTGGAAAGTTTGTTTGGACATAAAAGCCACAAGGTATTTTTCTGTTCTTAGGCTATGTGTTACAAGTAATTTTTTAGAGTGAATATTGAAGATCATCAGAGCTTTCAGTTGCACTGAAAATAAAAGCTGATGTGGAAAACTCACAAATTGCTTTAGAAAGAAAGATCTTAAAAAGTATTAGGTGAACAATAATTGTATGCAAAACCCATATATTTAGCAGATCTAGGAAACTACTAGTGTAGGTTTCTTCAACCTGTCCTGTGACATGCCCCAGACATTTAGGGTCATTCCTGAAGAAGCAATAAGCATTTTTATGTATTAAATATACTCCTAGCAGGCTGTCTTTAGAGGGAAGCCAGAGACACTGTTGATTTTCCCATTACGTTTCTTTTCTTTATTATCCACAGACACTTGGATGATCAATCAGGTCTGATATGACAGCAGGAAGTTATTGGAAAAGCAGATACCTAAAGACACCAAGACAACCATGGCCCGTTTACTTTTCCCCAACCTGCCCTTGTATCAGACATCTGCAAAGTCCTGTACCATCAAAGAAAGGAGTTTGAGCTATTGATATTTTGGGGGACATACTAACAAACTGCAGTTTCACTCTATCTGCAGTTCAATAGAAGTCAAAATAAATGTTTTCCCAGGACTCTCCCTCCAACACTCATCTCCCATTTTCCAACTTTCAGGCAGCAAAATTCAACTCTGTCTGCATACTTAGAAGTTCTGAACTAATGGCACCAACTAATTTCAGTGTTCACAGAGTAAATAGGACAGACAGTAATAGCTGAGGGACTTCTTATTTGCACTGTCTTAACACCAATCTTCAGCCAAGCTCCTGTTCTGTGCAAACACAGAACTGTAAAATGGTTTGTTGTCCCAAGATCAAGTATTCTACAGGGTTACCAAGAAGCAATGAACATTAGCTGAAGTGGAGCTTTTTTTCATTGCTAATTGCTACACATAGCCAAACTACCTAGTTTACTGCTAGCTGGCATAATTCATCTAAACTAGACTCTTTTTTCTGCAGTCTCTTTTCTTATTCCACTAAACTAAGCTATACCTTAAAGCAGAGCCATTAAAAACTGAAACAGCATCCATTACTATTACCAAACTAAAGAAGCTACTTCTTCAAAATATTATTCGAAGTTTTAAATCTCTTCTTAGCATATGTGAAAGACTTGGGCTATAGGTTTTCTGGGTTTGTGTTTTTTTATTTTATTTTTTATTTTGTTTTATTTTATGGCAGTTATTAAGCATATACCCTGGGACAGCTTGCTAGACAGTGGACAAAAATCCACTTGAAGGAACTGAAAGAAAGTCTGAGTACTAGCATGAGTTATCCAGAAGAGATACATAATAACCTCAGAATATGTAATATAAAATTTAGATTATATCACAAAGGGAAAAAAAAATACTGTTCCTATCGTCTCCTGAAGAAAAATCACCAGTGCAAAATGATTAAGCTATTAGAGGAAAAAATACTTTTCCCTTGATATTTCACTTCCATTGTTTTTTATTATGCTAACTAGATACCTGAAAACCTTTTAAAAGTAACCTCAAAACAGTGTTTAGGGTAACAGCTTTTGGTCATTTACAACACAGCTACAGTGGTTTTAGTTTTATATGCCACCAATCTCACACGTTTTTTATTAGCTTGAAGTTGTTATTTTTTAATTCATAAGAGAAGTTGCACTACTTGGAGAATCTTTCAATGCTACCCTAGTATTAGGGGATCTCTGTCTTCAGTCTCTCTGTGATGAATTTGAATGTCGTTAGTCTGACTGAGTATCTTTCTATCCACTGAGGTCAAAAGGGAATCATAAGCTGTCAGTTCCTCCTAATGGCTGAAAGGCATTAATATTCACAGGAATCAAGGCGTATGAACATTTTGTTTATGATTGATAGGAAAAATGGTATTTTTAGATATTAACATTTCCCTTCTATACTAGCTTTTGCTTGCCTGCTAATGATAAAGCCTATAAGTAATGAGTCAGGTAGTGACTGAACAGAAATCCCTTCTGAAATTCACTAAAAACATCACTAAATTTGGTAAGAAAGATAAATAAGCTTACTGTCTCTTTTATGGTATTTGATTAACGTTGATGCTATTCTCATTTAAGATACTTCCCCTTATTTTTTCTGCACTAAGGTACCACTAGTTCTTTGGTCATTACAAATACACTTGTACTTCCTTTTCAGGTTACAGAAATTTTTTATTTCCTGCTTACTTTCCTGAAGTCTCCTTCTTCTGCATGGTTAAGCACAGTTACAGTACCAGGCTAAGTCACTGCTGCACATTTTATAGAAATTCACTGTAAACATCTGAAGTCATAGTTTTCCCTCAGAGATCTCCTTTTCTCTTTCATTCTTCAGATATTTGTCTAGGTTTTCGTTTCTTCTGGTTTTCCATCATTTTCCACTCCTGATGAAGTACTTGTACACTAACAAAAGGAGTAATCGACCAAAGTACAGAAAAGGTGGTTAGTGGTAGTTACTGCCCTTCATCAGTCTGCTCATATGTCTCCTCATTGCAAATCATTTCACAATCTACTGATTGAAAGAATCATGTATTACTATATTCTGTGCGTTGGTTGTTTATTTTCTCTCCCTGTCCTTCGTCTTTCATAGTGGCTCAATGAGCTGTTAACTACTAGTATGCACAACTTCATGCACCCTTATTGTCCCTTGATAACTCCAAAAAGCAGAGTCTGGTGTTGAAAGGGAGGATGACAGGGGGACACTGGAGAAAACAGATAGGGATTCCAGTGAAATGAAAAGCCTCTTTCCTTGAGGTCACTAAATCTACACTTCTTATTTACCTGCTCTACCAAAACATCCTTTTCTTAAAAACCTGCTTCACCTTACCCAGAATGTAGCTTATACTGCTATACCACTGTGAAAAGACTTCATAATATTACAACATAAATACAAAACCCTAATGCTCTGGAACTAGAAGAAAAGATGAATAAAAAAGAAGAGCAAACCCATACCACATGATATTATTTTATAGATCTTATTTTTTCGGTACTATGCCTAAGTAAAATGCATATACTTAAGGCGTATCTTCTATTTCTAAGGTGCTGTACACAACCAGAAGAACAGGTATATAACAAAAAATAAACACACATCTGTTACTTAGTGTCTTGAGCTATTATACATTTATCAGAGCAACACATAAACTTGGCTAAATCTGTATCTGAATCAAAAGTTCAGACTCTGCTGAACTGCAAATTCTGAGGTGATGAATCCCAATTCCTGGCCTAAATGAGACCTCGCACTTTCCAGTTGAGCTACCACTGGGTTTTATTAGCTCACATTTCACTTTTCATTCTGAGTGCAAAAATAAGAGAGAAAAGTGTTTCTGCTAACCAGATTCACACGTGCCATGAGTTCTGTCATAGAAGATTCCTCATTTTATGGCTGTAGGTTAAAAAAGACAGTATGTAGCACTTCTGTCATCTGAGAAAAATACTGCCCCGATCATTATGCGTGTTGTAAGGAGCTAATCTCTTTTATCACGTAACCCAGGTCTGTGAGGGACTGCATTAAAAGTCACCTTGGAGATGTGCAGTTGTAGCTAGCAGCACATCACAGAAATGACATTTCTTTAAAACAAAGGTCATATGTTCTGTTCATTCCAGGTAAAAATAGCAGAGGCCTCCAGCACTGCTCTTGTGCAGCTTTTTCATGGCCTCATAGCATAGAGAAACAACTGCAGAATTCAAAATTTCCCATTCTCTTGAAATAATTCAATTTTCCAAGCAGACATTCAGCTACTTTAAAACCTGTGGTTCTCTCCATTAGTATTTCTCTTATATAACACATGGTAGTGGATTTTCTGAGCCACTGAACAAGTATGCCATGTGACAACTGAGGGATGAGCAAGGGTTGAGAATAGGGGTGGCTCGGTTATCATAAATATAAGTAGCATGTACAAAGGTGAAAAATAATCCTTTTTGCTGCATAAAGCAGCACTTCAAAGAAATGTAAACACATCTGCACTTTATACCTTGTGCATTAGACAAAACAAAAATACCACAAAATTCTGCTGAGAGACTCTGAAAAGGGGCATAATTAACCACCATTACATTCACTTAGGCTTCATCAGTTGCAGACTCTCTTTGACCTCCTTACCAACACATGAATATAATGCAATCTACATTGGTCAGATACATACTGATCTTTTAGAGGGAAGTGCAATTAAATTAAGAATAGGGTTTTTTTTCCATTCAAATATTCATACTGCCTTCTCTGAGTCACTTTAACTGTTATGCTTCTCTTTTCTGACATTTCAGCTTATAAATTGCACTGCCTCAGACTTCTAGTGGCAATTTCATGGTAATACATAAAAAGGTGTAAACAGATTTTAACAAGGTGCGAGCCTGAGTCTAACAGTCAATTCTGGCATAAGTCAATTGGACTGATGTCAGTAGAATCAGAATTGCAGTGAGGTAACTGAAAGAAGAATTTCATCCAAATGATTTGATAGAAACATTGCCCATAAAATCTTTTTATAAATCTGCTAACTTTAAACAACAATTTTCCTATTAGTTCGGTGCTGAATTATTTTTTTGCATAATGTGTGAAGATCTTGGAACAACTTTTAAACAAATTTATAAACTGACAAGGATGAATGAAGCTATTGGGTTATTGCTTAGCAGCATTGGTTTCCCAGCACAAAGAATGAATACGACCACAGTGATCTGCAAGCCTCTGTACAAATAAGCTGACTATTCTGGCATGCAGGTGCTTCAGAAAGTACTTAGAAAACTGAAGGTCAGTATAAATATACCTCAGCATATTGCTTTTTTTTGCTACAAACCCTAGCAAAATATTACATTATGGCCTCTGTGCTGTACAGTACAATTTAATTTCTATATCTTGAATTTGTATGAGGACAGGCGTAACCTATACAAGTGTTTTTGTGGTCATTTTAAAAAATAAACTAGGATTCTATCAGTATAGTTTCCTGTGAAAGGCAGCTTGTTTGTTTGTTGATTTGTTCTTGTCTAAGTGCTTTCAGACAATGAAGTCATTAAACAATGATGGCAAAATACAAGGCATCTTGTGCAGCTACTTGAATATAGATTTTCATTAATCTATTATACAAAGAAATCTGGCATTATCTTTTCCCAAACAGGAATCAGATGACAGATCAACCCTTAGAAGGCACTAACTGACATAAGATGATTTTACAGTCTACTTAATAATGCAAGAGACATGATCATACACTCATCGAGGAAGGTCGAGAGACCTGAGCTTTACTTGCCATTTGTCTGTTGAATTACAAGCTGATCTTGGGCAAGTTGCCTTACTGCACTGAGACTCAAATTACCATATGTAAAATTTATTTATTTAGATTTTTCTGTTTTTTAAATTGCTTTGACATGTCTGACCCAAAAGTGATACAAAGCAGTACAGCCAATAATGCCCACTCCAATGTACCCCATTGATTCACAGATAAAGGAAATTGTTTCCCAGTAAAGGAAAGCCATGCTACTGTGATTCATCTTTGCCACAGAAACATTTTACATAGTGAAAAACAATTTTGGTTTCTGTATTTTCCCTGTAAAATTGTCCCTGCTGCTCAAAAATTCTATATGTAGAATTTAGACAATGTTTAAATTAAAGTTCTGTTACGTACTATTAGTATACAAAGGAAATAAGAATATATCAAATAGGAAGTATGTATCATTCACATGGCGTGCAGTTATTCAAGAGCATGCCTGAGTTCTCTGCATTAGATTATAATATGGATAAAAACATCCGTGAAATGTTATTTTTATTTTTCAGTTGTACCTCTGCTCTTTAAGAAAATATCAAAATTGTCCTATTATTTATCAGTGAAATAATCAGTTTGATGCTTTTGATTTGTTGATATTGTTGTTTTTTTTCTTTAATACAACCTGGTACTTCCTCTTCTGGGCAAAAGTCAGCACCCAAAATATTTTGCTTTTAGTTTCTGTTTTTATTATTATTATTCGGTCTTAGTAGAGTAGAAAACCTGATAGTCTGTGTCAAGAATGAATGAATTTTTCTTGTTGTTTTTAAAGAAGATAATTTTTTGCCTTGAAGAGGCAAAGCCAACCAAGTCAACCTGTAGCTACTGAAACCAGATGTTCAGACCACATGATCACAGCAAGAATGTTATAGACAGCACAGAGGCACTACATTAATCATTATCACACCTTTATCTACAGGTGGTCAAGGTTTCTATAAACTTTTTGAAGGCATTTCAAAGAAGAACTGAAGAATAAAGAAGTGATTTTCCACACATGATAGAAAAAGTAACGTAATCATGAGAAATTCCACAAGCATTCAACAACACAACTGTTGGAAGGCTGTCAGGAATCAATGTTCTGTGGTAAATATGAAATAATCAGTAGGGCTGGCACACGTTAGCTTGTTTTTTTTTTTCCCTTGTTGAGTAAACTCCATCTACCTCTTCATAAACCTTTTCCTGTCTTGTCTTCAAATCAGCCCCTAGGCATTTTCATTACTGATGCAATATTCTTCCAGAGACGCAGGCTTCTGCTGCAATTGGGTCTTTTACTTTAATCTCCAAAATGTTTTGTCTGAGCCCAGCTAGACTCTGTACTCCTCTGGGCAGGAACTGTGTACAAAATACACTGTTGGGACTCAGTAAATACTAACATCCTATGTGAAATAACTCTTATAGCCTAGATTTATGATATAAAATATATAATATTATCTCAATAGAAATATAGAAAAAAATGAATGTAGCATTCTAAATCCTATTAGAAAATAAACTTAAAAATAAACCTTAAAATTAAAATTATGTTTTTGGAACAGGAAAAAGAAATTGAAAGAGCTTTAGTTTTCATCTTAGTCTCTTGCTCTGCCAAGATTTTTATTCTCCTTGCCAAAAATCTTGCTAATTCATTCCTAGTTATAAGATTTTGTGGAGAAAGAAGTACATTTGTGCTGAATTCTACATCTAACAATATTAAAAACCAGTAGATGAATTGTTGGCTCCTGCCCCAGAATCTTTTCTTCTTTTCTATCACCTGGTCCAAAATCTCATCTGCTGCCCCGTTTCCCATTTTTACAAGTAATTTTTCTGCCTCTGTTAAGAATTGGACACCTTTCTTCCCACTTGAGGTATCTTGCAGACTATAATTGATTACAGATATTTGGTTATACAGTATGAATCCTGAAATCACATAGGACAGTAAAGATTTCATCTGTTAAGATTTGTCAGGTGGCATTTCAGGGGCTTAAACAGAGGCAGTTAGTGCCATCTGAGACACCCAAGTATCTGAAACATCTGAATCACACTGTGACATATGATGTAAAAACTTGGCAGAACTTGTGCTGCCCTTGACAAGCAGCTGGAAGTCTGGCAAAATTCCCTAGAGCCACTAAGGTGATACTATACAAACCTGCTTTACAAATGCATAAATGCTGACAAGGTGAGAATCAAACATGGTTCTTATATTAAAGGCAGCAACTGGTGAAGTTACATTAAGAAATATATTTGTTAATGCCCTTTTTATAATTTGTACGGATGTAATGTAACTGTGTGAGATACTATGTTAGTCTAAGAAAGTTAAAAATAAGCATCAGTTAATTCTGCTCCCTCCTAAAGCAGAGGTTAGCTGAATTTATACATTTTTTTTTTAATTAAATCATACAATCTTCACCTAGCTATTCAATTTTTCATCAACTTACTTATTATTCAAAAGTCTCCCATTTCATTGCAGGCAGGAGAGTGTTACTTTCTCACATCTTTAACTCAACTGAAGCCCAGAATATTTTTGCACGTATTTTACTCTAAACACGTGACTTCCAATTATTTTAGTCATGCAGGTGCATAAAGTTAAGCATATGTAGACATCTTTCCAGGATTAGAACATATGTTTTACAGGTTATGAACTAACACAGTACTAGCTAAGCAGGAAAAAAATATTCTGGCAGCATACTAATTTGTTTCCTTTTCACATTGGATAGAATTATCTATGTCTAAGAAAATATGGATTTGTTTTACCATTATAATGAACCTTTTTCTGATCTTCAACTATCAGCTTTGGCCTCTTGTGATCTAGAAATAACTTAATTTTTGTCCTGGAGTCAGAAATGTATTGTAAAGCAGAGATATTGATGTTGGAATTTAGTTAAAAATACAAGATAGTTTCAGCAATTTATAAGGAAGGATCAAATACGTTACATTAATTTATGTTGTTTACAACATTATAAGAGGAAAACTCCAGTGAAATTTTAAGCCTGTTGTAAGCACAGACTGAATAATCAACCATAACTTTAACAGACTCCTTTAGCAGCCGTGGCATCCAACTTTGATCTGTTTCAATTACCTTTTAGACATTCCATAACCAATTGTTATAGACAGCATGAGTTAAAAGATGAACACTGTTTGATCCAGTAGTGTCAAAGCCAAAAGTGAGTCTTAATGTCAATGTTTGTTTCACAATATTAACTGTATGACCAAGTGAAAACAGAAATTTAACCATGCAAATTGGGTGACAAACAAGACATTATTTCTGGCAAAGTAAAATAAGTCAAAGTTAGCAGTGCTCATCTCCTGCAGTAAGACTTGACTTTCAGATTAGACTTGACTGCTTCCATACCACGGTCAATTGTTCGTAAGTATTCTGAAGTCAGGTGTAAAAATAATATGGAAAAAAAATAATGACTTCAACAATATGATACATTTAAATCTCCTCAATTATCTCTAGAGGTCAGATTATGCTTAATTTTCTAGGGTGAGCAGGAATGGAAGAGTAGGAGATATGTTTACTTTGTCATGCTTAGCTTCTCATAATACTAACTATTGTAGCAGTTAGCCATCCCAACCTATACAGTGATGCACAGCTGTACGGGCAGCTTTAGTCAGCAGACTAATCTAGGCAGACTAATCTAGGCAGACTAATTTAGGCAGCAAATGAGCACTGGACCAATTATTTAGTTCCTCTTCCTTGACCTAGGGTCAAAATAATTAAAATCATCTAAGGAGATTCAGAAAATTTGTGCAATTTGAATTCCACAGAATCCTATGTCTCATGCTTAGTTGTCTCCGTCCTTACTGCTGTGATCAGACCTTACATACATGGGAATTACTTTCTCAACTTGAGTACAAATTAGGTTTATTTGTTCTGGTTTTTGTGTGTGATGATTGTTTAATTAAATAAATAGCATACTTCTAATCTGTACATATTTTCCATCCATTTCTCTCACCTGAACTACATCTCTAACATACCATAAACTTCAGAGTATGAAATTTATTGAAAGCATTTTGGATCACCTGCAAATTAGGTGGTTTTTATATCTCAGCAACTGCTGTGCAATAGCGATGATTTCACATTTCAGTAAAAGTCAGCAGAAGGGTCTGTTGTCTTGTTCTGTTGCTGTGGTAACTGATTCTTAGTACTTTATTCATACTAGTGAAATAAAGAGTTTTTGAAGAAGATAAACAGCTTCTACTCTAGAAGTATAAAGTTTCAAGGTGTCAGAGCCTTTATTGGCAGTTTCCAACAATTTATTTTTTTTAAAAAGTATGTAATCTGACAATTTTTAACCTGTAATCTAGCAAATTACAGATGTATACACATGTATACAAACCGCTTCCCTCTTTTGTGACTGACCAATAAGCCTCTACAATGGAAGAAGTCTCATTGGAGGTGGGCAATGGTGATGTACTGATGAAGCTCAGAGAATAACTCTAGGTGTGACTCACCACAGCTGTTGCAAAGAAGCTGACTTCATCTCAACACAAAGAGAACTGGAGGTTAGCCTTTACTTTAGATACACAGCTGTCAGTTGAGTGGATCAGCTGGTGTAAATATTTGGCCCTGTGTTCATTGAAAGAACGTGAATGTCTCCCTGAGTTAGACAGGCCAGCATGGAGGGGGACATGAATATGTGGCTCAGGCCAACACAGAGTATGAAAACTAAACAACTAACAAAAGAAACTTGAAGAGAGCAAGGGGCATGAGCTGGCTTCAACCCACATATTTCTTTTCAGTGACTGGGAACAGCCAGTATCACGGCTATTATAGAGACTGGTAAGTGGGTGTCTGGGGTGCCCCTCTAAAGTGCCTGTATATTAATGCACACAGTACGGGGAATAAACACAAAGAGTTAAAGGTCTATGGGCAGTTGAAGGGTTACAGTCTTGCTGGGATCACAGAGACTAGTAGGATGCCTACCATGAGTGGAATGTTGCAATGGATGAACATAGGACAACATGGAAAGACAAGGAGAGGTAGTTGTCCTTTATGTGATTAAGCAGCTGGAGTGCATGCATATCTGTTGGGGGATGGATGAGGAGCCACCTGAGAGCTTGTGAACTGGGATTATAGAGAAGACATGTAAAGATAACAGTATAGTGGGTATTTTCTATAGGCCACCCTGACCAGGAAGAACATGTGGATGAGGGTCTCTACAGAAATATAGGATTCTCAGTCCCTGGTCCTCATGGGAGGCTTCAACCACTCTGATATCTGCTGAAAGGACAACACAGCAGGTCATAAGCAATCCAGGAGACTCCTGGAGTGTGTTGATGATGACTTCATAGTCACCAAATATGAGGAGATCCTTAGGGTTGTGAAAACTAAAGGCAGGCTTGATTACAGTGACCATGAGATGGTGGATCTTGACAGTAGGAAGGAGAGTGAAAAGCAAGATCCCAGCTTCTCCTGAACTTCAGGAGAGCAGTCTTTGGCCTCTTCCAATATCTACTTGGAAAAATCTCTCAGGATAAGGCCTTGGAGGGGAGGGAGAGGCAAGAAAGCTGATTAATATTCAAGGATCACCTTCTCCAAGCTCAGAAGCAGTCCATCCCAAAAAATACAAAGTCAATCAAGAAAGCCAGAAGACTTGCATAGATGAACAAAGTGCTCCTAGTCAAATGCAAACACAAAAAAGCAAGCATATACAGGGTGGAAGCAAGGCATCTGATTGGAGATTATTGGACTCTGACATCTTGTCATAAAGAACCCTAGGAATAATTTCTACAAGCAGAGCTCATTAATTTTGCTAAAAGTATCCGTGGTACACAAAAAGCTAAGTCCATATAGAAGAATTAAATACTTACAAACTGTATGCAACAACAAATTTGGTAGTCCTGTATTTTATTTTTCCAAGCTGGCTCTGATACATATCTTAACTGTCAGTATTATATTCTTTTTACAGTACTTCAATACTAAGTGAGTTTTTCTAAGGAAGAAACTCCAGAGTGTGCAATAACATTTTTACTCTTTTAATTTGTTTTGGTTCCTCAAATGCCAGAGAGCCTGAATAGCCTATGTGTTTATTTCCTATATAAAACCACAAGAAGCAGTGAAGCACCCATGGACTGTAGGCTTACAATAATTAATTTCCACTTCTGAATGGGTAACAATTTCAGAAATCAATCCTCTTTTATCTCCTAAGTCTCTTATTATTGTCTTCCCTAGAAGCCCAGTGTTGCCAGCAATTCTTTCTGAAGATGGATTTAACTGCGTGAAAAACAGATGCTGGGATGAACTTTTTGTTTGTTTGTTTGTTTAAACTCAAATATCCCAGCATTACTACATCTGTCAAATCTTCCAACAACTGCAAGGACCAGTCACTAGGATTCACCTAGGCTTCTTGGATGTCCAAGCCTTAAATGTTTTTCTGTCTCACTGATTCAACACATTACCCTTTTTTCCCCAGAGCAGTAACAGCCCATTTTTAATTTATTTTTCTCATGTAATGATATGGCATTTAATATTTTCACTTAATTTTTACTGATAAATAACTAGTTAAGGTAAATCTATTTTTCAAAGGAAGTTATAGGCATAAACATTGAAAACTATTTCATTAAGTCAGTGACCTTTTTAAAATGTATTCCTGTTCATAAAATAAAACTGGATACCACCTAAAGGCAGAAATAAGGGAAATAGAAATTACATGTGTATTGGTTTCCAGGATTGATATCCAGGAAGAAAACTAGAACAACAACTTACCTCAAAAGCACAGGAAAGCATCTACAACATTTCTTGTAGCTCTGAACACTGTACAATGTACATTTCTATTTGCTTTTAGTTTGCAAAAATAACAAATTCTCAATGTCTGGTTCATTTTAATTTCATATCCAGTAAAACTGGAGTTTATCACTGTAATTTTATCAATTGAGCTTTTCATTTATGCAAGCACAAAACTAATGCACTTTTGAACCTCTTTCTTCCAATGGAAAGAAAAATATATACTATATATATAATGTATATATATATTTCTGAATAAAGCACAGAAAACAGCAAACATTTTAACTATTTCCTCCTTATACTCCATAATCCAGTAGTTTAACCGCCCTGTGAATCTCCTGATACTAAGCAGACCTCTAGCAGTGGTCCTCCAGATTATCATCAGTGCCTCCAGGGAAAATAATCATTGCCCTAATGACAACTTTTAAAGTAAACAGTATTTCTATAAAATCAAAACACCAGCATTTGAGTAGACTAGAATCTCATTTATTTACATCAATAAAATATGCACCTTAGGACATGCTAGGTCACAGTTGAGTAATGTATTGCATTTTCCAGTGTTTTTAGAAGGAATGAATAATGACAGTGGAAAGGCTTGGGTTCATTAAAGAAAAACAAATTTGGAGTATTGCAGCTCTTTATTTAGAAGGAGCTTGTGATGTGAGCTGACAGTTGCTTTGTTTAGACAAGTGTCATAGCTTTATTTCGCAGACCAAATTTTCTGAAGCCAAACAGGGCAATATTTCTGCATGCTCACTAGGTAAATGATAGCATCAACAGGAAAACAACAGCTTCTAACTATGGTTTCAAGAGAAACTCTAAAGTAAATAATCTTATTTTGAAAAGAATGGCGTCTTTTGACTTAATCTGAATTTTTGCCAAGGATTAGCTGCAAATGGGATAGCTGAAATTTGGTCTCCACATCTCTGAGTTTCCTCTTTAATTATGTTTTCATTCCCTATCCTCTTGTGCCCACAATCCTATTTGTTCTCAAAGTAATTTTACTGAGTATTTAGGCATTCACTGACCTGTGTTGTGATACTGAATGGAAGTCTGTCTTCTACTTCCTTTTTCTGTAGACAATGTTTATCCTTCTTTATTGGGATCAAAATCTGACTCTCGATGTACAATTTCTCCTTATACAAAACAGTGTCTTCCTGATACAAATTATAAAGAAAGCATTATGAAAACAGACAGAGATTGAGATTTTAGGAGTAGGAATAGAAGCAAATTAAAAGAAATGGCCAGAAGCTATTTCAATAAAGGATTTACTCAAGAATTTTTGAAGAAATAATGACGTATATTTAAAGGACAGAACTAAGCCTGGTTGAAGAATATTTCCTGCAAATGTAAGTTGTGATTCTTTTTCCCCCATGCTGGCTGAAAGCTATTTCAATATTCAAAGTCCTCCATCACTAGCAATATCCTCCCAGTCTCTAGAGTGAGTTTTCCAAAGTCGGTAAATGCATTTCCTTCTGTGCCAGCATTGTCTGCTATCTAACACAGTGTCCTGGTTCTGCTGGGACAGAATTCTAAAATAATTTCTCTGTTCAGAGAAACTAGTTTTGAGAGGCTGCAGAGTCCAATTCAGTGAGAACAAAAGGGATAAGAAGCTCTGGTATGCAGGTTTCTGTAGTGGCCAGGGTCGAGGGTAGTTTTGAACTATGCAGGTGCAGTGGGCCAGGAGAGGTGAAGCTCAGGGCAGCTGGCCCAAGCTGGCCAACAGAAGCATTCCATACCATAAACTACCCTCACTATAAATTGAGAAGTTGTGAGTTTTTTAGGGGGCTTCTACCTTTGCTGCCTTCCTGAGAGGTTCCTGTCTGTCTCATCAGTCATCCCACACCTGAGGTGTGCTCCTCTGCTTGCCATGACCACGGTGTTCTCGCTGGAGCTGTTGTGCTGGCAGTGCTGGCTCTCAGCTCTCACTGCTAGAAGTGCACAGCTTGCAACTGCTATCTGGAGCTGAGTAAAACATTGTATCTTGTATTAGCATTGGGGATAATATTAGTTCATTATTATTAGTCTATTAAATCTGTTTTCATTTCAATCCATGGGTCTCCTTTCCTTTTCCCAATTCCCCGTTCCAGGTGGTGTCGGGTGATAGAGCTACTATCTAAACTGCAACACACAGTTATTTTTCTTCCTGGCTGTTTTTGCTGAGGATGTATTTGTGTAGAGTGGCTGTGTCTCTTCCCAGGCACCATTTGGCTTTGATACCCAGACCTCATGGCCCATCTATCCTGTGTCTTATAGTATACAACAGACAACCAGGAATTTTCACTAAAAGGCAACAGGGAGTGCTGTGGCTTTGTTGTGCAGTGCAGTGCTCAAACCAGTTTCTGGATTAGGAAGGAGGAATGATCACCTCTGGCCTGCTATCGTGCTAATGTAGGTATCCCACTGCCAGGTTGTCTGAATTACCCACAAAGATCCATGATGCTGGCCTGGGTCACATAACATCGTAGCTTAACTCTACTTCTGTTCCACTTTGAATAGACATGGATGGCTAAATTGTGCATGATACTTTAACTTAGTACTTTTCCATTCTTGTTTGTTAAAATATCCTAGTATTACTGGAAGTACTTTATTTGCAAACTTATGGTCTGCATATCTGTTCACAACCTTTCTGCAGTTAACAGTTGATGCAGCATTTTTTTTTCTTTCCCTCTTAGCTGATCAGAATGCTGTTTCTAGCAGACATAATTGCTAGCAGTCACTTATTTATACTTTTTTTTTTTGCCTTTAGACTGTTACTTGTCAACTGTTTTGTCTGTGATCCAGTCCTCATGTCACTTAACTCTTGCTTTATTTTAAAAATTAAAAACAGATCATATATACACCACAATAATCGTGTAACATTCCCCTGGTCAACACACTGTATTTGTAAACAATTATTGAATAGGACTCTGTATACACTATAACAAAAAAAAACCAAACCAGCAATAATTATTTTGTATAATTTCCTGCTGCTTACTGCTTAGTTTAACATGCACACTGTTGTTTCCTATCTTTTAATATTTATTACCTTAGTTTACAAAGTCATTAAATTATGTTTGCCAGGCAGCAAGGTTCCAGGGATCTCTTTTTGTACAAAAAATACACTTACTCCAAGAAAGTCTTACTGTTTCTTCCCCTGGATATGCGGGCTTTAGTCAACTCTGGTATCTTTTCCTCCACAGGATTGGAAAAATAAATAAGTAAAATAAAAAATAAAAGAGCTAACAGTAAGGATGGCCACATCGTTGTCATATTCTTAGTTTCTCCCTGTGCTTTCTTGTACTGCTTTCAAATCTATCATTTCAAAAATAGCAACCAAAATAATCTTTTCTTCTTCTAGTTCAAAAATATTCTTGCCCTCTCTGGAGGGAATTTTACCCCTATCCACAGCAGCATAGAATCAGATTTACATTGCTTGTGCTCCCCTTAAAGCATTGACTCTTTGCTGGTCATTTTTGTCTTTGTTGTCTACTCAGCTTTTGTGTTCTCTTTGCACCCTCAAACTGGGCACTACTGCCTATTTTCCTGCTTCTACAACTAGCTTTCCAGCTTTCTGAGTGTTTTCTCTTAATACCCATGTGGACACACACTTTCCTCAAACCTTTGTACGTGAACATCCTAAAAAACCTACATATGTACTT
Source organism: Aegotheles bennettii (assembly GCA_013398125.1). Lineage (NCBI taxonomy): Eukaryota > Metazoa > Chordata > Aves > Caprimulgiformes > Aegothelidae > Aegotheles > Aegotheles bennettii. The sequence goes on along the minus strand of VZRW01005740.1, from coordinate 673 downwards.
TCATCCCTAACAAGTGAAGAGAATGGCAGATAATTAAACTTTAATTAGAAATAAATTGAACCATCAAAGTGTTTATATGTCTTACTTAATGCTGGAAGTGAACCATTGGAATGGTAAATTCTTGGAGCAGGTTTAAAGAGAAATTGCCCATGTTTGCTTTTATTTTAATCTGATTCAAGAGAGATCAAAAAACTACTGTCTTATAAGCTAGACCAAACATTCCTCTGAGATATCCTCCCAAAAGTTATCATAAGATAAAGAAAACAAATGTATTTTCCTGTTTCTTCCAGAAAAGACCACCTGAACATACCATCTGTCAGGTCATTCTGGTCAGTAAATTAGATGCTCTTTTTAAAAAATTCCTTTGTCAAAAGCTGAAAAAAAATGGTGCAATAAGCAGCTGTTGTCAGCTCAGTTATCCCATAAATTTCGTGTTGAAGATCCCAATTAGACTACATATCATCCTCCACCACACTCATCTGAGTCAATCCTCCCCTGAAAAGGTAAAGTAGTGCATCGTGAAAGAGTAAGAGCATGATTCAAGAGCACTTCTGCCATCATGAAACACTGAAGTAAAGATCACAGATTGTAATATTTCTGGCTTTGAAACAAAGTTTGCAGTTTTTATCACACACAGAGACACACAGAATTTAGGGGTTGGGAGGGACCTCGA
>VZRW01005739.1:713469-738320 GCA_013398125.1 Aegotheles bennettii | reverse complement strand
CTTGGGGGTGATGGTTGACAGCCACCAGNTTGACAGCCACCAGTGATATGAGCCAGCAGTGTGCCCAGGTGGCCAAGAAGGCCAATGGCATCTGGGCCTGCATCAAGAACAGTGTGGCCAGCAGGACTAGGGAAGTGATTGTCCTGATGTACTCGGCACTGAGGCTGCACCTCGAGTGCTGTGTTCACTTTTGGGCCCCTCACTTCAAAAAAGACATTGAGGTGCGGGAGCGTGTCCAGAGAAGGGCAACAAAGCTGGTGAAGGAACTGGAAAATATATCTTACGGGGAATGACTGAGGGAGCTGGGGTTGTTCAATCTGAAGAAGAGGAGGCTCAGGGGGGACCTCATAGCTCTCTACAACACCCTGAAAGGAGGTTGTAGTGAGGCAGGGGTCAGTCTTCTGTGTGCCCATAGTGAAAGGACAAGAAGAAACGGCTTTAAAATGCAGCAGGGGAGATTCAGATTGGACATTAGGAAAAAATTCTTCACTGTAAGGGTGATTGGGTATTGGAATAGATTGCCCAGAGAGGTGGTGGAGTCACTGTCCCAGGAGGTGTTCAAGAGATGTCTGGATGTGGCGCTGGGTGATATGGTTTAGTGGTGATGTAGGTAGGCTGTTGGACTGAATGATCTTGAAGGTCTCTTCCAACCTTAATGAGTCTATTATCCTATGATTCTACGATTATACAGATTAATATTTGAGCCATCAGTCTTTAGCTGTTTCATATTTGGACCTTCTGATCAGCACTGAAAACACATGTGATCTGTTGTTCATGAGATGAGTTGTGTCACATTAACATAAGCCTTCATGTTTCTGCTGGCCACCTGCAGACATCAAAGATTTTTTTCTCTCTTCTTTGATATTAGACTTCAATCCAAATTTGTTTTATAAATATAAAATATTTATAAAAATAATTTCTTCTTGCTTCCTTCTGCAGCAATAAAAACTGTGTACAGTAAGACCAAGGATATCATGCAGGGTGTGCTGGGGCTTCAACCTTCTGTCTTGGGTGCAAAAAGTAATCATCAGATTTGGGATCAGGAACATATTTTCCCTCATACCAAATTGGTGAGGCCCATGGGTGTTTGGGAGGCAGTGGGGGCTTCTTTGCAGAGGGATAAATAAATCATTTCCTGAGACCCTGTGAACAAGCCAAACAGCAAACATAAACAGGATGTTGTCAGTGATCTTGACTTCTTTTGCTCCCTTCTTGTGTCACTACATAGTCCTGCAAGAATCTTGACAAATCTTTTTCTGTGGTATGCCAGGAAATATATGGGTTGTGGTAGATGGAGACATGTGGAATACATGTGCTTGGCATCCTTTTGGGCCTTTTCTCCGTATTCCAGTCTGTGGGATACTCTTAGATTCCACATAGTAATGTGTATATTTAAAAAAATAAATGGAAGGCAAAAAAAGTGCATAACTCTGTACCAAAACCAAACATTTCTCTACATGCCTCTCCCCCTGGGGAGAGGATGAGGAAAAAAAATAGCATATGATAGACACTAACTGTGCTACTTCACGCATTAATGACAATTACTTGCAAACTTCTGATGATTCAACTGTAAGACTCTACAGCACAGACTGGAATAAAGTAAGGCAAAGTAATACAGACAGGTAGAGATTTCACTGTGTAACATCATAAATATTTTTAGTGTGCTAAGCGTAAGTTTCCTTAAAGTAGTATATAGATAGAACTTAAATATAAATGTCACTTTTAATATTCATAGTGTGTGTATCTAAAATATGTTATTTATCTAACATTTATACTATGAACAAGTGTACTTAAAGACACTTAGTGTAAAGTGTTACTGTCCGCTAAAGATGTCTTCACTTAATGTTTGTAGAGTCCTGAGTGGTTTGCAAGTCAATTAAACACTGATGGAACAGAGATAAACACTTCCTATTGAGAAATGTCACATCAGCCTTTCTGCTTCATTTCATTGTGTCATTTAATGCTCTGACAGGCATTCAAATGACACAGCACCAGCTATGATATCATGGCATAGGCTATATAACATGCTGAACCACATGTAGATAGGTAAACAGTATTCTAGCCATACCAACTGTCACAGAGAGCAGGGAGAGGCTGTCATGCAACCAGAGTCTTGATAAATGAATTTTCTCTTATGTATTACTGTTTAAACAGTAGCATGCAGGCATACGCAATTTAATGCCCAGTAGCTCTCCTTTCCTTGAAAATTAAGAAGTCTGGCAACCAGTGTTGTCAGGATCCTTTTAGGATTAGATTTCCTCTTGCTTTCTATAAGTAGGAATGTTAACAAACACTGTCACACTGCTCTACATGGTACATCACTCACAATGTTCAGGACAGCAGATGAAGCACTGGAGTTTCAGGAGTGTTTAAAGAGTTGTAGTTCAGATAATGCTTGCAATTTTTCAAACACCTGACATATCTACCTATTGTCAATTGTCTTTATGAGGAGCTCAAGAGGCTTAGTTTTCTTAAGAGCTAGGTAGTTACAGTGAAGGTAAAAGCACGCCTGGTGAGCAGAGAAACCATATGTCCCTATGAATTTGGTTTCAAGATACTTCAAAGCTTCCAGATTTTTATTTTACTGTTGGAATGCTCTGCTATTGTTGCTATCATGTTGTTTAATAACAACAAAATCTATGTTCAGAGTTGACTTAGAATTCATTGCTATATCAACTACTATGTTTCATTCAAGAATAAATACTGAAAGAATTTTACAGTAGTAGTATTTAGAAGTATTTTGTGAGATAAACACTTAAAAAAGAGAAGATAGCTCAATCTGTTTGGGAACTATTAGATTTCATCTTGTAATTCAAGTAAACATTAGTGTCATATGATTCATACTTTAAGATAAATTAATGCAACACCCTAAAATAGAAATAAATAAGTCTCCACTTCTCAGAAATGTGCATGCATTACTGTTGAATCAGAGCTTGGCAGCAATACTACTGGCACACATGAAAGAAGTGTCCTTTTGTCTTCTAGGGGAATATTTTTGGAACTGTGTTTAGAAAACACCGTACAGCTTGTAGCTGCAGCAAACCAAAGAGTGTTAGCTAGCCTATACAGGCTTGCATGGAGCTTGCTGCATTTCCTAACCAAAGCAGTGAAACAATCTTTTCTCTGCTCACAGCTAATGGTGCTAAGTATGCTTCCCACTGTGACTAAACCACACTTCCAGCAGTAGGTATATCAGATGGAAGAGTGACATGGGTCCCTCTTTTCCACCTGTGCCTTTGCTCACAGAGCACCTCAGTTTGACCTTGATTATTTTTATACATTCATGGCCTTTTTTTGTGTTGCTTTTAAAATATGAAAATAGAAATTAAGTTGGAATGAGGAAAATGTGGTTGAAAAGTGCTGAGACTTCAGCTCACTTTCTGGTTTTAGGAAAGCATCAAAACATGGGAAGATAAAAAGACAAATATGTATAGAAAACCAAAGACAGGCATTTGAGTGTATTTCTTGTCACCCTACTGTATACAAGGGAAAGTCATTAAGGTTACAAGTCATAACAGCTCGCCTTGATGATAAAATTGCTTTGTAAACAAAAAGCCTGAGTATATAAATGTATCATATATCATCTCCCACTCTTTCTGTCTATATATTTTATGCTTACTCATCTAAATGTAATAAACCCCTAAAATTTACAGCTCTTTCCAGTATTTTTATGTAAAGTTAACTGAAAACAGATTTTAGTTGGAAAAAGAAAACAAAACCCATTACAGTGTTTGCAACCAAAATGCTTCAGCTTCGGAGTTGATTCTCTGAACAGAGAAGCAAGGTCCTCAGTGGACTACTGCTGTTGATGTTCTCTGCTGCAGGATCCTGTATGCAAGGCTTTTTCTGAGATGGGAATAACCCATCTGCCCTGCTGCATGTCCTCCTTATGAGAGCACATCAGGTGTTTTCTTATTAGCTCTCCTTTTGGACCTTTGGCTCGACCTGTCATAGCTCACTCTGACTCATCTCCAGCAGGAAGTGTGGAGGTTTATCTCTCCCAGAAGAACCAATCTGGTGATTACAAGGCTCTCCTGGGATGGGGGAATTCTGGAGTCAGGTCCTCTGAGGCTGAGGATACAAGCCAGATTTCCTGCTTCCTGGATGAGTGGACTATGGCACCATGTACAAGATGAGCATGGGTACTCTCTTCTTTGTCCAAGCTTAAGGAAAATACAGGCCATAATATTGCTTCCCTCAGCACAGAAAAGCATTTGAGGATCTGAAGCCCAGTTTCACAAACATGGCAAATCCAAGCAAGAGAAAAATATTCCTTACTCCATTTTTTTTAGTGCTTACTACAGTCTGATTTGGAATTCCTGTCATGCTGAGTCAAGCACTCAGCTGAGAATTCATTCTTGGGATGCTCACCTCTCTTCATTCAGCCTCTTAAGTACCTCACCCAGCATCGTGAAATCCCTCTCCACAGCCAGGTGCTCCAGCCTGTGGAGTGGGCTATTGCAAGGCTGAAATTTCTTCTGGCACCTTGGCCTTAACACTGTTCTGCTTAAACAATAGATGCTTAGCAGTGGTGCAGATCAAACTGCTTCAGTACATTCTTGTTCTGTCATGGACAACACATGGCATCAAGTGTTTGAAGATCAAGCCAGGAGATCACCAAGGAGGGCATTTGTATATGGATCAATCCAGGTATGGATGCAGATGGTCACAGAGCTCTAGCGAGAGACTCTCAGATCTTCAATAACCAGGACCCAAAGCCTACAGGAGTCAAAACAAAAATCGCTGCTCCGCGGAGTGCACGACACCAGTGAACAATGCATGGGAGGAGCTGCCCTTTTATACCTTAAATCCTGCCCAGCTTAACCTTCTAAATTGCTACTGTGGTAGCACCCCAGCTTAAAATATATCTTTCCCAGTTCCTTATGTGTGTTACCCTGAGAGTTACTCTTGAGGCTAATGGAAGGCAGGAAGTTAGGTGCTGGGTTTTTTTCCATGTGTATGTAAAGCTTAATAGACTAAACTAGCAGGGTCAACAATAGGCGAAATTAAAACAGTTCTAAAAATGAACTAGACAAGAGGAAACAATTACAGGGCTGCTATTTGGAGGAAACAAGCACTGGGTGGTTCAGTCACTAACACAATGAAGGAGACAGCCCACGACGGTGCTTCTAAACCCTTCCCGGTCTGGTATTCCCAAACTGTAGCGTTGTTTACTTGTCTGGAACGATGCCATAGACACATCCTGGTAGGTTGGGAGCAATCCTCAGCCATTGCTGTGAGAAATAGGAAGCGGGCAGAGAGGGCAGCAGTAAGCATCGCCTGTTCATTCGAGCAGATGAGCAGCAATTGCTTTCGTCTCCCTGGGTTGTCTGAGGCAACACCTTCGGTCAAAAAATAACTCTAGGAGGTATTGTGGGCTGCAAAAACATAATCAGATAACCATGATTTCTCAGGCCTGTTTTTAGATTGTCAAAGTGTTTGGTAGTATTCCTGATGCCATACCCCCAAATTATTAAAGTGATTATTAATTGGTGGGGGAAAAAGAGACACAACTTTAAGCCAGATGCACTGACCAGGAACTCGGAGAACTTGTCTCGATTTTTGTGCTGTCACAGGCTTACACTTCATCCTCAGTTGTCTCAGCTTCTCACCTGTGACTAGCATCACTTCCTTCATCCTTTGAATGATACATTTCAGCTGCATGGGGTTTGTGTCAGGGACTGTCTCACACTGCACATGGAACAGTGATGCCGGGTTTCAGGCTACCGTGACAATAATGAGGAGAATCTCCAAAGGCCATCTGCCTTACTGCTAGTTAATGAATTTATCTATCAAACTATAGGGCTGCGCAATAATCCTTTTTTCACTTTTAATGAAAGACATTAGACGTGCTCTGATTTCTAATTGAAAGTTAGTGATTAAAAAAAAAAAGTGTTTTTCCTTCGTTGAAGGCACAGAAATGTCGGAAATGGAAAGCACCAAGAGACCAACAGATATGTTATGCAATACCCATTTAATTCAGCAGGATGAAGAAAAGGGAAAATTTCTTCACAGTGTCATTTTTTTCAGCCCTCTCAAAAGTTTTTAGTAAGTGAAGGTAATTTAAAGACTTTCATTTAAAAGACTGAATAAAAAACAATGAAGTACTTTCAAACCTCTGCTCTGGAGAATTTGTGGAAGGCATGGTGTGTAGATCCTTTTGTCTGTCAGGTTTTATCATGTGAGGTGAGAATGGTGTTTTTTTTGAATCCAGAAAACAATGCAGACCACAAGCATGTCATCAGAAACTTACCACATAGTTACTGGGGTTTTTTCTGCAAACATTTTAATTGCAGCTGCAAGAGACTGAAAAATCCTGCCTGATAAGCGTGCTTTTCTGCTTTAAAAATACAATCAAAAGCATTTTGCTAGCAAGCCTACACAAAAGCTCATTAAATTAAATGCTAGGGATTATCTCTGAAGGTAACTGAATATAGAAGGCAGGTGGAGATAATGAAAGTAGGATATTATCCCATTAACAATTGTTCTGTTACTGCACCCACTTTGCTGTCATTTCTCATTAGCATCCTACCAGAAAGCTACAGACTTGCTGGTAACTACAGCACAAAAAGTGTAGCCTGCCACTCCTGTAGAGCTGAGGAAGGTGATGACAGCTTGATGGCAGTCAGGGCAGCAATACACTGAGGAAAAGTGCAAGCTGCAGGTGAGGCTCCAGAGAGCAGTAAGGTCTGATCCACCCTTCTCAGCAGAGCCAAATGCTGTCAGTGATGCAAGAGCTCTCCTCCGAGCCTGCCAAATACGTGTACGCTCTTTCAGTGTTTCATTACCTCACACCACCCGTTCAGCTGCTAATAACACCCCTTCTATTGAAAAGTGATCTAGCACAATGCACGTGTCCCACAGCACACACACCACCTCCAGGCCCTTCTTTAATAGCTGGAACAAAATGTACTCTCTAAATACAGGCTGGCAACGGGGGCGGTGCCGAGCTACACTGGCCCTGGGGCAGCTCGGGGAAGGGAGGCAGGAGACGTGGAGATCCTCCAGCAGCTCCTGGGATGCAGGAGGGGACAGAGGGTGGCCCGGAAGGGTCTGCAGCTATAGCACTTCACTCCTGTCACTGAGCTTCCCTAGTGGGAATGTCGAAGGAGAAGAAGACAGAAGGATGGCTCTGTCATATCCTCATCTCCGGGATTCCCTGGGAACAGGATTCCCCATTTAGCTGCTCTCAATGGAATGGTCCCTGGACAATCTAGGTCATGGTGGAGAGGGAACAAAAGCTACTGGGAGCTAGTCTTCAGGGCTTGTTCAGGAGACTGAGTTAGAGCTTTCCTTTTCTAGAATTTGAAAACACATTTCTGCAAGCACAGATTGAACTTGTTTGTCCATCTAGTTAAGTACAAACTTTTGTTCCTCCTGAGGAAGATGGGCATTTAGAGGAAAAAAACCTTTCATGGAAGAGTCCTTATGATGTTCCCAAGCCGGAGACACTTTGATGTGGAGGTAGAATTTGCAGGAGAAATGGGGACACTGTAATGACTGGCAGGCAATTCACTGCAGCTTCTTCTAGCCATTACCCTCACTATTTTTACCTTCCCTCTTTCTTTCTTTTACTTCTTTCCCTTGCCATTGGAGTTTCTCCTGTGTTTCTTCTCCCTTCCATGTCTTTCCATGAAACTAATTGCCTCCTAATTAAATCCCACCCCAAGAACCAAACTCCCATCTCAATTAATCACTACTCTCCCTGCTTTTAATGTTTTAATTTCTCCTTACCCCATCTCTAGTTTATTTACATACACTTCAAAAAAACCTGTTGAGGTGGGGAAAGTCCATTATTCCACATTTATACAAAGCCTAGCTCTTTCCCATCTTGTCTTTCCCCCTCTCACCCCCTAAATCACCTTAAGGCCCTGAGTCTTATAAACATAAATAAAATTGCATTTGGCTTTGAAGCACCTGTCAGTCCCATACAATAAGATGCCCTACAGAGAATACCTATAGGCCATGCTTTGTTTTTTTAACTGTTTTCCTTCCTTCTCTCCACTCCTGTTTCCACTGTCTCTCTGTTTTTGTTTGTGTCCTCTGCCCCATTTTTCATCCAGGACCTCTCTCTGCTTCACCCCACTCTTGCAGCCTCACCTCAGAGGAATGCAAACCAAATAACCATTCAAGGCTGATGAACTTTAAAACCCATGACATTCAAGTGGGTTGGAAATTAGACAAAACAATTTCACCCATCCCTTGTTTAGGGCCCTGATGAACAGCTTGCTGCAGCTCCTGGGTTAGTGTGTAAGAGGATGTGCTGCTGCATGTCTCCCTTTCATAAGGGAAATGCTGGAATGTGGCCGTGTACCAAAAAGCCTGTCGCAACACAGTTTGTTCGAAGGACACCCTGGATCCCCCACATGCATCTCATACACAGGGCTTTTCAGCTCACCTTCTTTGATAGTGAGCACATGGAAATGGCAGGATGAATCTTGTTGATTGCTTAAGTGGAGCAATTTTTTAGGGTAATGCATAGACTAGTCACCAGATCTGCTTGGCCCAAGTTGAAAATCTATCCCAAACAACCAAATAGAGCTTTGATTGCTTGGGCAAGAATAGGAGATGGAAAGGAGTCCTCCGTTTTCACTTTCTTGCTTTCTATAAACCATTTCCTAAAGCTGTGTGAGAAAGGCATGTGCAATCCCTTAATTTTCTTCAAAAATCACTTTCAAGCTGGGTTAGAAACGTATTTTATTTACTTAGCAAGTCATTTAAACAGTGTAAGAGTGAGCAGAGATGGGGCGCTGGGGTCTGAGGCATAAGGAAGAGGTGCCGTCCCCTATGGCCCCCGAGTGGCAGGGCTGTAGGCAGCACCCGATATGGGGGCTCCCAGGCAGCAGGGAGCAGCAGCAGATCCCAGGGCTGGAGGGGTCCCTGCCTGCAGCACCTCAAGCCCCGTGCAGGGAGGGTGCAGGGGGGTCAGACGTGGGTGGCCAGAAGTGCCAGTGCTTTGCCACTGCACGCAAAAGCAGCAAAAAGCCTTCTGTGTTTATTGTTTACTCAGCTCTCACCCTCTCTCTTTTCACATGCAAAAACAAGCTTACAATTATCACAATAACAAAGCTGGAATTGAATTTATTTTCTGGAAAAGCATGAATATCACTTCTGGTTTTGGCTCTTATAGGACAGAGCTATTCTTTTTACAGGAAGGGGCTGAGATTATTTCTTGAAAATTAGCTAAAAGAGTGAAAATGAAATACTTTAAAATACAAGAGAAAGAAAAGTTCTTGAATCCAGATTCCATCAGGTCTCTGGGGGCATAAAACGAATTTTCCATGCAATTAGTTTCAAATCATGATAAGTGACAGATGCTTTCATTTATTTGGCTGAATTGTGACAACATTCTCTCTCTTCTTTTTTTTTTCTATAACCTTCCAAGCCTCATCCAAAACCTACTAAAGCCAGTGGAAAGACTCCCACTGTCTTCAAATGGGCTTTGGATCAGGCTCTAATTAGCCTCAGGCAAACCGATAAACTCAAAAACTTAAATTGTTGTATGTTGTGTCTCAAACTATACTTTGTTTTCATTCTAAGTTTACTAGAAAAGCTATAAATAACTTACATCTCTTCATTTAGGAAAATTTAACTAAATTAGTTTGTATAAAAAGCCCCCAACAAATAAAAAACCTACCCTGGGAAACCTATACCTATATCCTGTTAAGAAAGAATGGGAAAAGTGTACAGTCTTTCCATAGGCACAAAGTACATTTCGAACATTGCAAAAAGCATACCCAGAAATCCTCCTCCAGTGGAGTCTTTGTATTCACTGATGATAATCTGCTGTATGTCTACCTATATCATAACAGCTGATATATGTATGATATATAAAAGTGTCTGCATACACAAGGATGCATATTAAATATAGATATTAACAACCATAATTTTAATTGACATAAATAAACTACACTAGCTGAAGGATATTTTTGCTGATATAATTATATCTACATTAGAGTTCTTTTGGCATGACTATGTGCTTCAGGTGAATTTTTCCCACTTCATAGCAAAGCTGGCAAGACTTTTAAGAGTTATTAAATTGTAGGCTGGATAACATTTTAGTTGGCAAGGCGTAAGCTTCTTGACTTGCTTCGCACTAATGTGATACAGTAGAATTTACCTAATGAACACATTGAAGAAGGCACTTGATTCAGAGGCTTAAATCAAAATCCTGAATCCAAAACAGATCCAGTGCCAATCACCAAGTTTCCTAAAGACTAAACAATGCAGAAAAGCTACACAAACAAGTGCAGACAGTTGCCTTTTCACTCTGTTCAAAATTAGAGCAGGCCATACCCTACTGAGCTCACTGTCTTCCATAAGTCAGGTAGCCACTTTATTATTGCCACATACTCCTCCAGCAATACAGTTTATTAGACTGGGCTTGCTGCCATGATAACACAGCTACATGACTTCCAGAGTGGACCTGGTGTATGTCTGACTAGCTCAGAATGGAGCCACATAGGAATCTGCTGCATTACTATACAGGGTGGGACTTCTGGTCCAAAATTAGATGTCTGCCATGTAGGCGTCTACGTCTGAGATAGTTCTCAAGGCTCTTTTTTAGAAGCACTGAAGAGAAATGGACATATCTGGGGTTCGATTAATCTCATTCAGAATAGGCCAGAGGAAATACATGTGCAGGTGTGTAAACTTAGGGGAGTGACTGCCAGCCACCTTCATAAATGGCTGCAACTGGGGCTTGGTAACACATGGAAGCTGCACTGGTTTAAGTAAAAGTGAGATGCTATAGCATGTCAATGAAATGAGTGCCACATGGAGCCATGGCCACACTATGAAGTGGAGATGTGTGCCTGTGGATAGTAAAACGTAGTATTTTCAAGGACATTACTGCAAAATCCTGTTTTGGAGACAGATTGAATAATTTATGTTGTCTAGTATTTGCTATATGCCTTAGCTGTAATAATTTTTTGGGGACTGCTGGAAGAACAACCAGGAAGGTAATGCAATGCTTTCCCAGATAAGAGTATCTCTGAACAAACTTGAAAAACAATGAGAGAGATTAAGTGGGCAAAGTGGCCTTTAAAAGGCACTGTATGTGAAGCTGGAGAGGGAGATGGATTTTCAATTTAGAGAAGGGACCATGAGACAAGTTTTGCTGATCTGGGTGAGAAGACAAAACCCATGAAGATGCTCACAAGGAAGGTGACTAGACAGGCAGGAGGCTTGCAGAGGGTTGACTTCTTTTGAGATAAGTTTTGGGGTTTTCTTTTCTATATTGTTTTTGTTCTAAATAAATCCTTTATTTTGGTGCTCCTGCCCTTGTGCTGAGTGAGAACCGTAGTGCTGAGTCTGTACAGGATTAACTAGGTTAGGAGTGGTTAGGGGATGGTTTGCTGGCTGCTTTCAGATGGTGAAATTATATGCTACAATCCTGTGCTGAGCTACAGACTCTCAAGCTATCTTCAAGCAAACAGACACCTCTACAATAGGTCAGGGCAGTACACTGCCAGTCTTGCTTCTCAGTGGCACTGGATGAGCTCAGCCACTGTACTCTGAGTGCAGGTCTCTGCTCCTGGAGGGGCTTCATGTATCAGCTGTTCAGCAGCCACCACCCTGGGGCTACAAATACAGCTCCAGAGACCTCCAGGGGCCAGAAGGACAGCTCCCCAAATTCAGTGGCATAAGCTTGATTTACACTTGTTTGCCTTCATGTTTATATGCTAAAAGGGAACAGACTAAACCAGCATATACTGACACAGTATTGAACAAACCAACGGTGTTCAGTTCCTCCTAAACTGCAAAAGCAAAGTATCTTCCTAGTGATGAAGAGGTCCTGGACACCGAGGTCTCCTCCCTTCTTGGAGCTACAGTGAAATGGAGGATGTCTGGGTCAGTGTCCAATATGTCTTACTTAATCAGGTCATTTGCATGAAAATGCCCAGCCCAGCCTTGGGTTAGAAAACTGTTGCAGGCTTTCAGCAGCCATCCAGCCTGAGACTTAAATCTTCCAAATGAATAAGCTGATTGTGGTGTGTCAGACACGTCTCAAACACGAGTTTGAAAGAAAAACATTCAAAAACCTGTTCACGCAGCATAGTTACATGTGCCCAATCTGGTAATTAGCACAACTCTTCTGTGAAACACCCTGTTAAGTAAATGTATTTGATCAATGGTTCAGACAAGTTAACCCGGTGAATCCTTAAGGAATAAATATGCTGATAGAGGGGTTTATTTTATTTTGAAGGAATACCTTTAACAGATCTCAGCTGCACATAAATGAACAAATAGGTGAGTTTAGAAGATGCCAGCAGCAGCCATACACCTTCTGGTGCATATTTGATTTTTAGATAAATCTTCATATCATAAAGACATCTCCTATTGCCCCTTACATGGAAAATGAAGCTTTTGTGTTTAACTCTTCATGCTTGCTGGTGACCAGATAATCATAATACCCAGCATATTTCAAAGTTGTTTTTTTTCTCTGTCAGTATTAAAGTCTGCTTAACAAATCTCTCACATTACAAATACATAGAGGTCAAAGAAGGTTATTTGAATACATTTGAATGAGGTGTATTATTCCACAGACTCTCCTATCTTCCTTGGCTTCCTGGATTACCACCACCAGAGTACGTGCGCATAAAAGTAATTGAATCCAAATCAGCAGCTTTCCTCCACCTGTGATATGTTTCATTCACCCATGGAAGGACTTTTCAAAACTCTCACAAGTTCAGCCTTTCAATGGAATTGTCAGATTATTTTCTTGTTGAAAAGGAATAACATTATTAAACATGCCAGACTTTTCAGATTGGCAATGAACAGCAAGAAGTACTCTAGGTGCTAAATGCAACATCTCCACCTTCACCAAAGGCTACTTGTCAGAAAGGATTTCCTTTTCTGTTTAGGAGATATATTTTCCCTTCATTGCTTCTCCCTCCTAAGGCCACTTTATGTATTTCATAGAATCACAGGACCATAGAACGGTTTGGGTTGGAAGGGACATTCCACCTCCCCTGACATGGGCAGGGACACCTCTCACCAGACCAGGTTGCTCCAAGCCCCATCCAACCTGGCCTTAAACACTGCCAGGGAGGAGGCAGCCACAACTTTCCTGGGCAACCTGCTTCACCCTCATAGTGAAGAATTTCTTCCTTATGTCTAGCCTAAATCTACCCTCTTCCAGTTTAAAGCCATTACCCCTTGTCCTATCTCTACATACACTTGTAAAAAGTCCTTTTCCATCTTTCCTGTAGGTCCCCTTCAGGTACTGGGAAGCTGCGCTAAGGTCTCCCTGCAGCCTTCTCCAGGCTGAACAACCCCAACTATCTCAGCCTGTCTTCATAGGAAAGATTCCCTGGACACACCCAACTTTTTCACATTAGAGCTTTAAGTCTTATGCTTGCTGAACAACTTTTCATCAGTATAGCAAATAAATGTTGTAGGGATCACTAAAAACAGTTACATAAGTCAAAGTGTACAATTTCATGTTGTTTAAGATAGTGTAACTTTCCATACTGTTCTGACTGTCTATAACCTCCCAGTTTGAATCCATTAGGGCAATATCTAGCCTTCAGACATTTGTTCATCCTGTTTTGAAAGAACAGTTAGTAACATAGCCCCAAGGCTAAACTAACGAATCACTGACCCAGCTACACACAAATAAGCTAGTATTTACTCTTTGTTTGACAGGTTGGCAACAAATTTCACCCCTGATTTACCAAAATCCTTCAGAAGAGGTTGCATTTATTTTGACACCTGTTGTTTAGCCAGGTATAGTATGTCCTAGCAGATCAAACCAAAGTTTCTTTGGATAAATGCACTCTGCAAGGTGAGACACAGGTCAGGGGATGATTAAAGGCTGTATGTCTGGCCCTGGGATGCCGAGGTGTGGATGTCACGCACCCACGTTGTTCTCAAAGCAGCTCAGCACCCAGGCACCCTGCCTTCCCCAGAGGATCTGGCTGCCTATGACATGGGCCTTTCCAACAAGGAGCATGCACTGGCTGGCTTGCCCAAGCGGGGTTGTTTGGTAGTGCTGTAAGGCACTCTGGGACCAGTGGTGTAAACTCACGCTGAGCCTGCTTGGTCTTGCTTGTGCTGCGACTGCACTCGCTGCCAGGGGGAGAACGTGGGGCACGGCCCTCTCTGCCACCCAGTCAGGTTTGCTCAGGGCTCTCACAGGAACAGAGAGGGCCACAAAAATGATCAGAGGGCTGGAGCACCTCTTCTATGAAGACAGGCTGAGAGAGTTAGGGTTGTTCAGCCTGGAGAAGAGAAGGCTCTGGGGAGCAGCCTTAGAGCAGCCTTCCAGTACCTGAAGGGGCTACAGGAAAGCTGGAGAGGGGCTGTTTATGAGGGCACGGATTGGTAGGACAAAGCAGAATGGTTTTAAGCTGAAAGAGAGTAGATTTAAATTGGATATTAAGAAGAAATTCTTTCCTGTGAGGGTGGTGAGACACTGCCTCCTCCCTGGAAGTGTTGAAGGCCTAGTTGGATGGGGTTTGGAGCAACCTGGTCTAGCAGGAGGTGTCCCTGTTCATGGCAGGGGTGTTGGAACTCAATGACCTTTAAGGTCCCTTCCAACCCAAACCATTCTATGATTCTATGAACCCTCTGCTGTCATCAAAGCCTTTTGGTGAGCTTGGGCACCAAAGTGGACTTAGACCCCCTGCTGAGAGGGTGTTAGAAGGACTCAAATCAGTGTAAGGTCAACAAGAAGCATTATCAGCCACTTATTTCACAAGTTTAGTGTTACATTTTTGTCCAGAATGCTGGAAATGGTTCGGTCTCCCTTTGGTCAAAGGCCAGACTGGGTTCAGCTGTGGCCAAGAGGGACAGTGGGGAGCTCTAGTGGATTCACAGTATCTTTCCTGACCTCAGTGTAGCCACATGAGAATGAAACAGCTCTGTTACACTTGGACCTACTATTTTCAGAACCCGATCTCAGTGGGCAATTAGTCATTGGAGAATGAGATAAATACTTGCCTCGAAAAGGGACCTCATGAGATGAGGGACCTCATGAGATGAGTCAGTTGTCAGCCTCTGCTCTATCCCCCAACAGGCAAATCCTTACTCAAATGCTAGTCATCAGAGCTATTGGAGTATTCTCTTAGCTGGCAATCCTATCAGAAGTTCTATAATGGTGTGAAGTAAGAAGAAGGGATATTCCTAAATGTTTTACCCATCCACTCATCCCTAGGACGAGGAACTAAATTCCAGCTTTCCAGCAGAAATATGCCAAAGTTCACATCATTTTATGTTTATGTTCATCAGTTGTATTCATAAATTAAACTTATGGCACATTTCTTATTAGAATTTAAAAGAATGAGTAAAGTAATTGTTTTCCCCATGGAAATTTCTTGGCAGAAGTTCTTGGGTACTTTCAAACATGATTTTTGAAATATCTTTTTATAAAGCAGAAAGTCAATGCATATTTACTGGGCCTTAGCTATAGATAGATTTTCAGTCTCTGACTAAGAACAAAAGAGTTTCTCCCTTGAGTCAAAGGAGTTTTATTTGTTGTGAATTCATGACCAAGATGCTACTGAGCTTATGCCCACCATTGACTATTTTAATACATACAGACCTTGTCCGTGTTGTCCTGTAACAGGGTGCCTGTTAGCATCCCAGAAACGACTGTGACTCCAACAACCCCCTTTACTTCTTGCAAACCAGTCGCATCCCAAAGGCAATCCATGTTTAGGGGCAGGGCTCTTTTTACCCCCACTGCCATTCTGTGGGACCTGCACAGATACAGAGCCCACTCCCATCCTGGACCCTCATTTGCAAAGACACCCTGCCACTCTTCTGCACTGATGCCAGGCTTCTTGAATTTCATGAGCGACTGGCCACATCAGGATGGAGATGAGAGCAACTCCTTGAAGAGTGCCTGTGCATTGGTGCATCTCCACCAGCATAGGCAGATCAGACACCCTCCTCCATCAGCTTCTCACCCACCAGCAGAAGCTGGTCCCTTAGCCCAGCATTTTGAATGGGCAAAAGCACAGTCTACAAACCACCATGAGTAAGCAGGTAAGCAGCAAACAAAAAGCATGGATAGGTGTGGTCTTTCTTTGGATGCAAAACACTGCCCATGAGGCATAGATTTTGTATGTGTGGTGTCCTGACTTGCTGGTTGCCTTGCCTCTAGCTCACCCCCAGAGTGGCAGCAAGATGGTATGGAGGTGGGTGAGACAATGTGTGGCCACACATGCAAGCTCCAGCCTGACTGTCTGGCTCCTAGGGGGTCAACCATTCATCACAAACACATGCCAGAGCAGCCTGGCCTGACACCATCACTCCTTGCCAGACAGCACGAGACCTTTGCACTCCTTCTTTTCTCCCAGGTCCCATGAAACACTCTTAGTAAGCGGTTCCCCCTTCCTGCCTCTTGCGTCCTCCACAAGCCAGCCAAGCATGGCTGTCTCAGTTCAGAGTCCACTGCTCAGGGAAAAGCAGACTGTGAAGCTGGCTGTCTTGTGCTGCAGAGGGGTAGAGGGCTGGCCAGGAAAACACCTCCCAGTGAGCAGGGCAGAGTGCTGCAGATGGCTTCTGGCTTGCACTGTTTGCATCTGGGTAAGTATAGCACAGGTGTCCATCTTGTCAAGGCTGGAGGGTCTTGAGGAGGCAAAAGTGATGCTCATGTTTCTGGAAAGGTGCTGCTGGGGCTGAAGCAGGTGTGAAGCTTATCTCAGAGACGTGAACCACAATCCAGCTGGCCTCCTGCTCCCAGCATGGTGGGGCTGGTCTCAGCTCCTCCTAGAAACTACTAGGACTAGCATGCTGGGGCACACAGAGGGTAGGGAGGGTCTAAAAAGACTGAGAAATAGGCTCCAGAAATGCTCTGACCTTTGTAGGCAGTTGGTCCAGACCTATTTTCTGCTCTCCTGCTGGCCTCACTTTTCTCCCCACTTCTTCCACTTCTTAAAATCACAACCAAAACACTCCCCAAATGCCTGTTACTAATACCTTCATCTGAACTGCCTCGTCCCAGAGCCTCTAGGCTCAGTACTACTTAGGCTGCTGTGCTGGCAAGAGAAAGGGAGATACTTCTGTGTTCTTCTGGTTTCTAATAAACACCTCTGGGGAAACATCCTCAGAGATGCCTTGGGAAATCATCTTAGAGATAGAAAGCCTGAACCCAGAGAACAGCCTGGGAGTCGCATCCCTTCTGCCATTGCTTGTTCAATTTGGAACAAATGTTGCTCAGGGAGTCCTGGGAATAATTTAAATGATTACTGTTTTTGTTCTGCAGTGTGTCTGAGATGTTCCCAGAGCTGTCTCAGATCATCTGCAAAGTGAGTTTCTTTGCGCGCCCAGTTCTTCAATGGGCTAGGAGCTCGAGCTGGTCAGGAGAGCAGGTCCAACCATATGGGCCTTAGGGAGGGCTCAGGGATGCTATTTTTTGAAGAAGGTTTTCCGATTCAGAGATACATTGCCTAATGCATTTTTTTAGGTCTGTTGGCTAAGTTGCCAGTTCTGATTTGAAGACTGCTCTGAAAGGAAAGAGTTAGAACTGGACTAAATGCTGTTGACACAGTTGGCACTTTGCAGTGTGGCAGAATGATTTCCTTTGCAAATGCCTGTCCTCCTTGGAGCTCCTTCGTGGGGGTCCTGGGAACTGAGGGCAGTTTTCCTCTTTCTGAGTATTTTTGTGAATCCTGGAGGACTGTAAGACATCACTCATAAATGTCCTGCCCCATGGGGACAGGCTACAAAGCCAGTTCTTTGCTCACAGTCCGCGTGACTTGGGAGAACACGTGTGTTTTATTCCAGGCAGCATGAGCAGGCTTTGCCTCTGGGCTGTGAGGTGGCCACATTGCCAACCTGCATCTTGTCTCACAGCTTGGTGATGTGGGAAGGACGTTTCATAATTCCTCTCACACCAAGAAGTGTGCAGTCCCAATGAGGGCTATCACCACCACTTGGCCATGATGAAAGAGATCCCATTCTCATTCGTTGCATATGCCCTGCATCCTGGCTCTGAAATCCTGGAGGGAAGAAAAAGGAGAAGCTTTCGCAGCTTGTGTAGGCAACCAGATGGGCCAATTTTGTGTAGGTGGAGTCTGGCTGCTGTGTCCTCCGTCGGCTGCTGGGCAGAGTCACAGACAGCCCTGGGGAAAGGGTGCAGAAGGCGGCTGGCCCAGAGCTCTCTTGCCTGACTGCATTTTTTCCTATCCCCTGCTTTTCGCAGAAGAGACTGGTGGATAACATTGTGAGTCAGGCGGTGCTTATGTGGTCTGCTGCACTTCTCCTGGGGACTGTAGGTGTTTTGATTTTGTGGCTGAGGTTCTTTTATTTTATTTTTTTTCCCCTCTGTCAATAATTGAAATGAAAGTTCAGGAGGAAAAACCAGAAAGAAGGGGAATAGAAGTACATACAAACTGAAGTAAACCTCTGGCTGGGAATCTTGGCTGACATCTATGATTTGCACAAAATGCTCTGGTAGCATTTACTGTCAGAGATGGTCAGGGGAGCACAAAGTCCAGCAGAAGAGCTGCTTGAATCCATGCTAGCCCACAATAAAGGTGCAGACAGGAGGGAACCATGATATGAAAAGAATTTTCAGTAGCTACAGCTACTCCTTGGAAATCTCCCAGCCTGTGACTGACAACTCAAATACCAAAAACAAGGCAGGGCTGAACGAAGTTCATTTCTCAGACTGAGAGCCAGGATCTAGAGAGCATAATGAGAACTGGCAATCAAAACGCGTGCTTTAATAGACATGTAATCCAAATGCATGCATTGAACACAGCATGCCAAATGAATAACTTGTTTGTATTTCAGTTGTGTAGTTAAGACTTGATTGAAACGGTACAAATCTCTCCCTAACTAAAGAAGATCTCAAGGTAGTGTTGACTTTAGCCTGTTTCATGAGGCAGGCCAGCATCAGTTTTGCTTACTTCTCCATCAGCTTTCTAGAACCCTGATAACATATAGAATCATAGAATCACTTTGGTTGGAAAAGACCTTCAAGATCATCAAGCCCAACCATCAACCTAGGACTGCCAAGTCCACCACTAAACCATATCCCCAAGGGCATATACAAACATTCTTTGAATACCTCCAGGGAAAGTGACTCCACCATTTCCCTGGGCAGCCTGTTCCAATGTTTTACCAAAACTGATATCTGTCAACTCTCTTGACAATTTGAACAGGAGCCAGTTATTTCCAGGTAGTATAAAGTAAACTTTTCATACTTACAAGGTAGCTTTTCAATTACCCATTTACTTTTTGATGTGTGCTGTGGATGTGTTTTGGGCAATTTTAAACAGGACAAGGTGAATGTAAGGAAGATCTGAGAGGAGAAGACTGTATTAACTGGAGAGAAAATAGTCCAGGCTTGTGAAAGGTTTTCTTAGTGAGCACTCTACTTAGTGAGTGGAGAATAATAAACTAGTTTTAAAGAGGCTGCAGAGGTAAAAGTGATCTGGTTTAGTAACGAATTCCATGGAGAAAAAAGAAGACACTAGTATAACTCTGAACTGAGTCCCTCTCATGTAGACAAGGGCAACAACACTACAAATAAGTAATTCAACAAATTTTCTTCCCTTTCTATCTTTTCTTCTTTTTCAGTTCTCTGGAAAGAAGAAAAGATGACAGGAAGAAAAGCCTAAATTAAGTCTTTTCTAAAATTCAATCTGAGATGATCAAAAGCTCAGAAATTAGTCAGTATGCCTTCCCCAAAATTGCCATGAGGCATTACTGCCACTTTTGGCCAGGTCTTATGGACAGAATGTTAAACATGATTTTACAACGTAGGATCATGAGAAAGGACCAACAAAATTGTTTGCTGTAGGGCACAGACAGATGTCATTGAAATGGTTCCTTTTTCTGGTAATCAAAAATACATACTGCAACTGGATTAAACTAAATGGTCTGAAACTATTAATTTATGAGAGAAGATTTACAGATCAGAGGCATTAAATGTATTTTTATAGAAGGACCATTTCTAATAATTGAGAAATTTAGGTAGTGCAGATATATATGTCAAAAAAGGAAGAAATAAGCAGGAAAATATCTTTACAGTAATCATAGAATCATCGAGGTTGGAAGAGACCTTCAAGTTCCTCCAGTCCAACTGCTTACATACATCAGCACTAAAGATCCACAATACCCTGTGAAATTGTCTCCCACAGGAGTTGGTGAAAAAACACGGCCATTTTGATTAGATCTGATCAAACACCAGACCCCATGGCAACCCTGCATCTTCATAATACTGATTTTCATGATCAACTTGCTCTGTTTCTTTCATGAAATTTCATAGAAACATCTAGACTGGAAAAGACCCTTAAGATCATTGATTCCCAACTGTTTCCTCTCATAAAGAACTCATTTTGCTTTCAAAATGAAGTAAGGCAACCAGCACTGCAAACCTAACACGCACAGGTTAGAAATAGGTGAAAACAAAGGCAGAAGGTGCTAGCAGGATCTTTCCTAAACTGCTGGTGTGGTAGCCTGACAGATAGTGTTACCAGTCCTGACATCTCTGCAGGAATTACTGCACTTCGTTATGCGAGAGCTGAAAATACTCTGATCACCTGGTTCCTTTTCACTCATCTGCTGCACAGAAGTTAGACTCCAGTGAACCACCAGATCTTATCAAAGAGTAAAAAAGCAATGGGTAGGTCTGTGAACAGCAGAGCCAATGGAGCCTGGTCTGCGAGGAATTGTGTCTTGTGGTTGGGTTCTCTGATGTCTCATAAGGTGTGAGTTTTGCTTGAAGCCTTACCACAAGAGGAGCATTCGTTCACTGTTGCTGTCTCTCACGTGAATTCTTTGATGCTTCGTGAGGGGTGAACACATGCCACATTGATTTCTTGAAACTGGCATGAATAGACTCTTTTTTCCTTAATCTCTTTTCCACACCCTTTGAGACCTCTCTACAACTGACAAATTTGGTTTAGATTGGTTGTGCATATTGTCCAGTCACTCCTTCCCACCCCATACTCCCTCCTCCCTGAAGGCTTTTGTGAGACCAAACCCGAGAGCTGAGTTGTCTGGAAAAAAATTATTAAAGAAGCTCTTGAGTGTGCCAGATCAACTACAACACAATCCATCTCCCTGAACCAGGTCTTCCCCAAATGCTCATGCTAACAGAAGGAAGGCAGCAGGCCCAGGGCATGAATGTTTCTAGGGCAGGAACGGAGTTCAGTGGCTTCCCCCAGCAGCAGGGCAGTTTTCTGGCAGTCAGCAATGAGGTTGTGGTGTAAAAAATACACCTGGAAGAGTTAAAAATTAGTCCTGGAACAAAGTTCACTGGCTGAATCCAGGCAGTGTGTGCTCACACGTATTCATGGGCGAGCCTGTGGCTACCTTAGGTACAAGGATTGGGCAGGGGCGAGGGGTGTTTCTCTGATAGAAAGCATGTCCTTGCCAGAGCTGGAACATAGCAAGCAGAGAGGGCCTTTCCTTATGGACACATAAATCATTGCTTTCTTTACAGATGAAGGCACCTTTAAGTGAATGGAAATCTACATGACAAGAGTTGCAAAAAGGAGAGTAAGTGTCGAAAGGGAGCTGTGGGTTTTTCATTAGCTGCTGCTCCCATTCCCTGCTCAATTCCATACAATTTGTCGCAAGGGCAGGCTATAAGGCCTGGCATTTGTAGCAAACCGGTGGGAACCAGGAGAGTTTCAGGCCATAATCCCACTTAAACTACTGACTTGCCTAAATTGCCTCACTTCTTTGTGCCTTGGCCCACCAAGCTCAAGATCTGGGCAAGACGTGGAAGTGAAAGAGAAACAGATGCTGATTTGTGCCTGTCTGAGTCAGTGTGCCAGAAATAGGTAGCTGGTGGTGAACATTTCTTTTTGTGTATTTAAGTTTACTCTGTATGATGCTCTGCTCAGAAATGATATGGCCACCACGGAGAAACAATAAACACAGTAAAATCCTGGCAAGCTAAGGAAACTCATGTTGAACCATCTATTTAGATGAGTATCATTCTCATACATAGCAGCTGTTTTAGTTCACATGGCTTCTGGTAAACTCGAATGCTATTTTATAGTAAATCCTATTGCTTTCAAATGTCTGATTTTCACTGCTACTTCCTACAGACTTCTTATCAGGCACCATTTTAATTGATTATCTGATACTGCCCTGGTAAGACGAGTGCATTCATTTTAACTACTTTGTGTTCTGATGCCCGATTTTAAAGCTTCTCCACTCTCCTTCCTTTGCTGTAGTAGATGTGTCAAGCATGCCCTGACTGATTTAGCTTTGCCTGCCTGTCTAGTCAGTGAGGACTGGAAAATTTACATTCACGCAGAAACATGGAGTTAATAATGATGAGGTGCTGAAAAAGTTTTGGGCCACATCCAAGTCTGTGCTTCCGAAAATGAGACCCAAGGCAAGAACTACAGACTCAGAAAAATACAAAATTCAGATTCACTTTTTAACCTTACAAGGGTTTTTGTCTTCATTTCAAAGGAAAATCTGTTCAATTACGCACATGGAACTTCAACAATTTGAGGATGTAATCCTGTAATTCTTTGTCAGGCGAGGCTCCCATTGACTCAGTGATTTCAAAGGAACTGGTGCCTGTGTATGAATGGCAGGATATGGTGCAAATTTATGATCATGGAGAGCTCTGCTCTGTCCTACTTTCACATTTTTTTTTAATTCACTTTATGGGAACATTATGGGAAAAAGATCCTGGCCTCAATTCATACATCTGGAGCTCTGCCACCCACTTCCGCGGAGCCAGGCTTCCGCCCGTTCTGCTTTTTACTAAAGAAACAAGTTGTGGTACCTCTAAGAACAGCATCTCTGGAGGGAGCCTTGAAGCAGCATCCACATATCTCCTGATAGCAGGTGATTGCTTTTAAGCAAATACAAAAAATTGTTTTTTAGGAGATGGTGAATCAAGGATATGTGGCATAATGGCACTGTGACAAGAAAATGCACTCTGTAGAAAAGATTTTTTTATTGCTATGACTGTAGCCTTAGACAAAGAGACTGCTTATGGCTGATGTCCTAACTTCCTTATCCTCCCAACCTGCCTTCTTAATACGAACTGTCTTGATAGAAGGTGAAGGAAAAGATAGATTAATAGAATATTTTTCCTCCACACCTAAATCATGTGCAAAGTATGATCTATGGTGCAGTTGGTGTCATAAAATAGAGATGTGGTATCATTGCCTTGACATTATCTCCCTTGCTACCCTTGAACTCCAGAGACTTAATGGCCTTCAAATAAATGGTATTTAAACAAACCGCTTTTCAAATGATCTTGTGGAACCTATTTAATCATTACCAGGAATAAGTGGTCATTGCTAAGAACTGGATTTTCCTGGCTGCACAAGCGATAGTCAGTGTGCTCAATCCCTAGGGATCAGAAGTGGTTTTAACAACTTTTTTGAGTGCAACTGCATCATTTAACCAATTTGAAAAATGATACTGAAGATTTACCAGTCTCCAATCACAACTCTACTATCAGGACCATTCTGCAAACTGCTGAGCTTAAAATGTGAGCTCCTACCAATTAAATGTACGTCTTCTCATATCTTTCTCTCTCTCTCTCTCTCCATGTATAATATATGGATACATATCTTCTTAGTCTTAAGTTTCATAATTTGTACATAGGGGCCAACAAGAGCATAACTTAATCCAGGTTTGGGACTGAATTCAGAGATGGCTCATCATGGTTCATATGCTGGAAACAAGATTCCTCGTTCTTTATCCAAATATGCAATTAGTCATAGTGGTTGCTGTAAAAACAGAGTGAATCTGAGAAGATGCATCTGCTTAGGCAGAAAAAAAAAGTCCCAAGGAACTGGAAGTACTTTCCTTCTCATGTAATTTCACCAGTGTAGCAACACCAAAGTTTTCTGAGCATGAGTTTCTCTCTTTAACTGTGTCCATGGAGTGCAGCAGTGTGTACATGTATGTGCTATATATCAACTCTTTGACAAGTATAACAGCAGTCTCCATCTATTCTCATTTTTCCACTCTATGTTTTAGCCTATATTATCTTTATGTCTTACACCATCATTCATCTGAACGGGTAGCTGTGTATCTTAAACACTGGCATTTATGTGTGAGATGTAGTAAACTGGGAAGTTAGATGGATCATTGCAGACAAAAAGAAAAAACTGTTATCTAACAAAATCCAGTGCTCCATATGTTGTCCTGCAGGTGTCTCTTTATGTTCTCCAGCCAAGTACTTAGTGGCTCTACTCTTTTCATAAGCATTGTCAGATTTTCTTTACCTGTTTATATCGTCACGTCCACCACTCCACAAAAGTATTTCCTGTCAGTGAAGTGTTCCTCACACCCATCAGAGGAGAGCCTTTTCCCAGCAAACGCACCATTGCAAAGCATGAACTCCCCCCACACACACCCCCTCCCCTCCCCCCATCCTGAAACATTTTTCAAAGAGCTAAGAGACAAGATATTCCTCTTCCTTGGCACCTAAGTCCAATGTCACAGATATTTGAAGGCCAGTGGAACGGTCCCAGCTCAAGGGGGCAAGGCAAGCTTTTTCCTCACCACAAACGACTTTGCCTGCATGTCCAAAGGAGGGCAAGGAAGCTGGTGAAGAGTCTAGAGCACAAGTCTTACAAGGAGGAGCTCTGAGGGAACTGGGATTGTTTAGCCTGGAGAAAAGGAGGCTTATCACTCTCTACAGCTACCTGAAAGGGGGTTGTAGGGAGTGGGTGTTGGTCTCTTGTCCCAGGTAACAAGTGATTTAATAAGAGCAAATGGCCTCAAGTTGTGCCAGAGAGGGTTTAGGTTGGATTATCAGGAAAAAAAGTTCCTCATCAAAAGGGCTGTCAGGGCCTGGCACAGGCTGCCCAGGGAAGTGGTGGAGTGACCATCCCTGGAGGCGTTTAAAAGCCGTGTAGATGTGGTGCTTAGGGACATGGTTTGGTGGTGGGCTTGGCAGT
>VZRW01005739.1:623915-713404 GCA_013398125.1 Aegotheles bennettii | reverse complement strand
CCCCGGCGCCCCCCGCCCGCCGCAGCCGGGGACGGGCCCAGCGCCTCCCGCCAGGGCAGCAGGGCCGGCCGGCTCGGGGGGGGCGGGGGTCTCCGGAGCAGCTCAAGGGCTCTCTCCATGCGCCTCCCGCAAAGAGCGAAGGCAGGAGCTGGCTGGCCATTACAGGCTTTACCGGTGAGGAAAAGTAAAATGCCCCGAAATGAAGCAGCTTTCACAAAAGCAGGAAATAAGACTATTGCAGAACCGCACCTAGGCAGACCATCTGCCAACCCTTTGTTTTAGTACCGAATAATCTGTCATCTTAAAAAGGTCCTAAAACCTGTGCGTGTGTTTAAGGACGTAAGTGATACCACCGACCTCCCTAGGATGCTCACGTTACAGCATCTTCTCCAATGTGCTGCCTGGAGTTGGTTTTCTGAACGCATCAGTTGTTTCACATTCAGGGAGATGGCTTTGCCAGCCCTGAAGAGGAAACCTAAAATAGAATAAACTGTAGCATCTAAGGTTCTGGGCAAAGTTTCAGTTTTAATCCTAAATAGCCCTAAATGTGTTCTTAGCAAGAAGTGAATCATGATGTTTATAGTCAGAGCTACAGAGATAAAACTGAGCACAGTCTGCTAAAGCAATTCTGTATTAAAATGGGAAACTGCAGTTCTTCTTCAGGTCCTAAAACCTGATACTAAAAAACTATCACCCGCTTAACACAAGTGCCAACTGTCTGTTCAGGCAGGAAAACCTGCCACAAGGCTGGGCTGACTTTTCCAGTCTCTGGGGGCAAAAAAAGTGTGTTACATGGTCAAAAGCATTCAAGCTACAGAACAGATTTTTCTTTCCTATTAGATATTTTTTTACAGGTTTGTTTGTTCTGTCCCCTCCTCACAACCCGTGTTCCTCTGGTACAGCTGACAAACAATGTATTTTATTGCTATAGGCAGTCAGTCCTGCCTAATACAATAGCAGGCAAGGCTTGGCCGGACTGCGAGATGCAGGTGGTTGGAGTATTGTGGTCATCCAGACCAGATGCTGAGGAGATGGAGCACCTGTTTCCCTTCTTTTCTGCACTGGCGAATACAGCAGGTTACAGAAACAGCCTGAGATTAATAACGCTGCTGAAGTTTTCCCTTGACAGGGTAACAGAGATGTACCATCTATGGCTTTTGCAAGCACTCCTCTGAGTGCTCATACACATGTGCTGGATTTGATTTTTTTTTTTCCAGAGCAACAGAAGGCAGTCAGAGATGGGTCTGTAAATTCATTTCTCTATGGATTATTTTATTTGTCATTAACCGTGCCCTGGCATAAATAAAAGTTGTTTTTTATAGCCCAGACAGCAGTAAAGTTAAACCAAAAAAATTAATGTATATTTTATACCTATTTTTACAGATTCTACAAATATCTCTTTTGGATGCAGAAATGCAGTTACAGTGCCACATTCAGAATAGCTGACTGCTCCTGCCTCTGCAGGTGATGGAAAGCCATCCATCAATGTGAAAGGAGTCAGGATCCTACCTATACCAAAAGGTCCCCAAAATAATGGCCCTAAGCTCTCCTTTGTCTGTCTGACAATTGCTGTGGCTTGCATGGCTGGTAGGCAGACAGAAGCTGAGCTGGGAACTCCAGCCTCTGGCATGGTGGCGGTATAACAAGCCCTCCCTGCTGAGGGAGGGCTCCACCTTCCCCTGCCCCTTCCTGTTTCCCACTCCCCAAAAGCAATGCCTTTCAGAGCAGGAAGAACAGGCTTTTGGTTGCAGCCTTTGTGGGTCCAAGGGGGTGACAAACCATACGGGAAGGACCAATTTTTCCCAGGCTGGAGGGCTGTGTCCGACACAGCAGTGGTAACCCACATTCGTGCTATGCTGTGGACTGTAGTCAGTCTTTAAATGAAGAAATGGAACAAGTTTTAAGCCAATGGAGAACATAAAACCACCAGCTCCTTTGTAGCATTTTTACTTTTCATTTTTTTTTTAAATTTAGGTATTTATTTAAATTTTAAATTCTGGATGGGTAGCAACATTTTCCAGTTTCTGGCCACAGAATTATTTGTAATAATAAAATGTAAGTATTTCAAAAAAACTACCAGAAAAGTAACATTTGAGAAACTTTGCACAACTGTATTTTAGGCCATGTCTCTTTTAAAAATGGTGCTCTAGGTCCTACCACTAAAAAAATACTTCTACCTAAAAAAAAAGAACCCAAAACCAAACAGTGCCACTTTAGTTTTACCACCAGGTAAATCACAGTAAGGTCCCACTTCTACTAGGAAAAGAGAGTTATGATGCTATGGTAATATCACAGTAAACTGAAAACACATTATTTTCATTGTGATTTTAGCTCATGTTGGCTCACAGACATCAATCACTGCCAGGTAGAAGATACAACCATTTTTATGCAAGAAAGATGATTGTGCAAACACTACTTTATCTGACTTTGCTCTCTCAAACGGTGCGTATGCTCACACATGAGCACACACACACACACAGAGGAGTAAATAATGCGATCAATGTTCCTGCTGGAAACAAGAACAGCTCCAGCTCTCCAGAAATTCAAGCAGTTCTTCCGGTGTTCTAATTTTACAAGGGTTTGATTGAGAGCTTGCAAGACACAGAGGCAACATCTCAGTTGCATCATTACATGTATGCCCAACTCAGAGCAGGGTTGAAATTGCTTCCGGTTTCCTCAGTCCTGAGTCAAAGCCACCCGTAAGGCCCAATCAGTTGGGATAAATTATCATCTTTTCCCTGACTCCTTGCAATTCACTGTGCAGGCAGACTTTTAATGAGATTGTCATTGCTACTGATTGGTATTTACAAAACTGTTTTTGTCATTTCTCCATGGACAAGGCACACTTCTTTGTTTTGGACATTTAGAACTAGATGATGAATTCCACTTCTCCCAGCTACTTTATTTTTATGGGTTCTGATGTATCTTTCAGCTTATCCCCCCAATAGTCCCCATACTACAGAACAGGTAAACTCTGCCTGAGGTAAGAGCAGCAGCTTTCAATCCCCTCTCCTCCTGCTCCCCCTCCCTGCCCTAAACAGACAGTGTTAATGAGCCAGAAACCATTCTGAATCAGGAAAAAGGGAATTTTGGCAACCAGTGTTGTAATTCTGTAAGGAATCAAAAGTAAAATCAGAGGGAGAAAAAAACATTATAAAGAAGTCATTTAAGCTGGAATCACAAGAGAGAGGGAAATTACCCACACTGGGAGACAGGCAAAAGAAGGGCAAGTTGGAAGACAGATATGCTGGGCAGACTTCAAGGTCTATGAAAGATTGGTTGTCTCTTTTGGGGTTTGCACTCTTTGTCTAATTTGACTAATAGGGGTAAAATAGATCTGGGGGAGATTAAAATCCGTGATAAACAAGGCATCTTTTATTTGATATTATTGGAACTGGTTTCACTTATCTTAAGAAATCTTTCTTTTTGTGCTCCTTAATTTGTCCTTGAAGTCCTGTATCTAATCATTAGTTGAGCAACCAATAATCCTCTCTCAGCCCCTCCACCCCTTTTTATGACCAACTTTAATCTTTCAACTCAGTGAAAAACATGTTTCCCCTATCATAACTAGTTTAACAAAAATTCCCTTTCAAGTTTAGATTACGCAGATACAATGGCTTTCCTGCAGCTTCATGCTGGAGAAAGGAATTTACATTAGAAAAAAAAAAAGAGATTTATGATAGCATTGTATTTCCATTTGAATATGGAGAGTTAATAACATGCATATGTTTTTTTATTATTATTATTTTAAGGTTTAAGCTATGCCATAGGCAAAAGGAGACCTGGAAACTGTGGGACTGGCAGGGCTCAATGAATAACCTAATCTGGATTTCATTCACAAACAGCAGCTCACACACAGGGAAAGGGCTGGTGTGCTTAGCCAAATCGGAACTGGAGTAAGTGCCAGGATTTCCTGATTTGTTTACATTTCTCAAAAAACTTTTTTCCCCTGGATGAGGCTGGAATTAGACTTCCTTTTCCACTTTTGGCCCTTTCCAAACTATTCTTGCTTGGCATATTCTCTCCTTTTCCCTGTATTCTCCTTTGTTCCAGTCTCAGCTGGCTCTTTTGTCTTGGAAAACAGAAAAAGCAATGAAAGATGTCATTCTATGATAATAATGATAATGGAGCCAGGTTTGCATGACAGCAAAACAATGCTGCAGGCTTTTCCAACACCCTTGGATCCACCATTCTTCTTACAATGATTCAGGGGGAAGCGAGTGGGATTGCTCTGGGGCTGAGGGCTGGAACAATAGTGTCATAAGGTAAAAGAGATAAAAAAATCAAAATGCGACAGACTGGCCCAAGCTGTCTTGATGAGGCCTGTCACTGAGTTAATCAGAAATCAAGAGGGGGCCAGTTACACATTACTAAATCACCTTTTCATCAGCTGACTGGGTTCTCTGAGTCTCTGAAAACATCGTTTTCCCTACCAGCCCTTTTTCACTTTCACTGACTCTACTGTACTTTGCCCATTGTCTGCAACCTCAGTGCAATCACTGCAGAAACTTGTTTGGGAGACCTTCACTGTGCCTTTGTTTGTAGCCCTTTGATCATCCCACAGAAAGAAAAACACTCTAGCTTGGACCTAAGCCATTGTTTTCTTAACATGACAAGACCGCCAACTTGCAATCAGTGTTTGATGCGCGTGCGTAGAAGGGCTGCTAGGAACTTCAGAAACTATGGAAAGACTAGGAGAAATATTGAGAGCTGGGGCATCTTGCTGAGGAGTGGTGAGGGTTTAAAGTCCCTGATGTAGCCACTCTGCCACTGCAGAACAGCAGCCTGAGTTGTCATTACTTCTTAGTGGCAGTGTTTCAGCAACACAAAGTCATTCTTGTTGGGATGACAGGTCCTTTTTGCCCCAGTGCCTTAACTCCTGCCATCAGAGAGAGCCCTGTGAATGATTCACGCTTTAACGGGATGAGGCGGTGAGGAGGGGCTGTGCCAGGCACCGACATCCAGCACAGAGGCAAAGCATTCATGGTGAGGAGAGATAGGGGTGCAAGACTGAATTTCTGCATTTCAAACAGGTGTTGTCAGTCAGGGTTTTAGCTGACATTGCTCCCATTGACATCAGTGCACCAATGCTGATTTACACCAGCTGATGAATATGCGTCTGGGAGAACAGGAGGATAGGGTGATGGTGCAGAAGAGTTAGTCTAATAGGAAAAGGAAGTGAAGGGGAGAAAGGCAGAGATAAAAGGGGAAGGGAAAGAGAGGCATGATTGTGGGATTCAGGAAACATAAGCTGCAATGTACGGCTGTGGGAAAATGATTAGACAAGATTGCATCAGACTGACACCAATTTCGCAATTTCTGCAGCACCTTTTTAAGATCCCATACTGAGTTACTGAGCAGAATGTGCGTGGCTGGATAGCTGGAACAAGTCCAAGCAAAAGGCCAAATACAATCAGTCATCTGTGTTTGCTGGTGCTGTGTACTAATGTTTCCTGTGCAGTCATTGCAATATACGTCTGCTTTGGTTGTCCTGAATTCTGCCTTTCACCTTTAAGTATTTGTATCACATTTAGTTGTTCACATTGTGTGTAAGCACCCATTTTTAGCACTTTGCTTAATTTGGGGGCCAGAAATCACTGTCACCAGACAGAGGGATGAAAGAGAGAGTGAGGTGAGGAAAGCTACATGAAGGGGAAAGAACTCATTTCTGAAAAGAGGAGTAAGATTCTGCAAGGAGCGGTAGAAAACACCTTTGTACATGAAATCACTAGCCAGGTTCTTTTGCTTTAGGCAACCTCTGCAGGGAAGCAAGAGGTCCAAAAGTTGTTTTGCTTACACGATTGCTTTAGCTGATCTCAGTAGGGTTACTCATGTGAGTAAGGTGAGCAGGAAACCGACTGATGTCAGCAGGCAGCCTGCACTAGAAACTCGCACCTACCCTTTCTGCTTCATCAGCTGTCTGAGCCTGCAGTTTCATTATTAGGTTTTGGTGGTGCATTTTTAGATTTCCAGTTACAGCTTGCATGACAACTGCTGGCAGTCTACACCTGACCAGTTACTGCCATTTGACTCGATGAGAACCATAAAGGAAGTATTCTTCCAAACGAAAGAGTAGAGGGAGGGACAGATGTATTTCTAGTGCTTTCCAATAATTATGATTCATGTCTTGTGTCAGCTAGAGTTCGGTTCTCACTAACAAACATCAGTAAGAAAGTCTTATTTTAAGGAAACACTTCTGCTTTTTTTTTTTGTATTGCTGATAGCTAATACAGATGAAACCACAAACCTGAAGAGTTCAGACTTCACCAAATGTTAGTCATGCATCATTTGGAGTAACTCGCTACTTGATGGTAATTGGTGTTTAATTTGGATGTTCCTTTTTCTTTTTCTTGCAACCTCAAATAAATTTTCATTTTCATTTTTCATACTACTGCTTATGCTTATTTTTACAGTTAAAAGAAACAATGTAATCTTTTTCTTTTTTTCTTTTTTTTTTTCTTTTTTTTTTCTTTTTTTTTTAGGAAGAATTGTTTTTGAAATGCAACACTTTCAAAAGTATTTGGGACAATTCCTCGTCATGGTCCAAGGCATAATTCTTGTGGTTCTCCTGATAGAATTCATATTTCTTTGTTGTGAACATGCAGAGTTTGTATAAAATGACAGTCTCTTTCCCATCAAGATTCCCCTTCCCATCCCATACCCTTACATTTTTCTTTGTCCTTTTGTGATTACAGTAGAAACAGGACATGACTGATAGAGGTGAGATATGTGGAACTTTTGCAAAAATCCATTTTTTTATTAACTCCTTTTTAAAATGGAAAGACCATTATGGGTCCAACCAAATCCATGCAGCTCAGTAGCCTTTCTTTGACATCAGCCAGCTGAGGATGGCTAGCAAAGAACAGAAGAAAGCTGGCAAACTTTAATGTCACTTGCTTGGGTAAGACCATGTAACTGCCAGCAATCAACAGTTCAGAGAATTTTTGAGCCAGAGGTTACATCTGGGCTATTGTTTTTGATGTTCATCAATGGACCTATTCTTTGTAAAATTCTGTATTCCTATTTTGAATCCATTTATATCTCTTGGCTTCCATGACATCCTATGACAATGAGTTACTTATGCTTTAGGTGAAAAAATTGTTTCTTTTTTTAAACATTGAGGCTTGTATCTTCAATTAGTGTACCCTCTTGCATGGTAAGAAACAGTGAATAAATGCTGCCTATTCACCTATGGTACCTATTCACCTTCCTTATATCAGTCAATATAGCAGATTCCATGCCACTCATCATCTTTATCAACCTTTTTGTCTGCATCTTTTCCACCTCTACTGTATCTTCTAGAGATGGGGTGAACAGAACTTCAGTGGACTGCAACAGCTATGGAAGCAGTCCTGGAGGATCTAATGTCAAATCACATTGACAAATGCCATGTTAAGCTTCATCTGGTGGAACATATTAGAGAAAAAATTAAAATCTGAAGTTACTGTTTAGCTGTTTCTACAGCATACAACTTTCTGGACTGTCTCTGGGTTTTGTTTTTGTTTAGTTGCATTTATTAGGGAGAGTGATTCATTATTTTGGGGGTTAGCAATACTTTACATATGTGCTTCCCAGCACTGTCTTTCATTTCTGGCTCCTCTCTCTTTCTCACACTTATGGCAACATGGTATCCAAGTGAAATCAATCATAAACACAACATATCCCAATTTTTGGTGTTATACTGCATTAGTCTTTAAGGAAAGCTCTCTCTATTTACCATTTCATAGCATGCTTATGTTTCTGATCTGAGCCGACACAACCCATTCAAAGATAAAGACATCAATTAATTAAGCAGTTGTTGAGATCAGAAATCTGACACCCATATGGTGTTGAAATAGTGCCTGAAAGCAGTTAACTGCCAAGAGAAGCACATGCATCTGTTGTAGGAGATTAAATGAAGTATCTATTACTTACTATAAGTTTCTTGATTGATTTCAAAATTATATTGCTGTACTGATTCTCTTTGCATTATTCCTCTTTAATGTCATCACTTGCAAATAAAGACTTGCTTAAAAATATAAAGTTCCAACCAAATGCTAAGTACCCTGTAAAAAACAAACAAAGGAAACTCAACTGTGAAAAGATGCCACAAAGCATGTGCAATGTTTTTTTCCATGGCTAGAACTACATAAAACCAGATGCATGCAGGGGAGAAATGTTGTCTGATATAACAATGAGTAATAAAGTGTATCTCACAATCATAGGATGTATGACACAATAATGAATTGTATATTACATGCTTTAAAAACACAATTAAAACTGTCATTTTCTTTCCAGTGGAAGTTCATTGGCAGAATTGTGATACAACAAAAATCCCACTTCGGTCTTTCATGCTATTTTCCTGTTTTCACGCACTCACAAATAAGAAAAAGTGCAGATGTTAGAAGCACACACAGTGTCTCTCTCTGTATCCAAGGAAATAATTGTTTCAAAATAACCAGTTATCCGGTTATCACTGGCTTATTTTTAACATCCTAAAGTCAAAACTACATCTGCTTGGATATCACTGGATCCCAAGTCAGACGTGTCTGTCTCAGTCAGGCCTCTTGTTGCAGAAGGAAATATTCCTGCTAACTCAAGTGGTGACATTCTTTCTTCTGAACCAATGACTCGGTATTATTTTTATGAGGATATATTTTCTGTTTCTTTAAACACGTAGCAGGAAACCAGGCAGGATGGGGATGGGGAAAAGAGCCTAGAGCAACAACCCTACAGTGAGGAGAGAGAGAGAGAACACATACACACATGCTTTTTAAGGAAAACACTATTCTCCTTATTTTAATAAATATCCTTGTACAGGTGTTCAGAAAAAAACAGGCCAGGAAGCCCCTCACTGCCAAACACAAGGGGAACACAGTTGGATATTCTAGGTCCAACACAAGTGGGGCTTACACTTCAGAACATTGAAGTCTTCTCTCACCTACCTAAGACTCAGTCTAAATTACTGTCACCCAAGCTACCTGCTTTCTACCTGCCGTATCACCAGATAAAATATATAGAAAAACTTATCTGGAGGTTATCAGCAAAACAACTGCTTTAGAAGATTTATCTCCTCCTCAGTTGTTCTTATGGAGATCATCTGTATATACTGTGTAAGAAAGCTAATAAACATCTGCCTGAAGTACCCTGTCTCTGGAAAAAAACTGTAACTTTCTGGTCATTTCCTTAGAGAAAACAGGAACTAAGCTACATGACACCAACGAAATACTCCACTTCTAGCGCAGGCAGATCAATAAATCTTCAAAACACTGATATTAAAGACTAAAACAAATATAAAGAACTTTGTAGACATTTTGGTCTTTTGCACACAGATAATAATTGATGACACTTTTTTCTCATAGTCAGGCTCATAAGCTAAATCAACAGATTTAAGGAAATCAGTATTTCAGGGGAATAACTAACTATCCTGCCACAAGCTTCCCATTGACTTTGCTTCAAAAGGGAATCTGAAGCAGACAACAAGATTATGAGACACATAATTTTAAATGTCTCTTTTTGGGAGGAAATGTTTTGTTAAAGTTTTCTGGTTTGTTAAGAAAAACTAAATATTACCCCCCTTTATAGTTTTTCTTATTTAAATCTTTAATGAAAGCCATCACTCTTCACCATGTGGGGAAGCATCTATGACAGGAAGCACCCATGAAGTCACCAAATAAGATAGATATTCTAGGTGTAACATGGGATGGTACCCTCCTGTTGTGTCTTCATGATATATTTCCAGAGATGTGTCATTTGGGCTGAAGATTGAAAGAAAATGCATAAAAATAATGCTCTGGTTAAGATACGTGCCAGCATCAGACTGCCCTTAAAAAATAAAATACAACTTTACAAAAAATTATTTTATCATTTTCATTCATCAGTGCTTTTCTACCAACATCAGAAATTTACTTTTTCTGAGTTTAAAAATATACAAAAATTACTCTGATTGTAATATTTCTTGCTATGTGATGCCAATAATANGTGATAGATCCTCTGAATACACCATAGGGCAGATAAACTAAACTGAGTACAAAAGTGCAACTCCAGTGTGTGAATACTATATCACAAGACCAAGTTCTCTCCTCCTCCCCCAATCCCTTATCCATCCTCTTCTAATTATTTCGTAGCAGCTGGAATCATGCCACAGAGCTGCAATGCCAAAGTTTCCCTCAAAAAGGGATTCCTTTGTGCAGACTTTGACAGACAACCCCAAGGCTAACTCCTGAGGCTACCTATTGAGGGCTTCATCTCTTACTTAGGCATCTGCAGCAGGCCTAGCTCAGGCCCATGGCAGAGGTAGGCTCTTCGGAGCTGCAGAGTAGCCCAGCAGTGCCTCAGGGAGCACTGAAAGCCGTTCGATGGCTGGGGCAGGCTCTCACAATTCTGGCTGCTCATGTCTCTTTCAGTTCCCTGCCAGGACGATTCTGTGCCAGGAGGACCCAGAACAGCTCATGGTTGCGAAGACACCACGGGGCTTCAAATGATGGGAACATCATCTCCTCCTTAGCTTTTAAGTTCTTGTCTGCTCTTTCGAAAAAGTGCTGTGCAGAATTTCACTCCAACTTTGATTTTCTTTGAAGACTCATGTAAATTGTTGTTTACTTTAGAGCTGGTCTAATCTGACCAGGATGGGGAGGTAATCAAAATCTTCACAATACAATGGGAAAACTTCAGGAGGGAGGTGCTGCAGGCTTTGGTGTATAAATACATTATTTTTGTATGTAGGTGGCATGACAGAACAACCCACAGTATAGAGTCGTTTTGGTAATAAATTCCTGTTCTATCCAGATACTTTTAGAGAAATGAGGCATTATACAAATACTCGTCATCCTAGTCAGCATTCAGTAGCATCAAATGTTCCAGAAATAGTTGTTGAGCTGCATCCATCTGATTTTACAAACAGGCAAATAGCCTTCTTACACAGTCTTCCAACAAGGTTAACTATCTGTGAAGAGCACAGTGGGTTGTCCTCACGCAGACTTTGCACTTCTGAAATGTTCCACTTACTCCATTATGCCTGGTTTTAATATAACTTTGTATAACCCTCTACTTTACAAGGGTCAGCATCTGTACTATGGTAGAAATAAATTTTGAAACAGTGTTTGCTTGCAGATTTAGGGGGATAGTACACGCATGTTACTTTATTAGCATGAATATGTTCTAAATGGCACATACTTTTGTCTTGAGGATGTTCGAAATGCTG
Source organism: Aegotheles bennettii (assembly GCA_013398125.1). Lineage (NCBI taxonomy): Eukaryota > Metazoa > Chordata > Aves > Caprimulgiformes > Aegothelidae > Aegotheles > Aegotheles bennettii. The sequence continues at coordinate 702,222 of VZRW01005739.1, read as the reverse complement.
CTCAAGAAGTTTAGACCAGATTGACAATGTGGTTTAAGATCCTTATTTGTATACGTATTGGAATCTTGCAAATGTGTTGATAGCCTGCAGAAAAAGAGGCAAGCTGTTTTTAATGGTTGGAGAATTACTTAGAAACACATGCATTAGCTGCATAAAAATCATCAACACAAAGCATCAGAAATTCCCAGAGTTACAAATTATCTTTGCTGGACTCATAATCATTTAGTAGGAAATTAGGGGATTCCTTGAGACCTAGTCTAAAACCATCCTCCATTGGAGTTCAGTGATATTTGCATCAGGTTATAATAGAAAATGGTTATTTTAACCTTTTCATTATCAGTTTGTTTAGCTCTAAGTCCTTGTTCTCTGCTGAAACTGAGATGGACATCAGATCCCCAGAATTATGCAGAGCTTTTAGCAGCCTCAATGGGGTTCTTGAGCGCAGCTTGTTGCCAGCCTGCAGTGAAGAGATTTTGATATAAAAAACATTGCCTGCTGTAGGCTGAAGTGTGTGACAACTGGAATTTCTCTCTGCATCTATGCAACGAACCAAAGTCATGAGTGACTTGCATTCTCCTGGAAATCGCGGAATTTTGTCAGCTCTGTCTGAACTCAGCACAACTCTGTTTAAATTTCTGGGAAGACTTAACGGCATGCTTAATCAAGTCCTAAAAGAGTAGGTTGTTCTGAATGTGCATGAGATCTTACATTCATACACAAACAAAGAGGATTGATGATGTTCTCCCTTTATATAAGACCACAAACTCTGAGGAAATATACAGGAAAAGCCTATAGTTTTTTGTTACCACCCTAGGTTATAGCAAACATAGTCCAAGCGGCATCCATTTACCTGTCTGAAGAGAGAATACTGAAAATTAGAGCATATTTCAATATCAACTAGCTTGCTTTGACATTCAAAAATCTTAATGGAGGTTAAGGCTTTCTTGAATTCATAGATCCAGGCATTCAAATTAATTTATCCATTTATAAAGTTAATTGGCTTTAACATTACCTTTATGAGGTTCCAACCAAAAGCAGGCTCTATAGAGTTGGACCATGTACAAAGAAAAGGAAAGTCTCCAATAAAAAAAGCTAAACTTTTAAATGGAAAGAAGGAAAGAATTATAATTCCCATTTTATAGTATTACCACATGCCCACTGCCCAGTGGAGGGGCTTAATTTGCACAGCACATCTCTCCTCACTAATTCCAGAAAAAAAAACAGTGGGGCTGTGGAGCTGCCTGAATTACTCATCCACCTCTTTATCCAACTTGCCAAAGCAACAGCAACAACTAAGGCTCAACACCTGCAGCCAGGAGTCCTAACAAAGCAGCATCCAGTCCAACTTTGACTTAGAAAACAAAACAAAAGCAGGAGCGTTTCAGACCCAGGACTGATTTTGTCTGAACTCCACTCCATTGTGGGTTTGGACATTTCTCCTTTGTTTGTATTCCAATTTCAGATAAGTTGGAAAAATTGTGTGTCAATATCTTATGCAGTAAAATAGGATGAGGACTTTTAAACTGAGTTTCTTTTAATCATTTTCCATGTGTTTCTTAATTGTCTTGGCTTCTTTTTCTTCTGGCTTTGTTCTCCAACACTGGTTTATTAATTTCCTGAAGTTTCACTTCACCTTGTCTGTTTTTTCTGTCTGCAGCATGTTGTTATATGCATTTGCTGATGAGAATTAGCTTAAAATAATCTGTACCATAATTACTGACTTCAGACTTGTTTGTGTCTATAGGGAGATGTCCACGACAAAACAAAATAACAACAAAGAGGGAAAACTACCACATTCTTCCATATTTGGACAGCCCAGATGTTATTTACAGCATTGTTTATGAAGCTTTTTCTTTGCCTTTCTGGCTTTGATCCACACACGTTGTCAGCTTTGAGCACACACGTCCTGTCACATGGTGACTGTGTGTCCCTGACAAGTAAACATGCGGGAATGCAATTTATAAAGACAAGCTAGAGCAGCAATTAAGGAGAAAAAGAACTACAAACAAGACAAAGGAAATTAGGCAGGAAGATGAGCTAAATCTGGTCAGAATACAGGATATCGAGGCAACAACATTGCATGTCATTTATCCTTTAGTCACTAGCAAGTGTCAACATCAGTACGTGATGTCTGTGCTTGCAAAACTTTCATCCTTACTCTGCAAGAGGATTGCTCAGAAGGACTTGTTGCTATGGAATCCCCCCAGTGTGTGATGAAGGGTGAAGAAGTTCATTATCACGTTTGGCACTTATTCAGACTAATGAAGTTCTTCAAGCACATTTGGCACAATGAACAAACAGAAGATTGTAAAGTCTCCTTTTTCTATAAAGTTGTAGAGGGAGCAGTTTCCAGTAAGGTTCCACAGAATACGTAGGAAGAGGGAAATATCTGACATGCATTACATTTTCATGCTAAAGCAAAGTGATGCCATAAAAAACATTCAGCAAATATTCCAGGCAATAAAATTCAGTCACGCGAATATTTGGGCGACAGCAGCAAAAGGTTATGTACCAGGACTTGTGGGGCCTGGGAAGGGAACACGGGCTATTGCTTATTTCCCTGTTTACAAACAAACCAACCTCAGGCAAATGCTGGGATTTGGCAAGTTCATTTCAGAGACTGTGGGCTGAGCAGCTGAATCTTGGTCTGTTTTATGAAGAGGTCTCTGCTCAGTAAAAGGTGTGCTCTACTATAAAGGTTATCCCATCAGCTGGAGGATCTGATAGTTCATAATCCCTATGTCTGGTAGAACAGTATTCTGACAGGAATCTTTTAGTTTTACCTAGCCAAGTCTATAGGACAGAACACTGAAGGAGGATCTTTCTCCTCTGGGATTAATTTATCTCTTTAACTGCTCTTTTCCTTTCAGCCATCTGCCATCTACTTCTCTTCTTAATCATTCTCCTAACAGTTATTGTCCCAATAGGGCAGATCTTGTTTTTTCAATCCTTTTTTAACAACCCTTCTCACAGAATATGGGAGGGTACTTTGCTACTAATCTCACTTAGGAAGGGAAAGGATTGAACAAATTCACATGGGAACTGTGTCTCTAGCTCCATACCTTCAGTTATTTGTCACTTGGGTCTTGGAACAAACACTTGCGTCATGCTCGGATATTTTCTATAAAAGCACTTGCATTTTCTGTAAGGATATTGAGGGCTCTACACATGCCTAATCAGGAGGTTAAACCACTACTCAGTTTATACGATCACTTTGAAATGCCTCTTCAAAAGATTTTGTGTTTTATGTTTAGCTCATTTACTGGCAATACTTTCCACTAACTACTCTTTGCTAATATTTAAGAATGCCATGTCCTGTGTTTATATTTACCTATGGAAAGGTACCCAATTGTTCAAGCAAAGTGTGAAGATAATCTGAAAGTAAGGATGCATCTAAAGTGCTGAATCCAGTCCTGGCCTCCCCATTACAAAAAAAAAAATGGAGCAGGTGCAGGGGGGCTGGAGGATCTGCTCCATGGGGAAAGGCTGAGAGAGCTGGGACTCTTCAGCCTGTAAATGAGAAGACTCAGGGGGATCTGGTCAATGTGTATAAATACCTGATTGGAGGGAGTAAAGAAGAGAGAGCCAGGCTCTTCTCTGTCATATCCAGTGATAGGACAAGAGACAACAGGCACACATTAAAACACAGGAAATTGCATATAAATATAATGAAAAACATTTTTTTACTGTGGAGGTGGCCAAACTCTAGAACAAGATGCCCAGAGAGATTTTGGAGCCTCCATTCTTGGAGATACACGGGCCTGAGCAACCTTCTTTTGATGACGCTGCTCTGAGCTGGTAGGTTGGACTAAACCATCTCTAGAAATCCCTTCCAACCTCAGTTGTCCTGTGATTCTGCAAAGGATACTGTAAATCAGATGCATGTCCACAGTACATGTCTAGATACACGTCCAAACAAAAATTATGAATGCCAAGACTCAGCAACTCAACCAAAATGTTGTTTGCAGGACGAGTCAGAAATGAAATGGAAGCAAGAAATGAGAAAGACAGAAGGACTGCATACAGCTGGAGCCAGCAAAACATGAAAAGAAGAGCTTTAATTCATTTTCTCTAGCAAACGATGAAAGGAATTTGTGGTAGGTTAAAGAGAGTTCTTATTTGTATGCTAATATTCCTATCCCTGTACAGGATAGCTAAGCCAGCTATGCAAAGTACAGTTCAGCCAGACTGCAGCAGCAGGTAAAGTTACATCTAGAACAAAAGTGTCAAATCTAGGGTTCATGTAAAACAGGGAAACAATGCCTAAGACTTTGAGATCATCAGACACTTGAGGACGCCACAGAAACAACTGTTTGCATGGCTAAAAAGAAAGGCTGAAATTAGGTACCTTAAAACAAAGAAACAAAGTAAAAAACTCCAAGCAGGGTGGGGAGGATGGAGACCTGCTGAGGAACGTGTAACTTGGCACATTTGGCTACACTGGGGAGAGCTGCAAGTGGCAAAGGCACTATGACCTTACACAGCCCATCCACTTTCTAGTAAAGCAGACAGAGAGGGTTTCACTCTCTTCCCAGTTTCCTCCAGAAATCTATTTGTTGGAAGGGACCAGGAATTTGGAGAACTAATTTGAAAATGATAGTAGAACTAGGTTACATTTGTTTTCAGCTGATTTATGCTTGACAGCAGAATGACCCCAAGGATGAAACAGGGTTTTCCTTCCCACTAGTAATAAATGTCTTTGAATTAGGTCCCTCCCAAAAGTGATAGCAGTGCTTCTCAGTACAGATCTGGAGGTCTATGGCAAAAAAACCCCCTCAATCCATGGCAGTCTTAATGCCTCAGGCAAGTTCAGAACCGGGTCTGGGCTCTCACATAGCTGAAAACAGGATTGAATGTCTTGGGGGTCATCACACTCTGAAGAAGGTCATGGTACATGGATTCCATATTGATAGAGAGCTATATATTAAGACAGTTGCAATATATATGATCACCTAATTTCTTTAGACTGTTCAACTCCCCACCACTCTCCATCACATTTTCTGTTTTCCTTTCCACTTAAAACAGAAAAAAATACCTACATGATCAGCAAAGGGTTTTTTCACCATTATTCAGAGAACAGATTTATTTGTATGTTAACATTCTTATCCATATACAAAAATGTGCACCATAAATAGTTTTATAAGGGAAAATCATCCAACTGGAAATCCTTCCTTTATTTTAAAGATAATAGCTCCACTTGTTTATTGCTTCTGCTGTTGATTTTTTGCAAGCAGAACAGCAAATCTGCTCTCAGTTAGGGGAGCACAATCCTTCTGCAGCCGGAGTTCAGTATGTGTCCCGGGGTATCTTTCTACGGTGAAACACTCTGCCTACTTCAGTGAAGCCTCTCACGGTTGACTCTTCTGGATGCAGAGATCAAAGTAGCATAGTCTTTTATTGATTGCCTTGGGGATGCATTCAGATGGCTGAAATCCCACCGAAGTCCCTGGCATGTGCTCCACAGGGAGAGTTACTGTGACCAAGGGGAGCCTGGGCCAGGCAGCCGGTGGAAAACGCTGTCCACAGGGCATCTGGTGGAACATGCAAGGATCCCTCAGATAAAGACAGAAGCCAGCTATTACTGTGTGATGAGCTTGGTTTTTATTCAGCTGAACAGTCAAGGCAGAAAGATTTTGTTGTTTTGTTTGGTTTTTTTTCCAGCAAGTGATATTTATAAAATTTACTTCCTTAGACTTTATTTTTTTTATAAATGTCTTACTTTTTCCATATGTTTGCGAACCAGGGTGGAGCAGATGCCCAGAGAGATCAGCATCAGCAAGTTTTTTCATTTAATAATTATGTTTGACAACTGTTAAAACACAGAGTGTAGTGAAATCATTGCTACCCATTTATTATGGTGAACTACTCAAATTTTTTCAGTGGTTTGAGGGAAACACTCCAAACATGCATCAAAATTTCTTGCAACAGGACACACACTATAACCAACATAACAATCACACGCAGTGCAGTATGCTTCTGCATAGGAAATTAATGCAAAAGAGCCACGGCACTAATGACTTAATTATTGCCTTGGCAGTTATCAGTATGACACCAAAACATCAGACAGACAGAATCTTTCTCCCCAGATGGGCTAAGCTCTCTCTCATTTTCCTGGGCAGGCCATTATTTTTCTCATAGAAGTTTTATATCCATGTTTTCACAGATTTTCACCAGAGAATTGCCTCATGGCCTAAGCTGTTGTTCCCAAAGTGTTGTACACTGGACTGTAGCATCCTGAACTCCTTTCCCAAATGTGTTTTTACTGTGAGTAGGATATTCAGAGAGAATGTCAGCAAGGAAACTCTGGGATGCATTCAGGGCTGTGGGCCTGGAAAAAGAAAGGGTGCCAGAGAGGTCTAATCCCTCTACCTCGCAGATCTTCTGAACAGGAGTGTTTCATTGAAAATACATGACTTAGTCAGCAAAACCAGCATTTTAGTAAAGCAGTTCTTAACACAGGTCTAGGTTCTTGCCAGTCTTTCTCCTGAGCCCTTGTGCCACCACCTATTCCTTCCACTGCTGTGTGCCATAGGCATCACCAGGACCTAAGTCTCAAGTATCAAAGGCTCAGACTTTTCCAGAAAAATATTGCTTAGCTGGAGCCAGTCGTTACAGCTTCCTCCTCATTATGTAGCTTACAGGAATGAGATCAAGCAAACACAGCCAAAAGCATGACTGCTCAAATACAAGATCCGGGAGCATATTTAACTAATGTGCAGCCAGAAAGCAATTGTCAAGAGTTTAATATGATTCAGCATGTTCTTGGTTTTCCTCATAAAAAAACCTCCTTAAACAATGGAGTGGTTTAAACAGAGTTTTTTTCCTCAGCATGTGGACACAAAGAGAAAGTGCCAGGTGATTACAGCGAATCGTTCAGTCAGTTGATTTGGGGAAGGATATTAATTCTTTTCTTCATAGCTTATTTGATGTAGCTTTCACACATTTTAAAGCTGATCTCCTAAAATCCTAAAGCAAGTTGATTCATGTATCTTCCAAATAATTTTCTTCTGAGAAGGTGTTGATCAGAGGTACCTGAATATCAAAAAGTAGAGTGGTTCAGTCAGGAAAACACCCCTTCTCCAAAGATCAGATGCTTATGCAGACCTGAGCCACATAAGCCAGACTGCGTAGGTATAGGAGCATTATAGCTTTAGGGTCAGAAAATAAATGAAAGTTAACATAGAATCAGCCAAAAGGGAACAGTAAATCAATTATTAATACATCCCTAATACAAAGCTTCAGGCTTTCCTGAACTCTGGGTTTTCCCTCATTTCCTCTGGGGATTTTTTAACAGCTGGATGAGTGGGATAACTTGGCTTAAGGATGCTTTTCCTGTACTGGCTCCTATGTTTGCAATCAAAAAGGACTCAAGATCACAAAGAGTGTTCCGGTCCCAAGAACAATGATCTCCCCCAAGTATCAAGAAATATGATATATTCGATGCGCCACATTCACCGGTATGCTTGGGATGCTTTCCGTCATCTTGGTGATACATAACAGTCATAAACCCAGACTGTCTGTGGAGCTGTATAAAGCAGCCAGAGCAGGTCTGATCTGTAGTCATCATCATTATATATTGCATCCACTGGAAGCCCCAAAAGAACTATTATTTTATAGAGCTCTCTAGGCCTTAGTGAAACACTGCCTGATGACACAGCTTTTATCATTGCAATCACAGAAATCACTGCAAAATGGAGCATCTTCGAGCCAAGGTATTCAGCTGATCCAGCTGTTGTGAAATTCCCCAGAGGAAATGAGGGAAGACTCAGAACATTAAAAAAAATAATTAAAAAATTATAAACCTCCATGCTTTACAAGAGATGCTGCAGTAGGGTGAGGGACACTGCCAGGATGGAACGAAGCTGCAGAATCTGGCACAGAACCAAAGTCAGAGGCTGCTGGTTCATGGTGGCTGGTTCAGACAGAAGTCACCGAGGAGGTGAGCAGAGCAGTTGACAGAGGCACAGCAGCCTCAATATCAGCCTCCGAGATCTTTGCCACTAGCTGGGCTAGGTCAGGAGAGAGCCTTGCAAATGTGCTACCTATTCCCTGGAGACTCTTGTGGTTCAGGCTCTAATCCACTGTACTCACTGTCTGCCAAAGAAACTTCCCTAGATTATGTTAGGTATTGGAAGAGATTACACGCACACAGGCTCTGGTATTTAAACTCCTAAACCACATCACGCAGCTTAGTGCAGGAGCACTTTGGCTCTGTCTATACTAGCAAATAAAAGTGGAAATGTTCCCAGGCACTGGAAATTGAACCTCTGTTAAATTATTTGAATGGCCTCTGCTATACAGTGTTGGCTCATGTCCAACGGTTCCCTAGCCTAGCTTGAAAGTTAGTGGGGCCAGAGACCATGGTGATGGGTTTGCAGCTGTCCCACTCTGGAGATGAGTGGCCTTGGGCCTCCCTGAGCTGGTGGCCTCCCTGGCACACAGCAGTCCAGGTCATGCTTAATTTGCTGGTAATGACTTACCTGCTGGGACTCCTTCATCCATACTGGGCACTGGGCATGCAAGAGACTGCCCATAATTCTGGTTTTAAAAATGACTGTGTCCATAGGAAGGAAATGCATTGTTTGATAGCCTTGTTGTTCAGCAGAAGATTTATGTATGGAAGAATGGTTTTACTGAAACATATACTATCACAATAATGAAATAAAGTCTCAAAAATGAAACCAAAATCATATTATTAAGACTAAACTTAACAGTAAGAAGTCTCCACAGCTTTTTCATTCCCCTAGATAGCTTGCTAGGAAGGCCAGGCAGCTGCTATGACCAACCTCAGGTAGGCTGCAAGCATCCTTTCTTGATTTTACTGTTTAGGACCTGAAGCCACCCTGAGCAGTAACTTACAGTCCTCTTTTCCCACTGCATTGGGGAATGACCTACTTCTTCTTCTCCTTTCCTGTTTACCTGCCTCATTCTGTGTGATTGGATGCTGAGACATTGCACAGCAACGTGGGGAATGAAGTCATTTCCTCTTTTCATCCCCTCAGTCTCTGAAGTAATTTCCTTCCCCCACCCACTCAGCATTTCTCAATATTTCTGTAGTATATGCTGCTTACCAATCTCAGCTTTATTCTGCTTTCTCCTCTTACAGCTAAATAAAGACATAGTGGTAAAATATTACACATCAGATTATGAGAAATATGACTTTAGTAAGAATGCTATGTATGTAAAAATTATTCTTTCTCTGAGAATAGCATGTAAATAGAAAACACAACATAACAGCAGGTACCTGCATTACTGATGCATTCCCCCCATCTATACTGCTGGTTGGAAATGGGACAAGAGTGAGTGGAGCTGGATGGTAAAGCAACCTTAGCTGGTTTACAGCTGTAACAGAAAGCTGGCTGCTTAGGAGTTTTAAAAGCTGTATCTCATATTAAATCACCCTTAAGGAGCAACATCACCAAAACATCTCCTGTCCTCCATGGCAGGAGTCAATCAATCAACAGTAAAGCTTAGCTGAAAAACTAAATCATATAAACATGTGTTACCTACTGCCAGGAACTCTGTTTCACAGAAGCCAGGGCAGATTTCTCATAGCAGCAACTTTCAGAGCTAGGAAATGTGGTCCAGAGCAGTCTTGGCACCAGTGTTCATCCCTAAGAGTGCATAATAAGAGTTTTTACCTGGTCCATTCTATCTCAAAAACCTACAGGTAAACTGTGGTGATCTTGCCTGCCATGATATCCCACAGCCCCAAAGCATCCTACAACTATGACTGACTGCAACCAGAAACAATTTAAAGTGCAGCTCAGGTGTAAGCTTTCCCCCTCAGTTGTGTCATCCATGTGTATTTCAATTTTGGGACATATTTGGAAAATTATAGATAGGACCAAGAATTCACACAGTGTCTATGCCCAGGACCAGTAGTGCAAGATATGCCTGAGAGTACATCTTGCTGCCTGATTGACTTCACTTGGGAATTTAGGAATCCCATTTCAAACAAAAATACATAGCTAGAACTAATTCAAACCGCAAGGGACTAAAGCAAAGAAATCAAATCAAACCAGTAAATCAAGATTACAGCTCTCTCAAAAAGATACGTTCTGATTCAGCCACAGGTTATGAGACTCGCAGGAAAATACAGAGATTACCCTATAGCCTGTAGTTACTGTTGGTCCTGTTAGCCTTTTCTGTCTTTAGTGCCTGTGAGTTTTGCAAATAAACTGTGTGAATAAAGACAAGGTCCCTTCTTGCCCCACAGTGACTGCCAGCTACCGATCACACTTGGGGTCCCGGCAGTGAAACAGCTGAAGGATCTCCACAGGTAGAGAGAAGAGCATCCCATTTAGTGAAAGCAACTTCTCGAGTCACAGCTGGAGTTCATAGCCACACTCCACAAGTGTATTTACATTTCCAGCTATAAACTGTCTCTTATTGAGAAGGAATTTAATGAAAAATGAAAGCTCCAGAATACAGCCTTTAAATTACAATAAAAAAAATAAATATAAATTTTTATTAAAATTCAGGTTATAATGTTAAGAAAGGATATTGATGGGGAGGGGTAAAGTGTGATTTCCTCACTTCACTTTGTAACCTAAACTCAGTTATACTGTATTTATTCCTGGCACATAATCCCTGTATTTTCCAGAGGAAACGGTTTGAAAATGTCAGTAAAACTTTGTATCTGATGTTCTGTAATTGCTCCATTTTAAAAACAGCAAAAGCCCTCTGAGAAGATTGATTCCCTTTTTTAGCCAATGACAAAAAAAAATGTAGTCCAGAGAAATATCTATTATTTTTCTATTTACAGTCAGTGTGACTTTTCATGGGAACATGTATTTTGAGTATGTTCACAGCTTTGCTACCACCAAAGATAATAGCAGTTTTTAATTACTCCAACCAAAGCAGCACGGAGAAAACATTATATGATTTTAGAACTATCATGACAGAATGCAACAGAAGATGAAAACAGTACATTTTCTGTTCATATATGAATACTTTGCTGAGAAAACAAGTCATACCCATGTCTCAAACCACAGCAACTGCCTGTAATTCAAAACAATGATTCAGCATTAGGTATGTGAAGTTGTGAACATTTTAACGATCTTTTTTCCACAAAACTTTTGGCACTTCTGCCTCAGACGATTTTTGTACAGAGCAAAAGTTCAAGCAAGTTTCTCAAAAGAAAAAAATGAGGCTTTTCAATTCACACTTCAATGCTTGAAGAGCACTTTAAAGCCTATCAACCAAAAGACTTTGCGTTTCAAGCCTATTTGGATTCCTCTGAGGATGTTTTCCAGAACTGTGTGTGCAAATGCAGTGTGAGAGGGAAGCTCCAAAGGCTGCATCCTATTTCTTTCTTAGTTGGGTTCCATCACTGCGATACCTGCCCTCTAATCCTCTTGTGAGGGCTTGCATCTCTGCACACAGTCCTTCCAGGCTTATCATGAAGAATTTTTCCGTCTATATCTGATTCCTGCCTTCAGTCCATATTATTTTGTGACAGGCTGTCTTCCCCGAGGTGACAGTGGGGTTGCAGCAGACTTGGGTTATGGAGGCTGGGCTACAACATGCTTGTTACAGACAGGCAGATGGTCTGTGATGATCTGACCCTAGCTGTAGGATACCGTGACTCACACCTGCCCTTGGGGAAGGCTGCAGGGAGTTTCCTCTCATCACCTTCCTGGAAAACTAAGGAGCTCCCTACTAAGTAGCGAGCAGGGTGCCAGCTGCTCCTGAGCTGCCAGGTAAGAAATACCCAGCTTCCAGACAAAGGGGTGAGACGGTCCAGAAACAGGCTGGTCCGGCACCTCTGCAGCCTCTGTGGATAAAATATCCTGGTCAGCCAGCAGCCTCAGCCAAGCTGGCTATCCACACTTAGCTTCCAAAAAAGGGGAAAAAGGGAGAACATCAGCATTTGTCCTGGTGCCAGGTTTCCACTTGCACAGCTGGGTATTGACTCTTTTAGCCCTGCAAGGTTATGTCCAGATGGGCAGCTGCCCATCACCTTCATTCTAGGCTATAGGTCCGTGGTTTTCAAGCCTCATCGGTGTGGTCACTCCCAAATATCCCAGTGGAAGCACAGACTCTTGGGTGGCCAACTTAAGGTGAATAATTTTTTCTTAGTATCTCAGTTGTCCAAGAACCTGCAAAAGAGGACCATGGACCAGAGATTTAAAAATCTGGGAGATGGAGAGCACCCAGACTAAACCCCTAAGACATATTACAGCCACATTTTCAGATTAAAATATTTCATGTTGTAGTTTTATGCTAGCCTCTTTTGCTTTTCAGAGTGATAACTTAAATCCAAATGTTCTCTGAGAAGTGTGCCGGGAAAAAAAGTCTAATTTTTGTGGTTTTGTTTTAGTTTTCTTTTGTGTTGTCCTTTTCCAAGAGAAAATGCCCATTTTTCAGCCAGATCAGCAAAGCATCGTAGAAGAGGGAATCAAGAGTTTCTGAACCAACTTTTGGGTTAACAACAAATAGGATATTTTTTCAGGAAAAACTTTTAACTGCCAGCATACCTAGTAGTGTCTAAATACATACATGTTGTAAGATGAACGGGGAAGGTCTGAAGGTGCTAATCAGATGGTGGTGATGCTAAAAGAAGAAACACTAAACACAAAAGAAGGTAATTCTTAACTAATAAATAAAGCTAAACTGAGATGCAGTAATGGCTGACATCCTCATTCCTCATTATTAAAGGTCTATGCAAGCTTACAAACTATAGAGTTTGCAAGACAAAAAGAACTATTTTTAAACAAACAGAAAATTCAGGGACAAATGTTAAATTATAAATGTGTGGATTGATTCACCACACTGACTCTAAATGTGGGTCACTGCAACACCACATTTTTTAAGTGGAGCTATTACAAATTGAAATAATGCTATAACAGTATGGAATATGGATTTTAAAAAGCATTTTAAAATTAATCATTAATCTAGTACTCTACAGTCTGCTTTTTGGGCACAAAAGGAAAACATTAAGAGTGAAGGTTATTTTTATCTTCTCCTAAATTTGTTTTATTCCTGGAAAAAATGTTTTTCTCTCTGAAATATCTCAGTGAACAAATGGAATATTGAGATTCAATGCTCAGGAGAACAATGCTTCTAAGAACAATTGCAATCTCCCAGTTCAATGTTTCAGAAAAAAAAATAATTTTCTACATATCCTTCTTATTAAATACCTTAGGTTTATTTTAACCTTGAAATACTTGAAGCAAAAACTAGCTGTTGTGAGTACTACATTTCTTTCACTGAAGTACTCACAAGAAGAAGGAAGAAGGTTATTAGATATGATGAAAAATACATTTTAATAAATATTTACTATGAAAGATCCTCCTTCCCTTTTCAGATTCTTGCCCTTACATTTGTGTTTATGCTTCTAAGAAGACAGGTTACAGATAAACCTTTTGATTAGAGCTCTATTAAAAAAACTGTAATCTGGGAATCACAGAAGGAAAGATCATCTCAGACAGACTTGGATTAATTTTCTTTTACATTGTTAGCCAAATTTCCTCTTTACTCGTCTTTTTAAATGCTGTTTTGGGAAGTATTTCCTTTTTTTTTTTTTTGAATCAGAAGTTTTAATCAGAGGGTGAAAGATTATTTCCATCCAACTCATGTTCCATATGAGGAATCTGCATTTGTTTCCTGTGAACAAGTATGGATTTTCCATTTATATCTGATCAGATCCTGAGCATAACAACACCGTGTCAGCAGCTTTGCAGGAGATCACATGTTTTTTCCAAGATCTGGTGATGGAAAATCTGGAAAACAATATTTCATATGTCTCGGAAGGCTGTTTATTCTCAAAAATGCTCAGTTATTTAGCCTCATAGCAATTAGCCATTCCTAATTTGAAGAACATTCGTCCATGAGGTAAAGCAATGAGCTGTACTGAACCATTTGTTTCTTTTATGGCGATTAATCGCATTACTAAGCAAAAAATAAGTTGCAGAATTTATTTTTCATTTTTTTATTATTTTTTTAGCTAAAAGGATGAAAATGACAAAGGAATGAGGAGAATAAATTTTTTTTTGCAGTTTCTTTGGTTTTGGATTTCCTTTTTTAGAGGCTTCATTTTGGGCACTGCCAGTACTACCAGCAGAGCCCGCTATGGGACCACTCAAATTTGGAAGAGAAAGGTGGACATTCACAACCAGATTTCTGAAGTTTCTCTGTTTTCATAAATCACCAGAATTAGACTCCACAAAGAGCCTCCATCCATCTGGCCCAGATGCCTAAGTAACCATGGAAGAGGAGACATGGAGTTTTGCCCAGTGGATGTTATCCTGAGCAGCTGAGCAATAATCTCAGATGTATCACCAGGTCCACCTAAGCTCATCCTTCCTGACTTTTTGCAATGACATTTGCTTAAGTATAGAGTTAGTTAAACTTCCCAGCTGGTCTAGGCGTCAGACGGGTTTGATATATTCAGCATCGAAGGGACAAGGAGTATTTAGGTTGATTGTTAAGCAACAACACTACGTGCTGTGGGCAACAAGGACACAATGCCAGCTCTGGAAATTTCGCAACTGTTGGGGTTTTTTTCCAAGACTTTGTAATTGAGGCTTGCGGGGTTAATAAACAACGACTACCACCAAAAGTAATACTTGCGACAGGACAGAATAAAAGGACAAGAAGAACATTTTGGAGTGCTTATGGTTCTTATTCTGTTAATACTCCAGTGAGAAAGTGAGAGGTCTTTTGTGTCTTCTTTAGTCGGACAGCACGTCTCTAAATAAATCCCAGAGGGGATGTGTTTTTGAACGCCAAGATGAAAGTGGAGGCTGAGGCAGGCAGAGGAAAAGGTGGTTTTGGCTAAACCTGAGCAGCTGTGTTTTGCATGTCCAAAACCAAAACCACAGTTTCTCTTTGTACATTAGGTCTCTCTGCATTAGGAATGGCAGTGCGCAGGATGGAGCCATGCACAGTGTAGTGCAGCCTTGTGCAGGAGACCTGAGGAAGGGATTGTTCCATGTATCAGAGGGGAGGCTGAGTAAGGGAACGCACGGATTCAGAGCTGGGAGCTAGGCAGAGTCACAGGAAAGACGGGCCATGGCAGAAGAGCAGCTTCTGTTGCTTCTGACAAGCAGTGCCCAGAGTGCACCCAGGATGATGCTGGTTAAGGCTGAGTTAGCCATTTGCTCAAGCTCTGGTCTACATCTGTGGACCCCATCTCCTAGCTAAGGATACACACCACTACATCAAGAGATTTATCTCTGAGGTAGATGGGCATTTTAATTACCTCCACACAGAGCCCTGGAATGAACCACTTGCCTTATCTCAAGACTGAAGGAAAAACAAGAGAAAGTCTCCCATGCTCACTGCTAGCCGTGGTAGCTGCAGCAACAAATACATGCTGAGACAAACCTACCCTAGCCAGGCTCACACATGCACTAATAGTAGCCCAGGCTGTGGTTGCTTAATATCCCAGATGAGTGGCTAATTACTTCATGAGCTAATTCAGAGTACATAGGCACTGCCTATGAAGCCTGGTAAAAATAGGTCTCGTGCATTCAAAACCAGGTCAAACACAAAGCAATGCAAAAGCAATGGTCTGTAGAAGGGTGAGTGACACGTGTCTCAGGCTCTGCCATTTGCCTGTGGGTAACCACTCTCACAAGGACACAGCAACACTAAAACTGGACATGCAGGCACTCAAGGAATGGGGAAAATGGGTATTAGTGTTCAAGAAGTTGAATTTAAGAATCAGAGCAGTGCTGAACTTTACATATTGCCCGGTGTTCCTCACAAATACCCTTCTAAATGACCCTGAAAGTCCAGCCAGACCAGGATTTTGTGTAGGTGAAACTTTTCTCACCACTATACAGAAGTCGCAAACCACAGCCAGGTGGCAGAATTAAACTTTCCTGTGTCCAAAGGTTGGAGTCACGGCCACAGGAGACATCTGTATGCTGAAGTTACAATTATTTGTTTGGGCCACTGGAAAATCAAGTGGTCTTTCCCCACAAAAGTAATGTTTTTTCTTGGTAGGGCTACTCCAAGCTACCTCTGGAAGACACAGGTAGCACGGCACAGCTGCAGAGAGGTCGCTCAAAATGGGAGACAGGAGACAAACAGAAGAAGAGGGATCATTTGAGGGGAGGAAACTAAGAGTGTAGTTTTCTTAGCATTCCCAGTTCACTGCTGCTGAATGACAGGGAAAAAATTATGGTGTCATTATTTTTGTTTTTAAGGTAAATTGCTGTGTTGGCTATATGCATGAAAATATCATATACTGGAATATTACTACTATAAAACAACTTTAATATGCTGCATATGCCATGTCTGTTTAATATTTTACAGGACTGTACAAGTCTCTGCATATTAGTTGTAAGACACTAACAAAATTCTTCTGTGGTTGCCAATTGAAATTTTTGGAATTTTTGCTTTGCAGGAAATGTGACTTTTTATTCCATTAAAGACAAAAAAAATAAATAAATCCAGTTCTGAAATATATCTTTCCCACACATCCTTAGGGATTTCAGTTCAACAGAAAAGCTATGGGGAAGATCACCATCGTAAGATCTTGCAATTATTTGGAGTTTGAAGCTGTCCCAAAATAGCAGGTCATCTGAGAGTTGGACTATTTATGTCCTGGATTTAGACACTCTTCCACTGACTTAGTTGTCTTTTATCGGCCTTTGGATTATTGTTTTTTACTTTCCTGGTAATAAATGGTCTTGGATTAATTTTAAACAAAGACCTGGCTGACACCATAAACGTATCTCAGGAGCTACAGTTCTAACAGGAATAAAATGTTATGACATAGTCCAAGAGAGAGGAAGGCAATACATCAGCAGAAAAACATTTGTTTAACGTGACATCACGTACGAATGCACTATGATGTTAGATTATAATTCACCACTTTTACTTCTATCTGATGAGCATAAGGATGAATGTTTTTGTTGTTTAAGACCACAACCTGTTATCTAAACCTCTGCATCTTCCCAAAGCAATTTCTTTTTCTGGTTAAATCTTGCTTCCCTTCTCAACTCTTCTGATCAGGAGCTAGATAAATACCACTTGCTTATGGTCTGAAGGTGATGCTGTGGCTTGGATAATGAGGGTAAAGTGCCTTCTGCAGCAAGTCCTGCTTGTTCCACATTTACTTACTCCTCGTTATGCACACAAAAATACACACACATATGCTTTTTTGGGTGAAAAATACTGGTGCAGATTGTGGGGAGGAAGGTAGCAAAGAAAAGCAAGCAGCATGGCTGCAGTGGCCCACACACAAGGACAGTGTAGAGGAAGGCTAAATCTTCTCACTTGTCCTCTTTTCTTTCTCTCCAGATGAAAGGACACTCAGTTGTTGGAACTATTTTCTGACAATAGATTGTCACCACTTTTACTCCACAGAAGACAATGTTTTTTCCACTTTTCCTTCCGTGTTTTTTTCTAATGGCCAGTGTGTTGCTTGTCAGTCGTGGGAGTCTCTCCTGCACCAGCGAGCACCCTTGATGGTCTCTGTGGGGTCCTGGAGACTCCTCTGCCACTAAGCACTACAAAGCTGTGCCAATGTGTGCATCCTGGGGTAGGAGGAAAAGGACAGAAAAGTCTCCAGAGCAGCTACACAGAATTGCTGTAAACAGGAGACATTTTTGTTTCCTGTTGCCCATCAAACACAGCTCCAGAAGAGCTGTACTTCTTGCTGGAGTGGGGCCCTGCCTTGCCAGAATAGATACTCATTTGGCATTGCAAAACCCAGCAGAGGTTATCCGGTCAAGGTGGCTGTGTCTGGAGCAGTCTAAACAAATTCTGTGTTTCTGGGAATTATCACTCCGTTGGTCAGAGTATTGGTCGTGTGGCTGCTGGCATACCAGCTCTACAAACAGAGAAAAAAGTGTCAGGACTATTTTAATAAAGGATTCCAATGGGAGTCAAAAGCATGTTGATGATTTCTTTTATGTGTTAATGCCATTAGCTACCTCAGGCATTAAGCGTGGGGAGTACCAGTAACTGACAGTGCAGTGAGTAGGGAATGAATCATCTTATTTTTTTTAAAGTAACTTTGTTGTTCTTATGAAATTTGGCCTCAGCAACATTGTCAGGTTTCAATTAGTGTTGGTAATTCTGGTTCAGAAAAAAAAAATAATAATAAACTTGATCCATGATGTGTTACTAGAAATTTGACAAAGAGTGCCTTCCAGCCCCCTTTAAAGTGGTCTGCATCATGAAGGGCATTAAAAAAAAACAGGCCCGTGGCCAGGAACTGTTGTTGTGTCCTGCTTTTTCATGGAGGATGTAAGCAGAGAAAGTTTCCTTACATTTCTCCATGGCTGACCCATCCAGTTGGTAGGCATCTCTTAGGTCAAAGCATATAAGTTTTGTACAAATGAAGCTTATGTGCCACTTCCTTAACAAACACAGTTGAGAATAGTCAGATTCATAGTGTAAAGCACATCACAGCTGGAGATGGGGACTTTCGAAAGCAAGAGGAACAAATATATGAGCAGCTTTGCAACCAGAGCAAGTTTTGTGCTGAACCTGGCTGGCTGCATAACACTTTTCTATTTGAAATGTAGAGCAGAAATGAAAGTCAAGGGCTTTGGAGAATGAAGACTGAAAACTCAAAGGTCTTTGCTCTAAAAGCAAGAAGTTCAAAACTCCACTTAATGACCTCCCTACCCCTTTTCTTCCTTCCCCCTCAAACTTTCATGTGCCTGAAGGTCCAGATCCAGAGTAAGGGACATCGGTCCTAGTGAGGACCTACAAGTCTCCTATCCCAGCTGTGTGTTGCTGCTCTGTCCCCACCACAAGCCCAGCCAGGGAGCCAAACTAGCTGGAAATTCACTGTTGTTCTCATAGTGTTAGTCTTTACCTAGTTCAGCTCTGAGAGCTGGCTCCCTGCCCAGATGAGTTGGTGAAGGGTAAAACGGCAGCAGCACTGACTAAGCTTGGCTTTGGCTTCCAGGGAACTGATCTTTCCCCTCTGCCAGAAATGCAGCAGCCGTCATGGCCTTGAGCTCTGTGTTGCCTAATTCATTTTGCTGAGCAGACCTAGAAGTATCAATCAGTTCCACAGAGAGTGGAAAGCACTTCAAGAGTAATATGAAATCTCCTTGAATAAATCTTACTGGGCAGACACCTGTCCCTTGGTACGGACCTAATTACTGAGCCATTTAGTAAACAAAAGAGTAATGCTATTAGTTAGGCATGCAGAGCTGACCCTCTTTAATCTCTATAAAGAGTCTGGGGACTTGTATCAGAGATTTAGAGTCTGCAGGGCAGCATATACCTAAAAATAAGTGGAACACAAAGATTTTAAAGGTCAAACCTAAAGTCTAAGCTATGTATGAGAGGGAGAAAGACAACACTACCACAGATGTGCTCATGCAGAGAGAGCAGTCCATGTGCTTAAGTCAGACGAGCCTGGAGGAACCTTCCTAGGAAGTAGGAGGATGTTTTATTATTACCCCTGGGCTTCTCTGCTGAGACTGCCAGTGGGTGTACCAATTAATTTCAGTGCTGAGTGAGTTTTAGCAAGTGGTCACCTAAGCAGTTAGGCAATGACCACCAAATAACTCCAGGTATTTTTTCCACTGCAGGTGTGAATGTACAAGCCAACAGTTAAACTTAACTCTTTTTTTATCACGCAAAACTGATGTGAAAAACACACACATATATATATACATATATATGCATCTTCTTTTTTTTTTCTGAACAATAAAGTACAATAAAATCTACTGAAAAACACCAACACCTATAATGGAATTGTTGTTAGAGGTGTTGATGAAACTTTGAGGACTGGATATGCAAATACTACACATCTTTGAAGGAGTTAAGAGCACTTTTTGTGACTGAGTCACAAATTCACCTTTCCTATGTGCTAAGTCATCACTTCACTAGTGAGCTCTCAGCTGATCTAGGAAGAAGAATGGGAGACCTCTTCAGAAGCATTAAAAAGGGCTTAACATGCACAAGGAGTGAAAGGGGCAAAATGGACTACTGAACCTGTTTAACCTGGTATGACAATTTGTTGTGCCTTAGAATTACTAAATCTTGTTCCCACTCCTCCGCACTTCTCATTCGTGTCTAGACCAAACACTGAATTTGGGATACTTTTACCACAGCATCTGGTTGCTTGGGAACTTCACTGGCCATCTTGATCACTCTGACTTTTTATGTCTGACATGTGGTCACTGGATCAGCTACTGCAGCTCTCAGTTGCTTTGCTTGTCTGCCCTGTGCTTTCTTTTGACTCATAAAAATCCCAGCTCATTAAGCAAGCTTCTGATGGTTTGACTACGGTGTCTACCCATTACATACATATGTTTAAATCCATTTTCGTCTACATTCACATCCAACTAGTGCACAGTATTAACTTTGTAGTTCTGGCATAATAGCCACAAACCCTCTGATGCATTATGAAATCATATGTTTGTAGCCCTTTCTTTTCCTTGATGAATTACAGCATAATCAGACCTCTGTCAGCCTCAAAACAAAACAAATCACAAATATGCGAAATACTTAGAAGTCAGGACACATTTCTTCTGAAATAAAATCCCATGAGTGGCTGCATTGGCATAAGTGGTTTGTGGTTATCTGTTTCACACACACACACAAATTGATATGATTCACTTTAAACACTCAATCTTTTTTCTCCTTGCACAAAACAATTCCATTTGACGTCAGATTGATGAATGAACTTTGATATCAAAAGGGTAAAGAATGAATGACTGCAATCAGATTAGAAACATCAGGATTCTAATGTTATAAGTTAACTAATGATCAATAACTTGTCCCTGTATATGGCAGGGGAGTTGGAACTAGAAGATCTTTAAGGTCCCTTCCAACCCAAACCATTCTGTGATTCTATAACTGGTGGAGCAGGAAAAGATAAAAAAAATCAAATTAGATTCTCTCTTCCCTTGATGTATCGGTTTTTAAAACTGATTTATATAAAGGTACCTTTTGAATGTTGACACTTTTCTTTCTGCCTCTATTCATAACTATGCTGGCACAAAGAAGAGTTTAGGACTCCCAGGACAAGAGGAAATTCTCTGCTTGCTGCCAGATAGCTGAGGTCTTAAAGGGGAAGCAAAAAGGAGTGCTCATTCTGCCAGGCAGGTCCATTCTCAAGAAAAAAACTCAGACAGGATAAATCATCAAAGCTTTCTTCTTATCTAGAAAGAAGATCATTGGGAAACCCATGAGACCAAGTTGGTCAGGGAGAGCCTGTCAACCCACATGTTTCAGAGGGAAACATTAGGATTCCTTAGGAAGGAATTGAATGTGAAATTTCAGGATTTGTTGTCTTCTACAACCCACCTCAAAGTGAGAGGTTGACAGAATTTCATGTAAAGCCATATGTCTAAGTAAAACATTTCACTTTTATTTAGGTGGGTTTTTTCCTCCCCGTTCTGGTAGATAAGAGAATGAATCACTGGAATTTTTGTACTCTCCATTTCTAAACAGTGGGGAGTCAGAGCTGGTTATTTCTGGTAGGATCAGTGTTTGTAGTGGTTTCACTCTGCATATTTGCCTTCTGCAGAATCAGCTGCTCTTTGCCACAGTTCAGAAAACGCAACCATCTCACCTAAAAGAGGACAGACCCTCTTCTAAGAACTACTGGTCCTTCTCTACAAGCCACACTTTAGCCTGCTGGGATTAGGGGACAAAATACAGCCTACTTTCCAGCAAATAGTAGTCTGTCACTCAGAGCACATCTGCAGTGAAAAAACAAGAACCCCACACACTTGCCTTTGAGTTCTCCAAAAAAATCACTCAGCTTGGTCTTGGATTTTACCACCAATACCACTGACTCAAGTGAAAAGCCAACCTTTGGCATTCAGAGTATCATTGTGGTTGGTATAGCTTTTCCTAATAACATGTTCTGGTGCTTAAGCAGTATGAATTGCCTGTACTTTTTTTGGTTTTTGACAAGGCGACAGAGGGGTGTTTTTGCATCAGGGATTAAATGAAAACTTTTCAAAATATTGGTTACTACAATAATATTGGTTGTGTGCTACAACCTTACTTGAGGTATGGTCCAAGCCTGAAGCAAAGGAAAGTCTGCTGTCTGATTGCAGTGGCTTCAGATCAGACCCTTGCTCTTTATATTCCTCTTCTGTTTCCTGGCAACATGTAGAAATAAAGTAAAATCAGAAGAAATAAAAATAAAATAGAAACCTAAATCAAAAGAAATAAAATACAATGCAATGCAATAAAATAATAAACCAAAATCAATATAAGAGTATTCCATTAATATTGAACTGTTTATATTGTAACAGTGAAGGGCAAAATCATTAATTCAATTCTGTCAGCATTTGAATATGCCTCTTCTTGGGAAGCTACACTGCCATATCAAGGATAACAGGAGTGTATTTATCCTTCAATTAATGGTGAAATGATGTACATGAGACTATTAGTTACTTGCAAAGTCTGAACATTCAAACTGCACATAATTTCATGTTGTCCTGCTTAAAACGGATTCTGTTCCCACTGAAATCAAGGATCTCATTGCCATTAGCCTTAGGCAGAGTGCTTTCAGGCTGCTTTTCAGATGCCCAGAGCAAATTTTTTGGTTTTTTGTGTCTGTAAATTGACATGGCTCTCTGTATGTTGTGAATAGACAGAGCAAGATCTCAGGAGCCTCTGAAGTGGGATGTCAGAACTACACTTATTGCAAAAAAGCTTTGCCCTCAACAATGCAGCATGGCTCTAGATAAGAACTGATGAGGAAAATGTGCCTCCATCATACAGGTGGGATCACAGTTTAGCTCCTGGGGAGATCCCTAGGTCTAAAGCATAATCAAAAAATCAGTACTTTTTGATGGACTCACGTCTATCTACTGAAAGACCAACCATAAAAAAACACAGTAAAACCTCAGTGTTAAGATGGTTGTCCCGCAAGGGCAGTATAAGGGCTTTTTCATGTAATGATCCTGTGACTGCTGAAGATTTTGCTGATAGCAGGGATTTTCCCCTCTTTCTATGGACCACACATTTTGTCAAATGAGGCAGGAGTTTACCTGGGAAGGCAGGGAGGGGATGAAGTTCACTTACACAGAAGCTGATGCATGAGCACTGCAAAAACCACTTTACCACTCCCAGAGAAAGCATCAGTGTTATTTCCTTATTCTGAGCTATTGGAATTCACATCCTCATTTTATCTACAGACACTTTAACATCTCTCTCACACACACAGAACATACCTCTCTCTCGTTCTCCTTTCGAGTTTATAGTCCACAGATGCACTTCTGTTGCTGGGCCACTTTAGCTTAGGAGTCAGCACATATATATTCAAAGTTGAGGACAGGTATCCCAAGGAGAGGAAAAAGGCACTAGTCAGGTCTTGCCTCTGTGGCAAGCTCCTGGTTGACCTCCAGAAAGTTACTTGTGATCTTTGCCTCTTTTACCTATAAAATAAAGATAATATTACTTCCTTTACCTCATTTACATAAACTGAAAAAATCTTGAGCTTAGGCACCTTCTTGAGCTTAGGAACCTTCTGCTACAGCCTCCCTTGACCACCCATGTCAGGATTACTTAGAATTTCACATGTAGAGTCCATGTCATATGAAATGCAGGGCAGCTGGTGTAGCCTGTAGTTGCCCCACTCCAAGGTTTTTGAGGGCTTTTTTTTTGCTCACAGAAGATAAAACTCCCTTGCAAGTGAGTAAAAGAACCTACTCTCATGATTGCCCTCTCTACTGCTTAAAGGTAATTCTCTAACTTCATTTCCTAATTGAGAAAAGAAGTCTTGGCTCAAGCCTGTAATGACTCAGGTCAGTCTGTTATGTCAGAAAATAAAGCTTGCCTCAAAAGTTGTCTTGCTCTCTCTACACAGCTGTGCTCAAGCCTAGCAGTGTGTTGCTTAAAAAATGCCTCTTTCTCTTTATGACTCAGAGGTGAATAGCACGCAGGCCATTTCTACGGATCTTAGCTGCGACTTCAGGTGGCTTTCATCATCAATGTTAAATCCCTTCAGTGTGCCTAAGGGCACTTTCCACTGGTCAAATTAAAGCTATGTTTGCATTGCCAAAAGGAGACAACAGGACCAAAGCAGGGCAGAAGCAGAGGCATGACTTTGTAGCTCAATGGTTGCAGCAGTCAGGTGGAACAAAGCTGTCTCGGCTCCTGGGCCCTGCTTCCAGGCTTCTGTAGTTTAACCAGTACCAATAATTCACCCAGTTGGCATAGAATAAAAAAATCACAGCAGTCCTGTATATAGATCCATTTGGAATAAGTACCGAGGCTCACCTGGAGCTGTTACAGAGTGGGAACCTCTTCTCCTTCTTCCTGCAAGTCTGGTGTTCCAGTACACCCTTACTGCCTTGCATGTATCAAAAGCCAGAGCTGCTTCAGTACCCAGATGGCTGTGTAAGATAAGGGCAACAATTACATACTGCATGCTTGTAACTCTTTTCATGGACAGCTTACAAAACTCCTTAAACACATCCATCCATTCTCACAACATGCCTGGGAGGTAGATAAGGTTTATTATGCACACAAGCCATTATTTATTGTGAACCGAGAGACAGTACTCTGTTGCTGGTACACCAAAGATAAACGACTTGCCCAGGCAGCACCTGGAAGGGAACTCAGGGTTGCTCCAAACCATGTGTTTCAATCCCTAGGCCAAAGCAGTGTTTTCAAAGTGATTTAACCTGGCAAAAGTTAAAACACTAATTTATGCCACTGTGATAAATCTTGGACTCCTGGTGGAAGAGGAGTCTCAAGAAGGGCTGATAAGGCTGTCAGTGCTCTCCCAGCCACTTTCCAGTGTGCTCATGTGGTTCAGCTCCCACCCCCCCGGGGATGAGCCCTGCTTCTAGACTGTGTGATGAGTCAAGGTATTGTGGCTGAGACTGCAAGTATTGGCTCTGTCACCAGGCAGACAGACAGACATTCAAAGAAACCACAGCCCTCTGGTTTCTTTGCCCTTGTTTGCTTAATCAAATTCAGGTTGTGTGTGCGCATACATATTTTTCACCCACAGCACAAACAAATACTGCTCAACACCTGAGGGTGATTGGCTCTCAGAAGTGCCTCTGGAAAGATGACTCAGTGGAGGAGTAGCGGGAGGCTCCTATGGCATTCGTCCTAACACGGGAAAGAGCATTCCCTCTTACTGTAAGTGATCTAATTATATTACTGTAAATCTCACTCTCACATTTTCGGCTACCTCCGCATCAACTCTCAGGCTGCACTTATGTAATTGTGGAAAACTTTCTACCAAACAGAAGATTCCTGCTGCGTGCCACGCTGTTTGCAGAAGACATGTATGTGAGCGTGGGCGGGGAAGGGAGGCTTCAGTGCAAGCTGCAGAAAGCATTTATTTGACTGAAAGTGGTACCTCTTCTGAAGGTCACAAGTACATGAATTTGTGCATTAAATTGCACCATGGCCCTATAACAACTACAAAGAAAATGAGCAATCTAAGAAAGGTATGTTGTTTTCTTCAGTGGGATAAATCCCATGTAGACAAATAAACCAAATTTTTTATCCCTAATCACAGAATCACAGTCACTTGAGTTGGAAGGGACTTTAAAGGTCATCTAGTCCAACTCCCTTGCCATGGGCAAGAACATCCCCCACTAGATCAGGCTGCCCAGGACCCCATCCAACCTGGCCTTATACGTCTCCAGGGATGGGGAATCCACCACCTCTCTGAGCAACCTGTTTCAGTGTTTTACCACTCTCATGGTGAAAAACTTCTTCCTTAGTCTAACCGAAATCTACCCTTTTCAGTGTAAAAACATTATCCCTCATCCTATCACAACAGGCTCTGCTAAAAAGCCTGTCCCATCCTTCTTACAGGCCCCTTTAGATATTGAAAGGTAGCAATGAGGTCTCCTCGAAGCCTTTTCTTCTCCAGGTTGAACAACCTCAACGCTCTCAGCCTTTCCTCATAGGACAGGTGTTCCAGGCCTCTGATCATTTTTATGGTCCTTCTCTGGACTCATTCCAATAGGTCCATGTCCTTCCTGTGCTGAGGGCTCCAGAGCTGGACACAGCATTTCAGGAGGGGTCTTACCAGAGCAAAGGAGTAGTAGTAATGTTTCAATTAAACACAATATTCCCTTTTGCTTCTTGCCCCCTGTCTCACCTACTGCCACTGATCTTACCATTAGGCAGCTGCTAGTGTCCTGGCTACATTTCAGGGGTCCTCTACCTGTTTGCCCTCCAGGTGCTTCCCAAAAGCCAGCTCATCTCACACAGACCTCTGTTAACATGACAAGAGGATCTAGGACCTAGGTCAGGAGCATTTGATAGAAGAGGATCCAGGTGATGAGCCAGAAGGAGCAAACATTTGGGGAATAAAAGGTACTTCATGGCTGTGTCAGTTATCACTGCTGCAGCAAGCTGGATCAGGCCTCGTTAAATGGGAAGGTGTAGAAGCGACTCTTCCATTTGCCTCTAATGAGGGAGAGGGTAATGGCTCTGTTTGGAAAAAGAGGGAAGGGAGGAGAAGACCACCTGCAAGCCCTGCTCTTGCTGCATCTCAGAGATGCCACTGGGAATGAAGCAGTGGCACAGATGAATGCAGCTGTGTGTGCCAGCGCCTGCTGGAGCAGTCAAGAAGAGTGCCAGAGAGACACAAGTATCAAGGACACAGTCAGAGCAGCACCCTGAGTGTGTCCTGAAAAAAACTGAGAGACTGCCTGGGGCAAAACATTGACTAGAAAAGAAACCTGAATGACAGGAGAAGACTACATGGCCTGGTGCCACTCCACCTTCGTGCTGAGCCAGACAGGGAGGAGAGCCTGAGCTCTCCAGTGTCGCCCCTCACAAATGCTATTGCGCTCAGCTGGCTGGGATCCAGCTGCCTCGGAGCCTGTGCAGAGCAGCCTGTCCACACCTGATCAAGGGCATGTCTACACAGCCTCTGAGATGCTCCCTTTTTTATTATTATTATTTTTATTTTAATCCCCGCTCTCTTAAGAGAAAGAAGCACGTTCCTTGTAAATAAGGTAGAACGTCTCAAGCAGTTGACACCACCATCTTCTCCATTTAACTGTGACAGCCCACTGGAGCTGTGCATTTGACATAGATGGTTGAGTCAGAAAAGACAATGTTGATTAAAAAATATAGTTTCTAGCAAAGCCCAGAACTTGATTTATTGTCTAGAAATCCAAATGGCAATAAGCCATATAAAAAAGGAGGTAAAGGGTCACTCTAGCTCATTCTTCTAAATCAAAAACAAGCAAAAAAAAGAAAAAAATTGCTGAAGGTCAACTAAGGAACTGACACCCAAATCCAGGAAATTGTCAGACAAACAACTACAATTTATATGGACCCCTTGTTGCTTGTTAAGATTGCGTCTCTACACTTGCACCTCTGAACAACATCCACATTCAGATTCCAGATATCCTAAGGAGGGTTGAAGAAGTGATTTTCTGAGGCAGGCACAAAATGGAAATATAAACAGGAAGAGGGAATATGAGGGTGTACAGCATGAGCAAGATGCTGAAATTAATCTGAAAGGGCATGGTAGTGTGTGTTTAAGCTCTGAGTAAAACTTTTTTCCTGTAGTTTTTGCTATCTTTATAAATGCCTGATGAAGATAGAACTTCACATTATGCTCTTTAAAAACCATAACACAGTTCATACCATGAAGAACTCCATTTTCTGTAACTACAATAGTTGATTATTTCATCCTGTAAGTACTTCCAAAAAGGATACACACACATAAACTTTCTATAAATTGGTGTACTGAATTTATATGTACAAATGGATATTCTAATTCATCCATCAATACACACACTTTGGATTTGATCTCTTTTCTTATGATTTATTGTACGTGCTTGAAAATGAAAGGCCAAAAAATGTAGATGTACTGCTTCAGATGAGTTGAATTATAATGCTCTCATTTTTTGTCTTCATAACCTTTAAGGACTAGCTATGCTCAGGGTACCTCATGCTAGCTGAAGATCTAGTGTTACTCCAGTAAGAAACAGTAATACTTTGCTGATCACAGTGAAGATTTACTCTTCTTCTTTTCCAAGGTGCATATGACAGGATTCACCACCTCTGCATCTGCAAATGACACAGCCTGGGTATGTGTGAAGAAATGGATGTTTGATGTTTTCCTATGTTCTTTCCTCCCACATCAATATCCCACCTGTTGGCATCAAGTGAGTAACTGGAAATCTAAGCCTGTCTTTAAGTTTCTGGGCTTTAAGGCTGCAGACATGTCTTCAGAACATGAACCAAAACATTCAAATGTCCAAAGGTAATAAAAAAGGACCTGACATTCATAATTTTTTAGGACCTTGAAGTTTTTAAGTCACTCTTGTGATTTGGGAGAACTAACTTGGCAGGCTTGAAAGTTGTTGACTTCTGATGGGCAAGCAGGAGCAGTGGAAGCAGAAGCAGTTCCTCGTGATGATGGCAACTGCTCTCTCAGAGCATTGGATGTGCCTGTTCTGCCCACAAGGTGCTAGCAATACATCTCTACCGAGGCCAAATTTCTAGATTCCTATGAGTCAACCTACTCTCTTATTAAAGAGGAAGATATTTTTAGAAATTTAACAGGATCAAACAAGCAGTGCTACTCTTTGTTTTAGATCCATAATATGCTTTAACATCTTTGATCCCCTAGTTTTCCAACAGCCTTTTTGATGTGCAAATGTGGTGTAAGTTAGCACACAGTTTTGGATTATTTATCTGGTCAAGGTATGGAATATAGCTAGAAAAGTATAAAAATAAGGAGAACTCTGTAAGGTGTTTTTCCAGAGCTAAACACAGATAACAAACTGAGTGTTTAATCTTTTTATTCATTTGGGCTGTGTGTGATTTACCAGGCTTAGTACATCAAATGATTAAAATAAAATGAGCGCACTAAGGAAATGCAAGCAAGACAAAATATTTAATTACCACCTAAGAAAAATTTGATCTGGTTTAATTAAGCACATTCTAATTGAACAGGGATGAATTTGAAAATAGGTTTCATTTTCCAGCTGAAGCAGGGCCACTTTTAAAAACATTACTCAAAATATATTAAGACCTACTACTTATCATCATTTCGGAGTTAACAAGCACGAAATCTGTCTGTCTGGTTAAAAATCTGTAGAAGAATACTATGGCAAATCAGTATCAGCTGTCACATTTGCCTGTTTTATGTCTTCTTTGGTCACTATCTGTGAACATTTACTCAAGCCAAGTGTTGTTTGTAGGAATGTTGGTTTTCACTTAAGCAGGAAAATTGCTAGGATCAAATAGCCATCTAAGCACTTGTTGCAAAGATTGACAGATAAAATGTATCTCCAATACATTCACAACTATAATATAGCACTAACTAATGCTGTGAAAGAACAAGAAATTTCCATTTCCAAGGGAGTTCTAGGAAACTAACATTTACTTTGGTCTGAATCAGAATGAAAACAAATTAATTGCCATGACTGAAAAAAATTTTTGTATTGCAATACTTTTCTTTCTGTGATAGAAAGCAAATTGTAGTTTGAAACTAAAAGTAGCTTAAAAAAACCACCTCCTCCTCCTTAGCTTCTACTCTAAAAATGTTGAAATGGAATATTTTGACCTTCTCACAATACTTCTTCCCAATTTTTTTCCCCAAAACAAAAGGTTGTGAAAATCAGCATGCCTCAGAGAGCAGTTTTGGTTTGACAAAATGGCATTTTCTGATGGAAAATAAGCATTCCATTGGAAAAATTTTTAACCAGCTCTAGCAGTAACTCTGGATTTCACACTCTGAGCTAAATTTGCAACCTTTCACCCTCTGAAATTAACTGGAACACTTGAGAAGTAAGGAATTAATCAGGGGAAAGAAGTACCCTCCCAGTATGGTTTGGAGACTACAGGGGGTCCTACTGGAACGGATCTGCATGGGCAGACTGCTACATGAGTTCTCATGGTGTCTGCTCCCACCAGCCCAATTACAGGATCAGAGGCAGATTTGTAAGACTCTTTTTTTTATTATTATTTTTATTTTTTCTGAGGAAATAGCTTCATTTTGTTTTGTTTCTTGCTGTTCTTGGCACGAAATGAATGTTTTATTGGTATGAAATACAAGTCTGTTTTGACACTTGCAGAGACAACACAGACAGAAACATCTTTCTAGCTATAAACTGAAGTTTGTACGCCTTGTAAATAGTTTTTTATTGCTCATAGAGTATAAAAGAAAGAAAGAATATTTGTTACAAATGCAGATAGGTTATCTATGTCTTGCTGTGTCCTTTCCTCTTTCTTTCAAAACAGGAACCTGATTCACCAAGAGCATCTGATCCTTTCATGTACTTCAGCACATGAAGCAATAAGCAAACCCCTGAAATCTTGAGTACAGCTTCAGTGCATAGCTGTGACAACCTGCCTCCCATTAGATTAGTTAAGAAGTTACTTCCCACTATGCCTGCAGTAGGAACAAGGTGGTCTTGGTGTCTCTTTGGTCTGAAGTGGCTCAGAACTGTTGTACTAATAAAAAGTTTGGAGATCTAGTCTGTGCTGTTGGAAAGACATTGCCCCTACTTTCAGTTACTTTTGATCTACCCTATAGAGCTCCTATGTACAGGGCTGAAGCCAACACATTTTTGTCTTGGAAGAGACATGGATCTCTTATCTGCATGTTGCTCCCATATCTAATACAGCATAAATGCAACTTCCACCCTATAAAGACTCAAGGCTAAAGCAGGCAGAACACAATGTTTTTTATCTCCTAAACTTTTAAAGACTTTTTAAAATTTTTTTCAATAAATCTGTACCTCATTAAGATGAATCAAAAGCCTTTAAATCCTTTTCTCACAAACAGAGTGGACTTGACACCCAAAATGCAGGAGATGTAGAAGCCTCCAGAAGTCATATTGAAGGAGCAAACAGCTACATCTGTACCCAAGAGTGGAGTAGTGCTGGGGTGCTCTCCAACTCTGTGACACCTTCAGATAAGGACTACCCTGTTGCATGCTTCCATCCCCTGGAGCAGGGGTTGAGGCACTTGGGCTATGACCCACGCTGACTCCTGAGCTGTGTTAGCAGGACTGGGCTAAAATTGTGCCAGGGATCGTTCTAACATTTTAATAGCATGACCATGTGCCAGCAGCGAAGCCCATGGCACTGACACTCTATAATTTACTAGTATAGTCATACTGGTTCAGTCTAAGGAGTTGCTCTAAAATCTCCCACTTCAGCACTCTGTCTCCAAACTCTTAGTGCTTCTGTTTTAAGTCATATTTTAGGACTGTTGATAGCATTATCTGATCTAGAGTTATAACAGGATGACACTTTGTGATCTGTCACATAGACACTTATCATTATTTAGGATACTGAGAGGCAGAATTTTACCTAGGCAATGGACAATCTTGTATGGGCAATGTGGGATGGAGTGAAAAAACATCTGGCTGGTGAAAAACCATTCAGCCCTGCTGAATCCAGGTAGCGTACTGCAGTGTAATTTAAGTATCACCGCAATGCACTTATTTGTGCTTTAGGCTATGGGAGAGCTTTTTAACCTGGTATATGTCTGCTCTATGTATTTATGACAAGTAGTCAACAAGATTTTGAGAGTATATTTTCAAAGCTGGGACTCTGGAAGTACTCATTTAATTGTGAAACTTAAAGGGAAGATTGCAGAACTTTGCACTTTACCCACATGGCATGGATTTACTTTCTTTCTCATCAAAAAGGTATGGGAGAATTGTTTTCTTTTTCCAGAAAATTGTAGTACAGTTTTGTCTCCTCTGCCATGTGCAAGAGAATGAATCTGTCTGTGCCTATGATGGGGGTACCCCTGGAAATGTCATCTGGGGCTCTTGAACTTTTAAGTTCTTGTTCAAGTTTATCCTGTTGAAATCCTCTGGCATCTTCCTGAGGCTTTTCTGCCTCCTTGCCAAATGTTAATTGGTACCTGTTCCTGTACACTTTAATACTCTCTCCCACAGCTGCAGTGATTAGCCTCAAGCATCTTTCCTAGCTCCCAGCCCTTTCTCTAGACTTCAACATTCTTCAGAAACCTGAGTGAAATCTTTCTTCTGAGGCCATGTGACGTGGTTGGCTCCCTTACTGCTAAATATTTCACTTATAAGGGCATGCATCTCTATACGGTCCTGCAGGTCTGGAAGTGAGTTCACTGTGAGCTGAATGTTCACCTAACTTTCTGTTTTTCAGAAAAGCTGTCCCTCTCTGGTCTATGGGAAGCAACGTTGGGAAATTTATAAGTATCTGTCTCATGCAAAATGGTCTGTGGCCAAGTCTGTGTACATGTCCCTCAGTCTTCAGAAGAAATATAACCACATCATCATCCATTTCTCCCTCTCCAATGGCATGTAGAGAAGACCAGTAATGTGAAGATTTATCAATCTGCAAGTTGATGCCAGTGGATTACCAAACTCTGTACTGCCCTTCCAAAACATCGCCTCTCCCTGTACATTTTGGGTTTCAATCTTAAACAAAAAATCCCTGCCTGAAATAATGAGAATGTATATACATGTTATTTATTCATATTTTAATACATTTTATTTTTACAAGTCATGAAATTATTGTCTGATGAGTGTAAAGCCTGACATTATCTCTTAGAAAATTGTTAGTGCCTGCTCAAGTGCATGGACCAAAGCTGACAATCTGAGGTTCAAGCAATGCTAGTAAAAATTGTACTTTTCTGAATGTCAGTGATTTACTTCCAGATTATGAAGCATGATAAACGGAGAGGAAAAATAAGTAAAATGCCTCTCAAGTAGAAACCACGTTTAAGAAGAGACAGCTCAGCACCTGCTTTAAATATTTGTCATGTGGAAGTTGGGCAGAGCTGTATCTCAGACACTGCTGCTGGATTTAGCCCTTTCAGTGGAGCAAAAGCCTCTCATATGGCCATTTCCCAGTATTTCAATGGCACATCACATCTCTCTAGAGCTCTGATTGAAGTATCTTGGCTTCCAACTGCAACATCAGCTTCATGGATTATTTCTCCAACACCAAGACGGACTGGCACGCAGACTCAGGAGTGAGCAGCTTCTTACTGCAGTGGTGGTGCTCACGGGCATAACTGAGAAAGGCATATAATAGTGTCATCACCAAGGACTTGTTTATGCTTAAAAACTGGCAGAGGTGTAATTAGATTTACTTACAGCCAGTCTACTTACAACAGTATGAAACTTTGTTAAAGCACCATTCAGAACAGCTGAAATCTCAGTTACATCAATTTACCTTAATTGTAATCACAATATAACTGAGGTCGAAAATGGATTTAGCTATACTGATACTTCTATTTTGTGGTACATCAGGATAAAAGGATAAAAGTACTCACTCTAGTGTGACTGCATCCTTCCTCAGAAAGTTGTATCTCCTACATTGCTTATGTTTTCAAACTCAAAAATAACTTTTCTTTTACATTAATATGGGAGATATTTGTGATCTGTTCATTAGAGACTTTGCTGATGTATCAAGATGAAAATATGCCATGGTATTTCAGTTAAGAAAAGATGGCAGATGAATAAGGTATTTTACAAGTCTTAGTACAGCCGAATGATAAAACTCCTTCAGAGACAGAGGAGGTTTTATTTTAGTATCACGTCAAGCAACAAAAATTCCTTGTGCTGAGCTCTTTATGGGCATGTTCCAGCTATGTTTCATTTGATGGATTTCATGATTCCTTTGCTGTGCTTTGTAGGAAAGTGTTTCTTAAGATATGTGCTGTTTAAAGTGTATATATGTGGAACAAATACTTTAGTCTTGTGAAGAAGCGTCATTGGATTCATTCATGAGACAGTACTGGCACTTGCAGTCTGTAAATGCAGTATGGTTGTCGTATTTATTTTAGAGGTGAATTGGTCAAAAGTCAAACATAGAAAATCACAGCTACTGGGGCCTGCTTCACTTACTGTTTTTTTAACTTGTCTGGGAAAGGGCATTCATGTAAAGCACATCTCGAAGCCCCAGCAAGCCGGAATGCAAAACTTCTGATATAAAATAAATGATGGAAACATGGGACAGGGGATTTCCTGAGCTGTTCTTGGTGCATCCTTGCCATTAAGCAATCTTACTATTTTGTCATCCCTCTCTCTCTTTCGCATACACACACCCCACATATATTTTTGGTCCCTTTTACTACTTCTCAAGAGAGAAAGGCACAAGCTCCAAGACCAAAATCATAAGAGCAATATGGTTTGAGTTATAAAAACGCCCATCCTGTATATCTGGACTGGGTTTTGCCATCATAGGAATAGGTCTAACTTGTTTGAAACCTCATGGAAAAGGTGATGTGCAAGATGGACACCAGACTTTCTGTCACGTTGCAAATACCCCATTGTATTTTGAGTCACAGAATAGACAGGGTGTGTGCACTCCTCCATGACTCTAAACTATATGTCTGAAAGTGAATTATGTTTGCTTGTCATTCATGCATGATTGTGTTCTTTTTCGATGGCCAGATTTTTGCTTCCTGGAAAGCACTTTTGATTTTCAGTGATCTGCAAGAAATTGTTCTTTCCTCAGGCAATGCTGACCTCAGATCACTTGGGGCATGGCTCTGTGTGTTTTTCCGAAGTGCACCATAAGGGCCCAACCCTATATTCCCAGACACCCAAACTGCAGCTGACTCACTGATGTTCTAGATATTCAGAGAATGCAAAACGGGACCCAAACCGAGAGGTCAGTCTATACTGAATTTTCTCCCTCATTTTTAGGATTTTAGTGCAGTTTAAGACCTCACTAAAAATACTTTTAACACTGTATTTCTGCCTTCCCTCCTTTTTCTAGCCTTCAGTGCCTTGGGTCTTCTGCCTTGCTCTGCCTGTTTCTTCCTCCTCACTCTGTTTTTCTGATTCTGGGGTTTTGCTCTGTTGATTTATCTATTTTTGTCTGCTTTCTGTCTTCTGTTTCTTCAGCTTTTTTTAATTCAAGCTTCTCTTTTACTTCCCTTGTCTCTTTCCTACTTTTTTCTTAACTCAGGACAATTTTCCATTCTTCTGTTTGCAGCCATTCTGTTTTTTTCTCCCTGTTCTTGTTAGCTTCTTCATTTTACTATTTCTACTGTGGTTGCTAGAGCTCCCTTGCTTGCTGTGATGAATATACAGTTAGAGACGTTCCCCTTTTCAAGTAGTTTCCAATCGAAATAGAAAAGAAAGACAAAAAAGATGTTGGAAAGAAAGATTGTTATCTCCATTTTACTGAGGTAAAAATCTTGCAACAAAAATAATAATAATATTTTTTAGATCACATAGAAAGCCTGTTGCTGAACCAGGAGGAAATGCCAAGCCTCCCAGATTTCATTCAAAGTCTTACTCATAATTTCTTGCTGATTTTTGCAAGCGTCTGCAGTGTAATGATTTGTAGTGTGATAATAACAGCACTGCCCACAAAGGAGCAGACTTCCTACTCTGTTATGGGTTTTCAAGCTTACCATAAAACTCATTGATTGCTTGTCATACACTGCATTACAAACTAATAATTATTTTGAGAAAAACAGTTTTATTGGATGTTTTTTCCATGACTAATTCACATCTTATTGTGAAAGCCCACCAGATAGCCAACTCTATAAGTTCTGACATCTGCATTTAACCAATGAATTCTTTGGAGAAATTTGGAGTAATCTAGTTTTCCTAGTATAAGTCAGCTCCATTAAGATGAACACTGATCCACATTCTAATAAATTCACAGAAATCACCTCAGTCTGTGTTCAAAATATTTACTTATTTGAAACAGGTGTCATTATTAACAATTACAGAGTGTTTATGTGATTAATGTTTGGCACTAACTGCAGGATCAGCTGACACTTGCAATATTTATTCTCATGGAGATGGAGTTACGGGTACCCAGGCGTGTGTCTCTGAGGTTAGCTGGACATTCATCTCCAGTTATTGTGCGCTTCTCACTGTTTTAACCTGCTCCAGGCATGCCATTTCTCTCTGGATCCATTCATTTTAGGGAGATTTTGCATGCCAATATGGAGCTACAGAAAACTGGGGGGCACTCACCTACCTAGATCCTACAATTATATAGATGCCTCTCCAACAGCTGGGAGAGTCAAACAGGCACCAATGGCATGGCAGTACTCATCTTTTCTCCTCTAAAAGCTGAGGATTCAAGCCACGATTTGGTGGTTGCTGGTTGAACTCAGAGCCTCAACATGTGCTACTCCGAGGGCAGCCACCCTCCCCTGGACCTCGGGCATTCAGGCATCCACTCCCAACTAGCAGAGCTACATGCTTGTTTCCTGATAGTGCATGACCAGAGCAAACTAACTTTGCGTTCACATAGGCCAGCTTTCTGGCAGAAGGACATCACTGTGACAGAGTAAATACCTCTGGGGCTGCCTACTTCACCTTGTACAGAGCCAAGGTTTCCCCACCTACAGTGTGGCCTTGACCTTTCGCAGGACATAACCACCATGGGGCAAATGTGTCTTTGATGTAAGCCCATTAGCCTGGGTGAACTCATATCAAAGGTGCTTGTAGCACTGTGTGTGTACATCGAGCCTTGGCTCACTTCAGCTGCGCTCAAATTTCCTTCTTTCCCCTAGTGTGTCTGTTGCTCCTGAGAGTGAACTGGGAGAACTAATCAGACTACATAAATATAGCTATGTAGCACAGCATAAATGCTCTTTAACCATATTTACACCACCAAGGGGATTTCAGGATTAGTGTAATTACTGGGCAGTTGCCTCAGTAAATGTGATGTAATAAATTCATATAGTTGGCTTGATGCCACACTGAGGTATGGGGATGGGAAGCAAAAGCAAAGTGCAGTCTTCTGAGGTTGCCCCCACTGACTGAGAAACTTCTCAGATATGTCAGAGAAGCCAACACTTACATCCATTCAAACCGAAAACTGGCAAATGAGTGTACCAACATTAAAACAAAACCCAAACCTACGAGAAGCATCCTGATAAAGACCGAGAGAAGTGACAGAGTGAAGATGAGAGCAACATCAACTTCTGATCTCACGAACAGTGATGTAAACATGTGAGCAACTCCTGTGAAATCCATGAAGTGATTTTGAAATGGGCCTAGAGGGGCTTATTTACCTCACATAAATTTAGACCCTGACTCAAATCCCAAATTTATGAGGCTACAGGCTCCTCTAGAGTTAGGAGGTACCCAAGGTAAACTTTTGGTCTAAACTGTTATTGAAGAACCAGTCTGTCTCTCTGTTAATGGAAAAGTTAGTCTGAGGAAATAGACTTGTCACTTTGGTGACTGAATTGGGTATGCAAAATTAGGCAGAGTCCCAGCTGCAACTGCTGCATAGAAGAGGACCATATAGGAAACTTGCTCTCTGTGAAGACTTAGGGGTTATTTACCAACTTCTTGCTGAGAGAGAAACCTGACTGAAGCCATGAATATGGGTTTAATATGCACTGTCATGCTCAATTTGGCACATAGACAGGTGTGCCAGCACACCTCTGGGTCAAGAGCACAGTCATTTTGCCCTCTGAACACACACCCAAGGTGCTGGGTTTGGGGCAGGGACAGGCTCATGGGCAGTGTTGGGCACCTCCTGGGTGCCTGCACCATACTAGGTTCAAGACAATGCAGTCACAGCTGTTGTTTCTGCAAGTGTTTCCACTGGCCAGAGAACCACAGGAAGAAACTGTTGTAGATTGCTGCACTATTGTCAAACACACACTGAGCTTTTTTTGTCAGAGCAAAAGAGACGGGAATTCCCAAGGATCTTAGCACTGGGCGCACTTCCAGACCAAAGTTAACCTGTCTGCCACAGCAGCAATCAGGTCTCCATGTGCAAAGGAGAGTTCTCCCTTGGTATGCTTTTGTCCTTGTGGCCTCACAGGTGACCTACCCAAGCTGACCTGGTTAGCAGAAGGTAGGATATTGATGGCTTAATGATTTTGAAGAGATAAGAGAGTTTTCTTATTACTGTACTATCTCTTCTAAAGCCCTTGCAGCTTTGTGCTGTTCTTCCTGCAGATTTCCTGGAAGGTGGCCTGTGTCATCCTGACCTTCTTCAGTGATGGTTCATCATCTTGCGTCTGGAATGCAATCTTTTGCCACTGACTGAATTTCTTTCCTCAACCCAGCATGCACCTTTGTCAAGCTCAGCAAGTTGTGATTTTCCAGCTCAGGAAAAGTCCCTTTTTGAAGCAGTTTCTCAAACTAGTTGTCTTCCTCAGCCTTGTTTACCTCCTCATTCTCTGCTGCTTCTGCAGCTGTTCTCTGCAGCTGGCAAATTTGGGGTGACAGCAGATGCTGGAAGCCCACAGCTGCAATTTCTTGGGTGATGTTGAGGCAAAACTGTTGCCACCTGAAAACAACATCTCCACTAGCTCTTCAGCAGCCCCTCTGGAGCCCTGAGGATAAGCCTCACAGTGCAGAAACCTGTCGGCTCATGGCAGCCTCGGGTGTTTGATTCAGGTACTCCAAAGGAACTCTACCATGGCACAGGGAAAGAAAAATAATGTGATTTTGACCTCAGCATATGAAAGGTAGTGATTTAGAGTTAAAATCTTCTGGGCAACCCCCTGTGCATAAGAGAAGCTATCTCAGAGTGCACGGGACCTGGCACGAATACACACAGGGCCATAGAGACTCCCCACAACTCTCTGCAGAAAGCTTCAGTGAAAATCCCCCCATATGGAAGTAAATATTAAAGTAGAAGTCGGCTGTCTGCTTAAACAAGGCTGGGGCAGCAGGGCTGAACAGTCTCCCAGCTCCTTCACACTCAGCCACCAGCTCTTCAGCTGTATTTTCTTGGTCTGTGACTTTTCTAACTGGGACCTTCAACCACTCTCCTATTCAAGGACCAGAAAGATCTGTGCTGCTTAACTTGTAAGACTGAGTAAGACTGAGTGCAGCCAGTGTAGGGCAGCCAAAACTTACAACAAAAGGAAAAAGCATTGTAAGAAATATGGAATTTTCACTGCACAGGGACAGGAGTTGGACTCGATAATCCTGATGGGTCCCTTCCAACTCATCACATTTTACGATTCTGTGATTCTATGATTCTCCAAGGGATCATCCATCTTCTTCAGCACGACACAGGTCTTCTGCAAGGCCTGCTTCTCCTTAGTTTGAAGTCACACATCAATTTTGGGGAGTGTCTTTCCTGTTTGTTCTCCTTTAGGCCAGGCAGACACTGGTTCTTGAATTTTTCAATATTCTGCATTTCCTGTGCACCACCTCTATTGAAGATGAAATATGGGACTATATGAAGTCAAAAGCTGATTTAATTATCTCCTCTTAGTTTAAAAGCCTTAGGCTTCCTCCAGCTTTACATCCCTTGATACTCCAATATATACAACACCCTGGAGTCTTACTTCTCATCAGTGCAATGACTACAAACATGGCAAAACAAATTCTGTTCTCAAGCAGTAACTCCTGATAGCTGATGGTGGACTTGCAGTGGTGTAATAAGGCATAGAATTTGCTCCAACGTGTTTTTCATACAACCAGGGAGACTCAGGCTATTTATTATGGGAGTCATATAAACAAGTCATTCAAACAAAATCCTCGTAATTTTACAGCAGTCTAGACATGTAGCATATTGCAAAGCTATGTCTAAGGACAGTGTCATTAAAGTTTTTATCCTTATTTCCAGTTCAGAGGAGAACTGAGGATAAATGTGGCAGTCTGGCTCCTAACATATTATCCCACAGTACCTAAAAGGAGTGTCAGAGTCATCTGAAAAGCCCTTTGATTATTACATGATAAGAAAAGTTTATTTCATGTTTACTCTGCTGGGCTAACATTGGTTTTACTGTGTTTTGCCAAGCTTGCACGCTTTCTGTGGGAACCCTCCTCATTCCAATGAAATGGGATGATAGGAAGCATTTTATTAGAGCTTACTGGAAAAATGAGCCTTAAGTGCCAAGGAGCTGGGACTGTTGTCCAGCTGGCTGAAGACAGACAAAGCATAAGTTAGAAAAAGTTGCAGGATTGCTGGGCTGCATGGAAATCTCTATTTCAGCTGGTGCCTGGTCTCCCAGATTCATACACCTTCCATAAAACAAATGCAAACCTTCCGTGCCAATCCTAAATGATGTCTAGGAAATATACTGCAAGGATTGGCTTAAGGTCAGCAGGGTTTTGAAGAGATGGGGGTGTACAGAGCTGATCACTCTTCTGGAAGCCCCCCATGCTCCCAGGGACACAATGGCAACATGACACTTCTGCACACCTTCAAGGTGCACAGCATGTTGCTCCCTGTT
Organism: Aegotheles bennettii; assembly: GCA_013398125.1. NCBI lineage: Eukaryota > Metazoa > Chordata > Aves > Caprimulgiformes > Aegothelidae > Aegotheles > Aegotheles bennettii. The sequence goes on along the minus strand of VZRW01005739.1, from coordinate 662,201 downwards.
TGACTTTGCGAGTTGGCACACATAGGACAATGTTGTCCCTTCTTCAGGCTTCATATGTACCTCCTCTCTTTTATTTTTGGTATGACGGAGGTTTGTGTTGCAATTCAAAGCTTAGCCCAGAGCTCTCTCAGCAGAATCAATGACATCTGGAAGTAGAAAATGCCTCCCAAATATTTATGAGATAAGTCAGCAATTTACAGATTACTATTTTTCCCTAGCGTCTAACCTGAAACTTCCTTACTGCATTTTTAACTCATTGTTTTTTGTTTATTCATGAAGACATTTTAGTAATTAAAGTTTATGAGTAATATTCTAAATGAGGGAATAAAATTAATTTCAAGAGACAGCAGACCAAAAAAGAGGAGTCCTGAGGAGAGATTTCAAAAAGGAGACTGGGTTTGATGTGTCGTTTTCTGGCATAGGAAATACCAGAGGGAGAAGGAAGGCAGAAATTGTTTGTGGAAGGAGGCAATAGAAACTGCGGTCATTACTGGATGAGTGTCAGGGATGAGAAATGTAACATTTACAGGAGCTGCACTCTATGTCTGGGTGAGATGCATTATCGGGCAAAGCCTTGATAGGAAGACAAACTGAGGTAGAGGGGGATATGGCTTCTTAAGCCTCGAAGAGGTTTTGGTTGGTTGCCAGAATGTAAGTATTTTGAGTGAAGTTGAGGCTCCACTGAAGTCTGTGAGAGTTTTACACCAGCTTCAGCAGGGCTAAAATTTCATTCTTTGTGTTTTATTAATTGTTTAGGTGGAGAGGTGGCTTCAGAAAATGTCGTGATACACATAGACTGGTCTTAAAACTCCAGATCCAGGTTCAGATTTACATTCTTACTTTACCTGACTCAAAGAATTAAAGAAAAACAGAGTGGTAGTGGTTTGAACACAGGCACAGTCAGATCGAACGTTAAAAGCCTTCAGCTAGAAGCGGTCCAGTCTTGGAGCTCTGGTCTAGCCTGAGACTGAGATATGAGCCACAGATCACCACTTTAAGTGTGGATCAGATTTCATTAAAAAAGGAGGAGGCCAAAAAAAATTCTGAAGTAGCAAGAAAAATTAGCAGTTGTTTTTCCCTTGTCTTTTTTTTTAATATCTTGTTACTCCTAATTTCATATCCACACACTATAATGATACAATATCAGCTACCACACATATTTCAGCTTAAACTTTCAAATTTTCTGTTCTCCTATGTATTGTCACTTTAATACCAATGATACATATAAGTCATGATTCAGCAAAGTCCTTAAGTGCTTCCCCTTCTGTGAGTCTATCAGACCCAGTTGTGAGAATGATAAATGTTTCAGGCCATGGTTGAGCTGGAAAAAATGAGGGATAGGATTTTGGGAGAGGGGAAGGAAAATGGAAAACCTATAATAATTAATTTTTCTTTGATCTGAAATTTGTGATCTGAAATTTGTAATCTGAAATAAAGCATTTAGAGTTGGCTTCATTTAACTCTTTCAAAAAAACCATGAGGTTAATACAGAAACATAAGAACTGTTTCAAAATGAAACATTGACCTTTCTGTACAATTGTCCTCTCCATTTTGATGCTGAATGCAGTTGCAGTTTTCAACAAACTGTAAAGAAACCTAACTGTCATGTAAATGACTTTATGCTACTCGTATCATCAGAAGTTAGGCAATGTTAATGTGTTTTGCAACATTAAGGTGAAATAAGATTGAAAGAAAGCCTCTTCACTGAGAAAGAGTACAGATCCTTGTGTGCAAAGAACACATTCTAGCATGTAAACTGTCTGCAAAAGTTTAGCTAGCGTACAAACAGTCTTACAATGTGTTTGCATTTTGCAGGCCAACAAACACTCATCATTAAATCAGTGAGGCCAGTCAAGATGTCTGTAACACAGCAAGAGGCACAGCAAAAGCAGCAGCAACGGCAGCAACAAACTTGCCTCTTGCTGCCTGCAAACATCCCAAACTTTTACAGCCTTCATTCCTAGCAGGCTGTTGGAAGCGTGCTATCTTCTGACCTTAATATCTTTAGCCTAGCAGAGAGAAATAATCTTCTCTAAAGCTGGTACTTTGATCACCCTCAGAAATAAAGATCAGAGGATGACTAAGGGTCTTGGGAATTGAGTTCTTGCTCTCTGTCTTGCTCATGCAGGCACGCAAAAACGCACACAAAGGCACATTTTCATATATTTGTTATTGACGCAGACACACTTCAATGAGAGATCCTTACAGCTCATGTACTTAACTGACACATTACACAAATGTTTGCTGTGTACAGAATAATCAAGAAACAGACTCATGTTTATTATTACTGAATCGGCAACAGTCTAATGGATTAAAAACATCCTTTTTTTTTCCCTCCCCTCTCTCCTGTTGTGAAAGTGCTAGTGTTGTAAACTGTCCCTGCAAGAGAAGTGGGTGGAGATGAAGCGACTCATGACCTCCATGATCTCCGCTCCCAATCTCTCAGGTTAGGTCTTCTGGCCACAACCCAAAATCCCAGAATGTCAGCTACAGATACTTGGAGCTAATTGGGTTGGGAAAGAAGACAGTAAATGTCTGTTTCCGGTTCACAGAACCCTTAGCGTCACCACATATTTTGGAAGTCTGTCTGGCTTCCTGACTTTGAGAGTCTCTTGATTTAGACTTCAGGGAGCAGCAGTGAAAGGGGGGAAAACACAGTTTACCTAAAACCTCAAGAATGCTTGGAACATTTTTTTCTCTGACTTTTAACACTTTTAAACCCTTACTTTTAAAATTTTTATTTAAGACATATTTATAGTAACTCCTGTTACTATAGTGAGTTGTGGTTCTTTACACGTATACTGGTCAGATTGGAAGAGATGTCTTAAAATGGATCTGAACTCTTCCTTAACTATCCAAATTTCAACTGATTTCACTGTATCAGGGCTGGACCTCGAGGCCACTGTAACCCCAAACAAGAAGGTTTGGTTTATGCTGAAACAGTATTTTCTTAAATCTTATTTAACACAGACTTTAGTCAGTTATTGTAAAGCTTTTATACATCTAAATTAACTCAATAAATTCACTCAACCTGATTCAGTCTGTCTGAGCACCTGTTTTTAATGTGGGAAGAAAGGGATTTAGCAGTGCTTTGCATATTGTTATAAAACTATTTTTAATCTCGCTGTGATAAGCAGCACAGTACAGAGGCTTGGCTGCCACTCAGAGTGGGGAAATGGTGTGTAATTATGATGGACTGTACCTGTCCCCACCCATTAAAGTAGCTCAGCTTGGTAAGCAGCTTGTAAAAGGAGCTCTAACACATGAGAGCAAGAACTGGGTTACTATAATGATCTGAAGAGGGAAAGAGAAGTTGTGAGACTATGCAGAGAGCTGGCATTTGGACAATGCTCTCAGGCACATGGTGTGACCCTTGGGGTGTCCTACACAGGAACAGGAGTTGGACCCAATGATCCTAATGGGTCCCTTCCAACTCAGCACACTCTATGATTCTATGATTTTATGCTGGAAGCAGTTGTTAGAAAAAAGGAGAAAAAGTTGAAAGCAACAGGACCAGGCAAAACCACTTAGGTCTCTCTTACCTTTCTAATGGCCATTCTTGGCATGGGCATTCCTGTCACTCTTTGCCATGTTCTGTGTTGGTGGAGGGCGCTGGATTTTGGAATCTGTTTGGGGCAGGTCATGGGGCTGTAACTTCTGAAACCTCACTAGTTGTCCAGTATTAGCCTTTCTGTTATTGTTGTAATTGGAGTACAGACTGTTCCATCCCAGGCAAGGACAACATTCCTCATGGGCTGCTCATCACCCTGGCACTATTACCCCACCTCAGCAAGAAGTTCCTACCCGTGTTTCCATAAGTTTTCTCACTCTTACAAAAGTGACTCTGGAAGGGTCACATTTCCATGACTGGGCCTACTGACACGTTTAACTTTCTCTTGGTCAGAGAACTGAACTGCATACACTTGGCAGCATGCCTGGACAAGCACACAAAGCACCGTCTTCCCTTTTCATCCCAGGCATTTATCAAAGGACATAGACATTGTTCTTGTTTCTCCTCGAACCTGTGCTCCTCTTGTGCTAACCACCTCTTCCAAGCCCAGGGTGGCTCTGCCTGTTGGTGTGGCAGGTGGTGCTGGGAGGACAAGGAAATATGCTGGCAGGAAAACCAGTGAAACACAACCTAAAACAAATAGACTATTGCCTGTGTTGCTGCAGGAAAAGGCCCTGTAATTTTTAAGGACTGGTCTTTTTCGATCAACTTGCAGTGGTCTTTCAATGATGGCCCCTGCTTTGACACTGGGCCTTGCACTTCGTCACCTGATGGGCAGGGGTTGTAAACATGCCAAAACTGACTATAGAAGAAAAGATTTTCACAGAGACACAAGGTAGAAATGCCTTGTCACACTCTTTCTTGTGCAATTTTGGGTCCAGCTGCTGCAGAGATATGTCTGCTCTTTGTTCATCAAACTGTGATGCTGCCGGATAGAAAGGGCAGAGGGTATTATGTCTGGGTAGGTGTGGGGCACCGAAACACTCCTCCAGATGAACTCTGTCACCACAGGTGTGTCCAGGCCAAACTATCGCTTGGCACTGGCCATTCCCCAGAGCCAGAACCTGTTTGGCACGTTTGTAAAGTTTAGCTTTAATGCAACATACATCCAACAGTCATAGGAGGAAGGAAACACTTGGATGGGCCAGGTGACATCACCTTCAGCACTTCCACTAAAAATCCTTAAAGAAAGGCAGGGCAAGTGATGGGAAATGTTCCCATTGCCACAGGTAGTTCATCCCTCAAAGCTGCTTGTGAGACTTTTTGCTACTCAAACAACTGGGATGCTAATCTCTGAAAACGGAGCTGTTCTAACTTTTGCAACTCCACATCATCAAAGGTAGATTCTAGCAAGGGAGAAATTTTCCATTAAAATTTTTTGCCAACTAAAATTTTCAAGCTCTTTTGTGTAAAGAATATTTGCTTGGCATAGAAAATCATTCTCGTCTCCAAAAAGCTAAATCCCTGGTCTTGTGTCTACGCATGGAGACCATGCTAGGTCTTTCTGGTTGCTTGTCCCCGTATCTACCAAATAGGTTCAACTGTGACACTGGAAATACTGACAACAGTGAAATATCTTGTAGCCCACTTTATCCAGGTTTTGAATTCATAGCTATTCTTATTTATATTAGTGTGAGTCTGTATTCATTAGTGGAGGTAAGATCCAAAGAGAGATTTAGGGGCCTCACTCCAGTTCAGGTGCCTTGCTGTCCATTGAGGTCATCTAGCAAGAAGCTCAGAGCCAAGACAACTTGTGGATCTGGGCCTCCCTCCAGATTTACAATAAGGATAACAAAAATTGCCTTTTGTAGCTCTGTCATTTATTTTAGAGGCCTGTGTTGCATGTTTGCTCCTTGTCAGGATGAGATCTATGAAGTGAACAAATATACTTCAACCACAAATGAGCAAGCAAATGGAAATGCTCTTTAAAAAAATATTTTCAGTGACTTATTCAAGTTGCAAGAATGGCAAGAGACATTTTCTAAGAAGGAAGAGAGTTTCTAAATTGTTTTATGTAATATGGTCTATTTTATGACTTCATTCTGAAAAAAAAGTTAGAGATAACTACTGTGAACAGAATAGGTCTAGCAGAATGTGAGCACTCCAGAGCTTGGTTTATTTCAGAAAGAACATGTCGTATCACCATGATCATCATCTGTTACAACATCACAAAATATGATACTGAGATTGTATTGCTGTTCTCTGTAAGTACACTTAGTCTCTCTTTTTTATTTTTTCCACAGTCTGACCTCATTCTAGTGAGGGACAGCCAACTACTTCTCCCTACAGTTAGGGCCAACAACTAGCTTCATGTATGACTTATTTGGTTCCTAATTAGTCTTACACATGTTGGACATTTCTTTAGTTGTAGATATAATATGCCTGCTGCCAGAAGAGGAGCTGAATAAAGACCCCTTACTGTGAACTAACAAGTCACTTACAGTCATTAGTCACTGAGTACCTTCTTCTGAATTAAATAACACAGAATATGACCTAGTCAAATTATCCATATTATCTCAGTACAAGAGCAAAGATGGGTCTAATTTTGAACTTTGGATTCCAACTTCAGTTTTGGATTTACATACTAATCAGGCTTCCAACTTACCTCTATTAATAAGCACAACTTACTGCACTCTAGGGTTTGAAATCCACAATAAATAATACTAATCATCCGAAGCCCTAGTTCTTGCATTTTTATAATGACCATATTTGGGTTCAGATTCAGGGTTCTGTCCCACCTCTCTGAGTCCCCTAATGTACACATTTCCTTTATAAACATTAACTTTTACTGAATGAAAAGCCACTGGTGAAGAGCTGGGTTTGACTATTATCATACATAATAACTAAACCTCTTTATAATAGTCATTGCTTTATACTTGGGTTAGGCTAACTAGGAAACTTCTGTAGTTTTAAAGTCTAATCTAGAGATGAGGCAGCTTATTACCAGTAATAACTGTGTATAAAGGAATGAACCATGATGAGAGGGATAGTCCCTGACAATTCTGGCCTCAGTGGTAAAGTAGGTAGGCAGGTAGATTTGATTGAGAATGTCTTTTCTATTCATTACATGGTAGCACCAGTGCCAATGAAGAGACGTTCTCCAGCAGTGATGACAGGACAGCTAAAATAAAACGTTGGAGTGTGCTCATCTACAGGCACAAAATCAGGTAAGTATTCTTTTTAATATTTCTTACTATTGATACATTTAATTACATCCATAGGATGGGCTGCACTCTGGTGCTGAACAGTGTATAATAGTGCACCACTCTTCCTAGTCAGAAACACATCCACTCTGTGTCCCATTCTTGGGGGTGGAGATGATTGTAATGTTTCTTGGCCTCTTCCTCCTTGTCTAGGAAACGAACATTCATGGTAGGGAGGGTCAGAAGAATTTTCATTTACGAGTGCAAAAAGGTGAGGAAAAGAAACCAGCTCCCTGCAAGAACTGAAACATACTATGTGAATGAATAGCAAATATACTTTATACTTTCCTACTACCAACATAATATGTGTTGCTTACAGGCAGGATTGTACTCTTTGTTGCTGCTCCTTCTAACATCTTCATGTTTGTGGCAAAAAGTGTGCTCTTAAAAACATTTGCCCATTATCATGGAGGTTGAACTCTCTTTGAGGAGATAATTCACCCTTACTTTTGGATTCATAGAAGGAACAACAAAATGAAGACAGAAAACAAGCAGAAGTGAAGTATTTAAACATGAACAAATACATAAAGACAATCAAGATAACTCCATGTAGGAATGTTATTAAGGGAGCATTGTGGAGTAACAAAGTGCCTCATGTCAGCAATGAGCTCCTGAAGGACAGATCCCTGCTCCCCCTATAAAGTAATTAACTACTCTTGCATTAGGGAGAAGCGCTGGAACTTCTTCACATGAATACTGCACTTTCTCTGTCTCTGCAAAATGTTTTTAATGCCCCCTTTTTTTTCTTCTTCTGTTTCTAATCTTTTCCTGGATTACTGAATGTACAGTGAAACTTCTTATCTCGTGCAAGATTTATGTTTATAACAGAAAAGGAACTCAGGGACTGAATGCCTCGGGAACTTGGATGATGGGATGTAGAGACTTTTATCTTGAGGTTGCTTTCTTTAATCAGACCCAAGTTGGTAGTGACCTAAAATTGCCTCAGCCTAATGACTGTTTGGTCTCCACTGTGAAATGTGTTTGGTGGTCTCAGTTTAATTCCTGGTAAATACTTGTTTGCGCACTAAATTGCTTCCATAACTGGTATCCATGTTGGCAGTCTCACAGAGAGGTCAAGGGTTTGATGGGAACAGGGACTGAGCTATTCTTTCATGCTGCGTGCTAGTCCCTTCTAGCCATGCGAACTGAAGAACCAATGAAGTTTACAGTAGGCTGAGATCTGCTTGCTTCTTAATCTGGTTCCTTTGAAGAACATAAATTGTAATATGCTATCTCTGAAAAACTGAATTATAAATTGAATTATAAATTGAAAATAAAGCTTTATTCATCCAGAGTCCTTTTAACATGCTGAAGACCAAGATATCTCCAGAAGCTTCAGACGATAAAGGGTTAGCCCATGTCAGGACATAGTCAGTCTGATTAGCATAGTTAGTAGTATGCATCTGGATATAGAAACAGTGCACAAACAGTATAATTCACACAAATAATGTCTGTCAGCCTCCCCTCTCTTTTTCCCTACACCCTACTGCTCATTTCTCATCTCTCAATTTTACTGGCATTTGCATTCATGTGAATATATGAGGTATCAAATCGAGAAGATCTGTAGGTTGCAGAAAATGAACCAGCAAAAATGAGTACGTGGTGAAGTAAACTAAAATTTTTTGCTGTACTCAGCCAGTGCAAAGAAGATTTTTAAAATTAATTTAAAAGCCTTCTGCTGTTCCATACATCTATAAATTTAAAATCCCACAGGTTGCTGTGAATTGCAGCAGAGTGGAAACAAAATTAGTATTTCATCTATGATTTTCACACATTTTAATAAGTATGTTCAGGACATATTTCTGCAAGAGTGCATTCAAAATTGATATGAGCTGGAGGTCAGCAGAAAATTCAGCTGTCAGATGGCAATTTTTCAGTCACAGATTCACACAAAAATTCAGTAGGACCCTCCTGTTAGATTGCACTGGCAGAACTTACAATAAACCTTATGTTATCTGTCAAAAAAGGCATAATAAAATGCAGCCATGGGCATTTTCAGTCTGCATGCCAAATCCAAAGTGAGTTTTAGCACTGAAAATAACATCTGCTACATGCATGGTCTTAGAGTGTGATAAGATGTAAAGTGCAGAGAGAAATACAGATTGTTTTCTGTCACGCAGATATAGGCGGTTAAGCTCCAGACCTGAAAGTGAGGTTTGATCACAGCTCCAGCCTATGCATGCAAGTTCTTCAACAATTACTAGCATAAATTGTATTAAATGCACTCCCACCAACTGTTTAGGGTTTTCAGGACAAGTCTCTTACTGTGTAGCTATAGAATTTACCATTGTAATTTTTAATTACTGGCTCTCATATTAACTGGAGCCACATGATATCATGACGGTGGAAGTGAATAACAACAGTGCTGTTGGAAATCTGTAAGACTGTATGCCACCATCCAAAATTACTGAGTCATAATTCATTTTACATCAAGGTAGGTAGGATCATTATTTTCCTATAGTATCTACTGTCATATTTCTACATACCTTCTATTTAAATGGTTTACAAAATAGACACAATTTATCTGGAATTATTTTCTGAACACACTATCTTTCTGAATTTTAAAGACACAATCTGCAATGGATTTTGCGAGTTACTTAGAAGCCACAATGTATAGTGTAAGTATACATGTACATGTGATAAATGGACAACATTTGTAATACTGCGTTCTTTCTTTTCGTAATGGATGAGCTGGAATTCAATAGTGGTTTTGTTTGTCTTGTATTTTTCTTTTCCTGAGGTGAGTTCTGGAGTAATTTCCTTTAAAATGTAGAATTGGCACAAAATGTGGTAGTTCATGTGTGTCTAAAAAGATCATAAAATTGGTTCAGATGAACAGAAAGTGCTTGTGGAAAAACGAAACAAAGGAGACACAAGCACAGTCAGATATATGATAAACCAGATTTTATGAATGTGCTTGTTTGTATCTAAAGAAGGTCTCCTTTGAAGCTTGTCTGGTTTTCCCCAGCTTGTGTAATAAAAGATGTTACCTTTCCCCACCAGTTTTTCCTTGCTTTATTTGTAAAAGCACATTCCATTATTGAAACTGCCAGAGTGAAAGTCTGGCTTAAAAAAAACCAACTCTGTTTCAAGTCCATGCGATCTTAATATGTCATGTCTTCTTAACTGGTATTTTTCAGAACAGATTCCTCACCAATCCATTTTTTTTCAGAAAAAGCCCATAGGTGAAAAAACAAGCTTATGGCACAGCTGCAACTAGAAAAACGGCACAGCTGTCAGCTGGGGATGGAGGGAGAGTTTCAATTTGCAAAGGTAAAAACAAGGTTTCTTCTCCCTTCTTTACTTCTGAGAAAGTGTAAGGCTCATCCTACATTGCCCTCACTCCTTCCAGAAGTGAAATCAATGAGAGCTGTATACATGAACTGCAAGGACTGCATGATCCAACACAGCAATTATCTTTTTAGCTTACAGAAGTAACTGCCAAGTAACTGGTAGTGATTACACATTTCTCCACTCCATGCAGCTTCACTGGAAATAGAGCATAACAACTCTGTTTATAGGTTGCACGTGGGCACCCTATTCCTGCACTTTCTAAGTCCCAGAAGCTTTGGTGGACCAATTCACTGCACATTGACTCACAAATATTTGCAGTGGAAGAGGGAGTAGGTCCTAGGTCATTAGAATTTTGGTAGGCAGTTTTCAAGCTGCTGCCAGAGCAAGCCAACACGTCTTAATAAAAGTTTCATCTGTGCATAGTAGCTGAGAACAAACCCAATCTGTTTCCCAGCATTGTTTTGCTTTGCTGCTGTGCTCACATAACGCAAACCCATCAGTACCACCATGACAGTTTCCATGAAGCTGATTTTCTATAAATCTGAGTATACACTGTGCTAAATTGTTCCTTCTGCATCGCTTAGCAGAGCAGTATTACTCAACACAGTATAAAATTCTTAGTCACTGCTATCACTGGGTTTTCTGTGGCACAGACCCAGTTTTCTGTGCTGCATTCCTCATTTTATAGAACAAACTAGATCTTGTTTTTGTTTGAAGAACATTGACCAACATCCTGAACACTGCCCATTAGGGTCAAGCATGGAGCATTTCACCACCTCCCATTTCTCTGGGCTGCACTGCGTAGTATCATTAAGTTTGTACTTGCAGGAAATTGTGTCATCCACTCTTTCCTACTTTGATACGTCACAGTTGATGGCCATTCAAAGTGGGGAGTGGGGCTTAGCAGTTCTATCCTGTGATACGTTACATCTCCAGGAAAAATGGAGTGATCTTCAAGCTCGGATTTCCTATGGCATTGTTTGATTTGACTGGTCTTCGCTGGCCAACCACTGAAGCACTTTCTTTCATTATAAATTAAAGTAGGCACTGGAAATTAGGGGAAGAAGAAAAAAGAGTAGGAAAACTAGCCAAGATTTCAGTGATATGTGCAAACCAAGAGCATCTCTGCACACTCATCCAAATGCCCAAAGACCATCAGGTAGAACAGCCTGGAATGTTATTGCAAAACCTATAGAGGCATGATGATGGGAGGAAGGGTGGGCTGGAGAGGGATCCTTTGTAAATATGAAGAGAGGACAAATGCAAGTCACTGCTTAGGCCTAACAAACCCGTATGTCAGAGAAGGTAGGGAGGTTGTACATTTGCTGTATGTGAATAAAAACACCAGCTACCAGTAAACAACCAGAACAAGCAGGTCATTTTATGCACCTAGGTCTTCCATGAGACCCTGGGAGGAGTGTGCCCCTTGTGGCAGCAGTGCCAGGGGTATCTTACCTCCTCCTTTCAGGTAAGTCCTTCACATGTGGGACTATGGCACCTGATGACTTATCATTTGGATAGACTTCAGACACGGCAGTAGAGATACACTCCAGATTGTTCTTCCTACTGGATTAATCTGTGACTTAATTATGCATGGCAAAGTTATAGCAGAGTACTTGAAATAGTTCACATTCTCATCATGGTGTACAAGGCTTGGCACAGCTACAACACCCACGCCAAAAACATGCTATTGATGACAAAACCTGAAAGTCACCACAAGCCTTTCATAATCTAAATTACAGACAATGTCTGAGTAGCAATCACATGGTAAAGATTCTCTCTGCATGTTCAAAACCACTTGGCCTGTGCAATCAGTCAGAAAGGTCAGAAGATGGATACAGTTATATCACCCGCAAATCTGCCAGGTTTTAGTCCTCTCACTAACAGGGGCTCAGAAGGTTGTGCTCCCATAACGTATGAAGTGTTCCGCTTCAAACTATATTCTTATATTCCTTTGTATAACACCGTAGACTGGGATTTGCATTGTGTTATCACACTAATATCTACCAATGCTGGTGATGGCAAACTCAGCTGATCATTCTGAACCAGAATTACATATTAATGTCAAAGTGAGACCTCCCCATGACTACACTGATTTTTGGACTGTCTTGTGAGTCTGATTCTATCTCACACAAAATTTCCCACCGCTGCACCCACTCTCTTTTCCTTCTTGCCTGGTTGGTTGAGAATTACAGGCTGTTTCTTCTATTGACTTCCTGGCAAATTGAAAAGAAACAGAAGCTCCCAAGGGCTCTGTTAGTACTCTGTGTATTTGCTCATACCTGTGTGCATATGTGCACAAGTGTGTGTGTGTGTCCATAACGTCCCTCTTGCTCTGTATCCAGGATTAAGTCTGGATGCCTCTTGTGGTCATCAGTGTACTCATTCTAGCTGAAATCAGACCTGAAATGGGATTGCCTTGTGAAAGATTTAGTTGAAGACAATTCTGGAAAGAACAAATACAGCAAGAGTTGCTTACAGAACCCTGAAGTTCTGCAATCAGCTAAAGAACCCAGCTAAAGAGACATGTTTCTTTCACATATGTCTCTTTCACTGTGTCTCAGTCACAAATAAATGAGTGAAATGCAAGCAGGAAATGTCATTTTCTTCAGAGAAGGTGTTGAGGATCAAAAGAACTTGAAGTTGTTTCCACTGATCACATAGCAGTAAATGTGGTAACTTCTGAAAAGTGTTTGAGAAGGCAGAATTGTTCAATATTGGTTGTATCTTTCAGGTGAAGGTTAATGGGTTAGATTTCCTTAGCTGATTTAAATGACTCAGCAGGATGAACTATTCTGTCTTGATTCAAAGGCAAGTCTCACATATTCACATCTACAAATATGGGGAATACACAAACCGAGAGCTAAATTCCACACCTCATCTCTACAGAACCAAAATTCAGAGCAATTGTGCACATCTGTTTACTAGAAATTTGGTATTTGATTCTTAAAACTGTGGGTTGGGATCTTCTGTAATGAACTTACTCTAGCTAAATGACATTTAGTTCTAAGTTGGCTTGCTTGACAGTTATAGAATCTCCTAGTTTAACAGGCTGGGAAAAGTTGATATCCTCCTCTACTAGTGAAATTTCCTTTTCCTTCTCTGCCTTTTTTTAGAGGGTAAGACAGATACAAACAGTGATGACAATTGTTGAGGAACTAAAGTAGGGAGAATGTGAAGCAGCAGCAGAGGAATTTTAATAATTTGTCATACTGAATTGTTTTAACATTATCTCTAAATTGGGTTTCTTTAGAGTAGTGCTGGGTGAAAACATCAGAATTTTGTGGATTTCTGTGACATGATTTCTATGTAATTTTTCATCAAAAAGTACATTTTCATTCATTGTCTTTCATTTGTTAGCAGTTTTCAAGTATTTGTTACAAAACTGAAAAATTAGAATAGTCGTTCTGCTGTTTTGCTAGAAAATAGGAAAATCTTTACATAAAATGTAGTGAAACTTATTTTATTTTAAATTAGTTTTTCTATTATTCACTTAATATTCACTGGATTTTTATGAAGAAAACTACCTTCCTCAGTGCCTATCTCTGTCTTATACACATCTTTAAATGTTTAACAGAAATTCCTGATTCAAAACTATTTGAAGTATAAAGTCATCTCATTGTTTTTTAAATCTACTAAAGTTGTGGATTACTTTAAGCTCAGTTTAAAGCAATTCAGGCTTTTTTATATGAACCAAAAATGAGTCTTCCACAAAATGAAAAGTATCTTTGTCTTTAGCTGAGTTACAAAAATACTTCAGACCACAGAGCTGGTAAATCTGCTTTGGTTTTATCTCTGGACAAAAAATCCTTAATGTTTGTAATGACTTGAAAAAAAACTCTAGCAAACTTGTTTTCACACAGCCTCTCTATTCTCTTCCTCCACACAGCCTCCATCTTTAAACAAGTCAGACATACAAACGTGGGAATGCTGCAAAAGACATGGAGTGTATGTGTGGGTACGTGGTGCAGAGGGGAGGCAGCTGACCTACAGCTCTATCCCTGGCTGAAACCTCCTCTTTGTAGAGGCTGGAAATGGCTCCTGCAGAGCCTCTGGCTGGGATTGGAGACACTTCAGTTTGTACCAGCAGTAACAGATTCATTGCTTGCAACAGAGCGATGACGTCTGCATGGCTATGACCAGTTTCACTTTGAGTTTTCAGGTTCACACAATACTGAAACTCAAACTACAAATAGAGGAGGGGATGTCCCAAAGCACTGCAAAGTGAGCACGCCAGCTCTGTTTTCCAAAACCCATGCAAATGGCAGTTGGTGGGTTTTGCACAGCCTTACCTGGTAAATCATGCTGCACAGCCAGTACAGTTATGAGCTCAGGCTTCCCACAGGATTGCAAAAAGTGGTTGGTCATCTAGCCTCAGAAACTTCAGCTTGCACTCCTCTGACACAGGAGGCAGCTCTAACAACGTCCTCATTAAACGCTCCAGAGAGACCTCAGCAGAGGCCTGTGCTGCCTGTGTGCTATACATATCTCATGGAAGTAAAGTGGCGTTTAGGTGGCAGAGTTTTTGTACTGGTCCAAGCCATGGGATGAATTTCACTGTGAAGCAATACAGAAAGACCACACAACCGGCTTCAACTAAAGAGGCATGCAGATTGCGACCATTCACAGCTACTACTGCCACCAGCCTGATTTAGATATCAGCATCTTTTGGTTTAATTGTGCTATGGTCATATTTGAAAATGCAGCAGTAAAATATTCAAGGTAAAAGATTTCCTGAAAAAGATTGATGTTCTAATACATATTGCTGAAATGTCACTTTTGATGAAAATTTCAGTATTTTCAAAGGACAAACAGAGAACTACATGCTAGTGCGGGTTGAGATTGCAAAATGTTGAAGATGTCCAACCTGAGATACTGCCACTTTTTAAAAATGTTCTATTTTGATCGCAATTATTGCCATTTTTCACACTGGAATGAACTGTTCCTCACAAATTTTGACAAATGGGAACCTGCTGAACTTTATATTAACTTGAATTATCACTTGAAAGGGAAACTTATGAATATACTTACAATTTCACAGAGAATCATCTTTCTATCCATTTTTGAGCACATGATAGAACAGGATTTAATGAATCACTGACTTGTGATTCTATTCCATTAAAAATTGTCTATTTTTCTTCTTCTTCTCATTTCAGAAAAAGAGCAAGACATCATGTGAGGCTTTTCAATTGCATGGAGAATCTGGTTTTGACCATCATAGGTTTACAGGTCCATAGTATATTACTGGCTAGCATCCACTGTCAAGTTGTGTTACAGCAGCTACATTAACTAGTGCCAAAGCACTAATCTGAAGTCAATTAACAGTTGTTACTAAGGGGTATTTCATTCTAATCCTTAAATAATTCACCTGCCTTTGATGTTAATAAAGTGGCTTAGAGAAGTAATATTTGATGGAAAAAAGCCACATATGCCAGAAATAACATGAAAAGCTCTTACTTAAAGCAGTTAACAGCTGCAAAGCTAAGTGTAACAATAAAATGTATTAAAGAGATGTATATATATTTAAGTGTACTTAGATTTTATTACTAAAATGTATAATGTTATACACTGCAAGATTTAAGTGGTAGAGCTTTTTTTACCTTTTAAAGTGTTCAGACAGAAAACAGTAGAGAATGAGGGATAATTCACTGCATTTTTTGTGGGCAGCACCCACATGTTCACATTTCCCAATGTTTTTTTCTTTATGGGAAAAAAACAGTACACTGGGCAACAACTTGTTATTTTCCCATGTAAAAATCATGTGCCAGTGATTCACTAATTCCTATTTTTCCTTGTGCTCATAAACGGGCAGAGGAATGACTGTCAATGAAACTATTAAAGCATAGAGAATACCTCAGAGGGCCGACATTCCAAATGATATTTCTAAGATAAGACAGATTCGAACAGCTCACAGGTTTGAAGTTGCACAACTGTCTGGATTTTTTGGATGTGGTTCATTTCATTACAGTCTCCTAAAATTCTGACTTATGCATTGTTAGGAGAAAAATAGTTTGACAAGCTGACATTATAGTCACTCCCAAGTGTTAAAAAAACATGAGTTAGGGAAATCTAGGGAATGGCTTTAAGAAAACCTTATGTTCTTGTATTTGATTTCCAATTTCTGAGCCATTAGGGTGCACTGCCTTCACACCTTCTGGCTTTCTTCTGCATCAATGAAGGCTAGAAATGTAAATTGATCATTAAAAACACAGACCAGGAGTACCACACAACAAATTTCCTCTAGGATCTGGGCTCATAATAAACTAGCAGTGTATCCTGTATAACTGTATGGAAAAATCCACTTCCTCCACCTGTATTTTTATGTCCTGTCTTCACTTCCCTTCAAATATTTGAGTGGGCAAGTGTTATTTGTATGAACCTTCACAGAAAATCAATGATAAGCTTATACCCTGGAGTATCAGCAGTGGAAATTACAGATTCATAGTCTCAGCTGCTAGGTATTTTAAGAGATCATAAAGGCCATTTTCTGCATTAAACAACGAAATCAGAGCTATGAATTGTATACTCAGGCAGCATTTCTTTCTAATTTCTGATATGCATGGTGAAAAAATGTCAAGATGGAAAAAAGTGAAAAAATTAAGTTCATTTTTTCCCCTAAAACCAAAACATTTTCTCAATTATTTAAATAAACAGATTTCCTTAGGCCTGTTTATAAAGATTTTTGGGTTTTTATTACAATAATAGTGATAAAACAATGTGGGAACAGAAGGGATTCCTTGTGAATTATATAGCTAGTTACAGCTGAATCAGGTAAAACTTCAAATATCAATATTGAAGAGTGTGGGTTTTTTATCCCTGTAGCCCAAGAAAACCTAATGAAAATCTTTAAAAAAAGAAAAAGAAAAATACAAAGTTGCTACAAAATATGAATTCTGCAAAATCATACCTTCTGGTCAAACTAGATATAAAACCCTCAAACAAAAATCAGTCAAGATCATCCACTTCCCTAAGTTGCTAAGGTGTTTCCTATGCCTCGTGCACTGTATAGAAACACCTCACATGAGGTTCAATTCTGCAGCTGTGTCTCTGATCTTAAACGAAGCTTTACTCTCTGAAATTTGGAGCATCTTCCACACTAGATGACATTTAAGAATAGCCACACTTACTGAGCAGCTCCTCTTTATTCTTTTCTCTTCCCTGTGCAACTATTTAGGAGACTTACTAATGAAAGTTACATTAACTTTTGACTTCTGTGTGCTGCAGAGTCAACTTACAACATTTTTCAAAAGGCTAGTTTAATTCAATATTCAATTCAAGAGAGTGCTGATATTGAGTAGCAATACTCTACTTTTCTACTAGCAACTTGCTGAGTGGCAGTAGTAGAAAACAAAGGAGTAAAACACTACAAAGTGATCCTCTAAGAATCAACTAAACTTGTGGAAAACCTGGACCACAAGGGCTGAAGAGAACAGAGCCCTGCAGCGGCTGTGATAGGTGTGAACAATCTTCGATGATCTATTCCTCCTTTCACATATAGGAGAAAAACTTAGTAAGGAAAGAACTTGTGTGAAATAGGCTTTGGTAAAGAAGAGCTGTTATGATATTTGGGAGGGTGCTTGGAAGCAGAGAAAGAAATGGTACTGTCAGTTAAATGAAAACATGCTGAGTGATGGAAGGAGGAACAGAGAGATTTAACGGAACGCAAGAATGGATGTTGTGATGGTTAAGCTGTTATGGTTTTTCACTGGGCAAGAAACCAAGCACTGAGTTTTCTCCCACAGATGTACTTTGTGAAATTGTGAGGGCCAGATAACCTCTCTGTGTTTCTGGTTTTCCATCTGTCAATAAGAGATGAAGAAGTACTCCCGTTAACAGGCTCCTACATGATTCTCGCTACTCTCTCATTCCTGGGAGGTGTTCAAATACCATGGTGTTTAGACTTGTAGAAAAAAATAATCCTGCCACTATTGACAGATAGAGAAAGACGAAAAGTAATACAAAAGATAGGCTAGCAAAAATCTAAATATGTTTTGAAAGTTTTCAGATTTTGTATTCTGTTTTTATATGGTACCCATCACTATGATATCAGACTATGACAGTTATGTGTGCAATATGAATAATATCTGTCATGTAAAGTTCTTTCCCCTCCCAGGGGAAAATTGTAGGTTTTTAAAACATGTATTTATATCTTCTTTACTGTGTAATTTTGTTATTAGAATCTGGGTGAAAGAAGTTCACTTGCTCTAAGAGCAGAGGTAAGATCACCTTGGGGAGCTGAAATTCTGCAAGAGGTGTTTCCACAAACTTGGACTACAGCATTGAGACAGTCATGTCTCAACACAGCCTATTGGCATAATCAGAATTCACTCTTGTTAAAGCAACCAGTATTACTTTTTCAGATCTACTCTAAGTCTCTACTCCTAACACTCTCTAGCATTAACAAAGATCATAGACTCATAGAATGTTTGGGTTGGAAGGGACCTTGAAAGGTCATCTAGTCCAACCTCCCCTGCAATGAGCAGTGACATCTTCAACTAGATTAGGCTGCTCAGAGCCCAGTCCAACCTGACGTTGCTGTTTCCAGGGATGGGGCATCTACAACCTCTCTGGGCAACTTGTTCTAGTGTTTCACTACCCTTATTGTAAAAAAATTCTTCCTTATATCTAGTCTAAATCTACCATCTTTTAGTTTAAAAACATTACCCCTTGTCCCATCATGACAGGCTGTGCTAAAAAGTTTGCGCCCAACTTTCTTATAGGCCCACTTGAAGTACTGAAAGGGTGCAAGACCATACTTACTGTATTGCATGAAATGGGCTGCTATAGAGAAGTATTTCCAGGCAGTGTTACAAGTGTTGACCTTCATATGTGGACACTACCATGTGTACTTAGGAGATGGATAAGATAAAACCAATGGATACAGTATGAGCACTCAATAACTAGCACTTCTGAGAGAGAAAAAAGGAAAAAAGCATGATGATACACTGAAAATTTTTCACGGAGTTGCTCCATTTCTATTTGGTTTGACTGGATTGATTGCTTGGTTATAAATTGCTGTACATTTGGCATTGGATACAAGGCTTGGATCCAAAATGTGGCCCAGAGAACATTTGAAAGGTTTAACAATTAACTCTGGGCATGAGGATGCTGCCTCTCCCCAAGACACTTTACATTATCTGAAAAGATATCATAATAGAGCAGCTTTCTGTTTTTGAGATAATTTGTAGGTAGTTGAAGTATCCAAGATGAAGGGGGGGAAGCAGATCGGAAAGGAGATGCTCAGAGAGCAAGGTTGACTGCTACTCTCCCATCTCTGCATTCCATTTCTAATGTGATCCAGTCCCCAATTAAAATGTTGTGCTTGTTCCAAATAAGTTTTTATTAAGAAAATAAAACCACCAAATGGGAGGTTGTGCAAGTTATCTGGAGCTCCAGAAAAGCAATGACTTACGCACATACATAGTGGACAAGAGCAGAGGTTTTACTCATCCATCTTCTGGCACGTCCCAATGCACGCTAACTTTCCTTTGGGGAATCATCATTTGCCACTGGCAAAGCTGAGGTTGAGAAAACAAAACAACATTTACAGAAATAGACATGCCAGCATGTCATGCAATATTTTGGACTTTCTTGCAAGGTTTTTAAGAGAACAGTATATAGAGGATGTGTTTTAATAGGTAGTTGTCACTGGCTAAGAGGTTTTTTCCTTTTTGTAGCACAATTTAATGAATGTTCAAACTGACTTATTGTTCCCCTTCTTGTTATTTTCTCTACTGAAGTTAATAAGTTGATCTTAGAAAAAAACACTATATTACAAAATTCTAAGTCCAAAAAATAAAGGGCAGTAATAAAAATATTCCTTTTTCTGGAGTAGCCAAGGCATTCTTCTTTCATTGTTTATTATGTGTTTACTTCTTCCAGGTCCTGGTGCAAAGGAAAAGGAACAACGAGGTATCCTTCTGAATCCTTACTCCTGTTCATTGCACCATGTTTTTCAAAGCACGGAGGACAGAACTGGCTTGCCTCTGCAGCATGTGAGCTGGGACCCTACACTGTCTGAAGTCATCTCTATCTAGAGTTTCTGCCAGAAAGAGGGCTTATTTTCTGTACCAAGGATGGGTTCATTTCAGTTTAGATCTTCTTTACCACAGAGAAGGAGAATTGTAAGTCTACTTTTAACAATTTTGATCCTGCACACCTTTTCTCTCTGGAAGATTACTAGTCATAGAGTAACCCTATGTCAGTATTTTAAGACTGATGTGGG
Organism: Aegotheles bennettii; assembly: GCA_013398125.1. Classification (NCBI taxonomy): domain Eukaryota; kingdom Metazoa; phylum Chordata; class Aves; order Caprimulgiformes; family Aegothelidae; genus Aegotheles; species Aegotheles bennettii. The sequence goes on along the minus strand of VZRW01005739.1, from coordinate 641,968 downwards.
CTTAACCGTCACATGTCTACTTTTTAAAAACAGTGGCTTCTCTGGGACAGTAAGTAGCCATTTTGACATCTTTCATGAAAGAGTGTTGGCATTGAATGAATACTGATAACAAAGTAGGAGTGAGATATGCAAACACGTTTACTGGCTCTGTTACAATCTAGAGTCAGACTTCACAAATACTCTGATGTTTCCAAACGAAGGTGGATTTACTCTTTCATTATTCAGAGCAAAATCTGTCTTAGTCTGGTGCAGATAAAAGGAATATTAGCAGACAAATATTTGGTAATCTTTCTGAAAATTACCTACCTACTCACTTCAGTGAACAAAACTTATGGCTTTCTTAGACTAAAAAATGAGAAATGTCACTATTTCTTATGATCTCTCATGTCAAACATTTCTATTTATTTTTTGGGTATGAGCTGTACATAGATTCTACCCATTTCAGAGCTGGTCATTCAAAGAGACAACAGAATCTAGCTTATGAGGTGACTGTCCTACAGGTCCAGTTATATTTTAAGTTCATGGGGGAGACATCAGTACTTCCTCATGCAACCAGCTTCTACAGACAGAGTATCCTTTGTTGCACAGACCAGTGAGATCTATTTCTACAAGATGATGAAGAAGAAAACAATTGTTAGCAGTGAATTACTACCCAATTGTAGAAATTAGTTCCAAAATCAGTAAAGCTGCAAGTACTATGGCATGGATTTATGAGGTACTCCAAACAAATATTCCTTGGCTGTTGACCATTCAGGTTACATATGCAGCCATCTAGTTTTTTCTTACAGAATCAGTAATATTATGTCACTGTATTTTGTCTTTTTGCCTACTCACTACTGAGTGCTAATCAGCCTGGTTAACAAAACAGGACATGTTACCTATATCAGTCCATATCATAAAACCCAGGCAGGTTTACCCCAAAGAGATTCTGTTGATATCACATGTACACTTGCAAGTTTGTAAAGAATGAACAAAGGGTCTTTAAGTGGCTTATTTTCACTAGTGAAACTAATTTCTTACTAAAAAGAATATGAAGCTCTGTAGTATTAGTTTTATGATTTAATAGCTTCTAAAGCCCAAGAGTATTGAAATATCCAGTTACTGCTTTCCATGGAAAATTTCCTTCCTCCACTGGCCCTCTGTGTGGCACAATTAATATGCTTTGTATCATAGTTTCGACAGAGAAGAGCGGAACTCTCTTAGGAGTCTGTTCGATCAGTATGGAAATGACTGCTGTTCCATGCCATGAGGGGTGCATACCTGACTGAAGCTAACTCACTGTTTAGACCTGGTATAGCAATTCCGTGCACAGAATGGCACATTCTGAAATGAGGGTGAGTGTGCTTATTGCAGGTAGCAAGGCTTTATGGTGCATCATGCACTGTCAGCACCACATGAATGCCAGCATGGACCTGTGGGAATTTTCAGTAGGTAAGACTGTCCACTGGGCTGCCACTCCTTCGGACAGATTATAACTAACTCTGTCTTTGACTAATCACTGCAGTTCACTGAGTCCAAGTGGAGCTGAATTTGCACACGTTCTACTGACCCAGTTTAAAACAAATCTCACTTAGTTCAGAGAGGAAATGAAGTAGATCTGATGTATGCAAGCTGCCCTGTGTAAGCATATCACTTGTGTTGTCAGATTAGAATGTGGCCTGCACCTTCCTTTCTTTCTGAAAAGACATTATTTTAATTGATAATGAATAATATTCCAACCTAATTTCATGAGATTTCATCACACTTCAGGAATAAATAATATTAATAAAAAGGCAACTATTTTTGGAAGTTCAGAAGTCTTATATGAAACTAATATTCCTGTCTTATAAATTTTCAAGGAACTAAAATGCGTTACAGTTGGAGATGACAAGATCTGCTGCAAACACCATTCTTATTCTGGTTGAGCCTGTTTCGCTCCTCTGTAATATGCTCCAAAAAAATTGCACTAATAGCTACAAACTGTAGGGTGAGGCTTCCATAACCTCCCCCCAAATCCCTTATAGCTTTGCACAGAGGCCTAAGTTTAGCAAGCTCTAGAGCTTGCTACAATGTAAAAGCAGAAAAAAAGCTTAAATGAAACATGGAAAGTTCAAGCAAATTAGAAGAGACAGTAATAATTACAGTGGACTAAATTGTCATACATCAGTGACATACACCATTGTAGCTTCTCTGAAGACCATGGGATCCTGACCTTAAAATACAGGATGGAATCCAGCTGCAAATTAAGCAAGATTAGTAGGTTTTCCTCCTATGCTTGCTTGCTTGCTTGCCTTGAGAAAAACACATGCTATTAATTTTGCCTTCCATCTGTACGAGAAGGTAGCAAGTATGCAGGCCATATTCCTGGACAGAAGTAAAAGAAAACTGGGATCGGTTGATTTCCAGTGGAAAAATATGAAGTAAGCGGCTGCTGTTTGTGACATGGCCACCCAGGTGTGAAGTTGCTTGTCTGATTTAAAGGGTCAGTAGCAAAAGGACAGACAAGAAGTTCCTAAAGGGTTTAGTCCTACTGGCATCTAGGAGAAGGAAAAAGCAGTTTCTGTGCTGTATTTCCTGCTGTTGTATCAGAGGGGAACAGCCCCTCTGTCAGTCTGTCATTGTGGATTTATAGCCAAATTTGGAAAAGTGCTTGTGCTTCCTCAATAATGGCTGCCATAGCTGGGAGCTGAAGAACATTCAGCAGCACGTAGAACACACTTAGTCATCTTTCAAATTGTATGTTATCTTGGAATATCTTTTAAGAAGCTGATGCACCAAATAACAAAACAAAATAAATGGGTAGAACTGTTTCCCCTGATAGCATGACTCATGCCGATCACCCTACTTTTCAGTTAACTTTCTAACACCATAGTGATTGTCATCTTTATCAGATGTGGTTCGTTTTTACAGAAAGTCACAGACACTTGCCACAGTCACAACCCATTTCAAACTACAATAACACAAAGGAAGGCTAATCTTGTGGCTTTATTTCTCATGATGTTTACCCTCAGCATACAGAAACTCAGAAAAAATCCTGTCAGTAATTCACCTAACCCCTCTAGAGACCAACCCACAACACAGCATTTGTCTCAGTGACAGCAAATAAATGGCAAATAAATAACAGTCAATGCTGATAAAATAAATGGGTACTTAGAGGTAGGTGCAATTGAACAGGGTGATGGGTATCAACACATACACAGTTTCATAAGCAGGAGGAAATACCATTTCAAGTCAGAGGAAAAGATAGCCAGGATCACCCATGCTGCTTGGATGCTTCGTGTTATCCAGCTCTCCTGGAGAAATTACACTTTGGAATGATCTTGACTAGTCTGAAGCAGTAGCCCTGAAGCGATTTCATAGGCTGCTGAAAGTTTCCCCTACCATCTAGACACCTTCCTGGCACCTAGGCTCATCTAAACACTTAGGTTTGAAGATGTGATGGTTCAATTTTAACCCTGTGATAGAAAATCTAAACAAGGAATTATATGTCACCTGGTGGTCAGAAATGCCATTCTGTGAGATATCAGAGAATGGGGATATTCCTTATCAGCTTGGCATTTCTTACGAGTTCAGTGGCATGATCAGTTATAGCTCTACTGACATGACTGTGCTGCTGCTGGGATAAGACCCATCACTGTGATTCCCAGGTCCAGCAAGGTGCCTGATGGAGGCACACTTTTTAGTCTTATGTGTCTCTATGGTGTCCTACTATCTTACAGAACAGTGTCTTCATATGATGTAGCTAAATGCCCAGTCCACCTCTGCCCACTTCATTATGTAGGCTACTTTATTTGATCTTAAATTCCAGGAATTTAAGCATATGTTGTGTGAGACTTGGGTGCAAGGAAAGGACACACTACACTGGTCTCATCCCACTACAAAGAGGGGATGCCAACAACACTCGTACTCAGGAGAGACCAAACAATCCTGTGTGAAATAATAGATATGTTGTCAAGGCTTGGTTGCACATCAGACTATCCAAGCCAACTTAGAGTTTCTCATTAAGCATCTTCTGTTCCTTTAATCCAATAAGTAGTGTTAGTAGTATTACTCTCTCCAGGATAACTTTTTGTGTTGCTTACCCATCTTAGCTGACACCTTGTGAGTCTCACAACTTTCTGTACTTTGAATAACAGAGATAATTCATGTTACTGGATGAACTGTTTAGGTCATGGAACGTCTCAGGGAGAGAAGCTCAAGGCATATTCCTCTGCTCCAAGCTGCGCCCCTGTAGAGAATTACCAGGAGGTTTTTAACTACAACTGTGACTCTGGAGGATCCCAATGTGCATAGTATACAACATCCCAAGAGGGCAATTAAACCAGTACCAAGAGGCCTCACCTCCTTTATTTTGGCACCCGGCAGGTTCAGGATGGTGATTCAAGGCAGTTTAATCATGCTTAGATGGTGTCCAGCTGGTTCTTTTCATTGTCTCTAGAACAGAGTTTTCTCTAGTCTTAATCATGATGAACATTTCCACTGCCATATTAACAGAATCTTATACCTGTTCGTTAGAAGGAACTTTTAAAGACAGTCTAGTCCACTCTCCCACTCAGTGTAAGACTGCCTCCCACTCAGGATCAGGTCACCCATGGTTTTGTCTCTTTGAGTCTTGGACACCCTGTGGAAGGATGCAGCTTCTCTGGTGACCTGCTCAAGTGATGCATCACTTTCCTAACTAAAAAAAAAGATAGTATTTTTCCTAGTGTCCTGAATTTCCCAACTTGCAACTTGGGGCTGTTGCTTCTTTTTTATATCTAAGGCTGCCAAGATGAGTTCGGCTTCATTGCAACTCCCCTCTAAGTATAGGCTACTACGGGATTGACCCTTAGCCTTCTCTTCCCCAGGGTAAACCAGTCCAGCTCCCTCAGTTTCTCCTTGCAGGTCATGTACTCCTAACTCTCTTGGTAAACTTCTGTTGCTCCCTCTCCAGTTTGTCAGCAGCTTTGTCCTGAATTTGCAGGAACTTCTGCAACATGGCCACAGTTTTGTCCAAATGTCTACAGAAAACACACATCACAACTGCTACCTATAGAGCAGTGCTCTTAGGATGATAAGATGCTTTTGCCATTCTCAGCATTTTCCTGATTTGCAATAATCATGAGAATATAATTTAACTTGCAGGCTGTAAAGGCAGAGGAACTCAAAATCTTATTCAGAAAGCTTCCTCACATCTTTTCAAAACATTTGCACTGGACTATCCAGTTTCATAGTAAGAGAGAGAAGATACAAAAGAAAGACTCCAGAGCTGACTAAGGTGATGAATGTGTACATGGGAGAAGCATGTTCAAATCCCTGATGTAGAATGGAAAATTCCTGTCCCGAATCAGGTAGAGCAGGAAGCTGCACCTGGGTCTTCCACATGCTTGCTTTGTCCCTTCACCATCCAGCTACTAAAGTGACACATTCATCCCACCAATGCACACAAATAATAGAACATTTCTGGTTTCATTTCAACATGAAGCAAAAAGAAACTTTGAAACCTCAAAGCAGTCATGCAGCAGAATTGCTGTCCCCTGGTCAGCTAATGTTTACTGACATCTTTCCTGACCTCAGTTGTTTGATTACTACTTGCCAAAATTGTCCCTTGCATATTACACATTGAAAAAATAAAAATGTAAAAGTCAAACAACTATTCTAAGGGTGTTTCCACTTCCAGCATCAAGTGCACGTTTGTAAGCAAGTCTTTGGTCTCACCTAGTATGAGTTGATTGTTTCTGTGAACAAGGGTCTCTATCAAAATACCACTGGAATCCATTTAATGATATTTCTGAGGGCAAGCTACTGGAAACTGTTCCTATGTCTTCATCAGAACCATTCTAGGCTAGCAATGTCTCGCTATATCCTCACATTATATCTGCCCATGACCATGCCTGTCTGTTGTGGTTTAAACCTAGCAGGCAACTAATCACCACACAGCTTGTTTGCCACCACACCCCCACCCACAGCAGGATGGAGGAGAGAATCAGAAGGGTACAAGTGAGAAAACATGAGTTGAGGTAAAGACAGTTTAATATGTATAGAGAAAGTTGCATGTGCAAGCAAAACAAAATACGAAATTTGTTCACTACTTCGCATCAGCAGGCAGGTGATCTGCCTGCAATGGTTTCAGTCAATACCCAAGAGAAAAGAATTTATGTATGCTATCTAAACAATGAATGAACATTTCACTCTGCTAAGCAGTACTGGTTTTTAAAATGATAAAATTTATGTGAGAACTTGAAAGAAAAAAAAACACTCCACAGAAAGCAGGGTAAGGATATGGAAATAGGTTTTACAAACTTTAATCAGCTTTAATTGAGGATTATAACCTTTGTTTCCAATTACATGTGACTCAGTTTGTTTACTTGTTCCCGTTTATCAAGGACATGTCTCTGATCCTCAGGAAAGAATTTCTGTGGATGCTTAAATGTGAACCATAACTGGGGAGAATCTCTGAAACTTTTCACTTGTCAACACATAGGAAAAGAACTATGTAAATTATCTCTTGGTCTTTCTAACATGTGGTATGATCAGCCAAATAATAAAGAGGAAAAAAAAAGTAATTTCTGGTAAACAAGAAAGGATTCATTTGCTCCACAGCAGGAATTACTGTGTCAAACTCTGCAGTTCATTTGAGACTAAGTGATAGTTTGTGGTGTGACTGAATCTACCAGTAAATTTTATTGCTACATGGTTTTAGTCATAAGTATACTTAGTAAAATGTGAAGAAGACAGGTATCACTTGAATATCTGTCTCTACATCTGCACAGGGCCAGATTAGTTGCACGTATTTAAGTATCAGGAAATATGAAAGCTCCTAAAAGATTTACAGTTTTGCATAATTATCAGCAAATAATATTTGTCATGCAATTGCTCCAGAAAGGAACTTAGCTGTGCCAATACTGTCTTAATAATGCCAGAAAGAGAGCATAATTGTGATGAAATATCAGAATATTTTCAGTTTCTTTCCTTGTTCCATGGGTTAGATAGCAGAAAACACAAAAGCCCAGCTGTATCTTTTCTTGTATCCCAGATAAGGTGATCCAACTGTGTGCAGCTTCAGTCTCAAGAATGTAAGTGCATCTTACCATAATGTCTGTGAATCTCTAATTCAGAGAGAGGTTCACCTGACCATGTGCAGATTTCTGCAGTATAGACTTCTACACAGGAAATACTTGTCCAGGAATCCCTATCAGTAAAGGGAAAGGCAGGCTTACAGTGCACCTCCTCTCATACTGAAGTAAGTAGCTGAAACAGATCAGATGAAGAGTCCTCATCTGAGAGTGAAGGTACTTTACTCAGACTCTCCACATTTGCTCTTTGGAGGCAAATCTGAAAGGTCTTCTCTTCTCAGAAGATACATGGGCCTAAAGAGCTTAGGGAAGCTCTCCAAGTCATCCAGCTGAGGCAAGAGTATAATCACTAGGATTGATTGCAGGTGATAGCAGAAGTACTGACTCATCTCTTACAGGCTGAGAGAGATAGGGTTGTTCAGCCTGGAGAAGAGAAGGCTCTGGGGAGCAGCCTTAGAGCAGCCTTCCAGTACCTGAAGGGGCCTACAGGAAAGCTGGAGAGGGACTTTTTACATGGGCATGTAGTGATAAGACATGGGAGAATGGGTTCAAACTAAAGGAAAGTAGATTTAGATTGGATTTTAGGAGGAAATTCTTTCCTCTGAGGGTGGTGAGACACTGGCACAGGTTGCCAAGAGGGGTTGTGGCTACCTCTTCCCTGGCAGTGTTCAAGGCCAGGTTGTATGGGGCTTTGAGCAGCCTGGTCTACTGGGAGGTGTCCCTGCCCATGGAAGGGGGATTGGAACTCTATGATCTTTAAGGTGCCTTCCAACCCAAACCATTCTATGATTCCATGATCTGCCTGTTTTCTGACAGACAAATTTTAAGACATGCATTTTTCAAAACTGGGTTATAATGAAGAGCTAGTGCACTTCTGTGAGAGTCTCTGGACAAAAAGAAAAGTTTGTAATGAACTCCAGAATTCAGAAAGTGAAAGGAAATTATTCCTTATGATTTTGGAAAATAACCTTGCCTCTGACCTAGCTGTTTAGTATCTTCTAGCATTAGTAATACCTCCTGAGCCTTAAGGATTAAAATGAATAATGCCCTAAAACCAACCAAAGATGAGGAGAAATGTTAAGTTACGAATTAGCTATCCAATGAGTGCTTATGCAGCATATCAGAATATTGTGAAAGTCAGTGTCATAAAATACATTTTCTGTTGTATTTCTCTTTATGGAAAAAACATATGCAGTGGTTTGAACAATTGTGTATGGTTTGCCACAATGATTGTCATATAATTAGACAAGTGGTTTGGTTACTTGCTGAACATGTCTTCATATGCATTTATACATGGCTTTGTAACCTAGCTAAGTGACTAATTGCCTAAGATGTTCATCTCCATATATACCCGATTTGAATATTCACTTAGAATACAATCAAAATCCTATCTAGGTCAAGAAAGTATTAGTAATAACAAGGTGGGCTTACCCTGAACTGATGCCCTTTGTACAATGATGTGGAATCTTGCTGATTCAAGATTACTGGCAATCCATGTTTCAAGATAAAAATCTTCCTTATGCAAATCTCACATAACAGACGATGGGTCACTTTCTCTTGAATACATCATTGCTTTATTTTTATCTCTAATCAAGACTGCCACATTCGTGTCAAATTTCTAAAGAAAAAACCAAACAAGGCACTCTGTAAAAACAGAGTATGACAGAGAGAAAAAACAAATAAATTTAAAGAAAAAAACATACAGTTCTTAGAACACACAAGAAAGCAAATGGAGTCTACATGACAAAATTGTTCTAAAGCACATAATGTTTCTATCAAAGTTGAACTAGCAGAAGAATGGTTAGCATGCTACAGTAAAGTAGGAAAAGTATACATCAACCTGTCTATAATTCATATTACCCTTAGCTATTCCCATCAAAAGGTGGCTTTCCATGACAGCACAGCAGGCAGATTGTCACTTTCTTACTCTTCTGTCAGGCAGATCTGCTTAGCTTTGTAATTTTTGTGTAGGTTTCTGTTAGAACTGCTACTATAAAAGCTCAGCTACTATGCTTATTCTGCATCTCTACCTTCTGAGTATACTACTGGAAAGATGTATTAATAAAATAGATACTGAAATACATCAGTATCCATATGAGGATGTTTCTAGAGTGCCCCACCTCCACAACTGCTGCAGTAATGGAAAGTCCGAACTGCAGTTTTTTTGGTCCTTTTATGTCACGGCTGCTGTTTCTGTTACAGTTCTCCCACGGATAAAAAAATTATTTGGAGGTACAGTTGTTGTTTCTGAACTCTTTGCTCTTTAGTACTTTTTATTGCATTATTTTTATTGCATTTTTATTGTTAAGTCAGTTGTAGAAGCTGAAAATCTTCTTGAAACTACTGAGTCATAGGTGAAAATGTTTGCAGAAATGTTTTGAGGGCCCAATTTATACATAATTATTTTATGTTAAAGCAGAAAGTGCTTGTAGATGGCTTGTCTTCTTTCTTGGGAGTTGTGGGTTGTGATTTGGAAGATAATGTTGACAAAAGAATGGTAACTGATTTTTTTCAAAAGAGGGGTTGGATTGAGTTTTGGCTTGAGGTTAGGATATGTTCTTAGTTTAGCAGAGCTACTTCAAACATTGCTAATTAGAGAAGCATTAACATAAGAACAACATTGCAAATTCATTGATGTCATCTTGCTAACAGATTTGGACACATATGCCATAATCTTACTGAAAACCAAGAGCTGTTTTTTTCCAGAATGGGGAAGGCCCATGTGTCCAGATCCATTTTCATGGTTGAAGGGAGTGCGAGAGATGAGATGTGTGGGATCAGTTCTTAATGGTCATTATTCTTCCCAGGAGTCGTCAGCAATAACGAACTACTCAGAACATGTTTGGATCTAGCATCAGATTCGTTTTGGTTTGTGACTCATTTTTTGGTCATAATTAGAGCTTAATATAAAATCTCAATAGTTTTCATATGGCATATGACACTGGTATCACCTGATATGTATTGTCCCAGCAAGAGTGCCTATACTGACCAATAGAAAACACAGGCCATCATAACTCCTCTTGTTGTTTAGAAGATTTTAAGCATACCTCTCCCATTTTTGAGCAGGAGTCAATTTTACTGTGTGCTACGTTTTCCTCATATGAATACACACCAAAATGCATCTTTTCTTAATTTAGTGCCCTTGATATTAATTTGCCCAGGCTGGTAAGAGGGTGTCAGGATCAGTAGGGTCTTTTCACTTGCTTTAGTTCAGATGTACAACATTCCTAGTGCCTGCATAGCAAATGTCATATTGCCAAGACTGAAAGAACACAATGAATCAAGATGGTTTATTACCAACTCATATGGTCCCAGCCCTCCAGCAATCCAGTACCTAGTAAAATTATTAATACCTAATAAAGAGGCTTATTGCAGCTCTGAAGCTAGTGATTGCTTTTTAATTACATATTTCTTTTGATTTAATAAGGTAGGAAATATTTTCTTCATCTCTCTTTAAAGAAAAATATGCATTTTATGTATTGGTACCCTTTATATAGGTTATTTATATTCCATGCATAATCATCACCACATTTACCCTGGGTCACATCAACATTTTAGCCACTTTTTACATAATTTTTGCTATCTTTACAAAACATCAGTTATTTTGCAAGTTGTAAAAATAATTCCTTAAAGGATAAAAGACATATAAATTCTTCCTTGGTGTGAATATGCTGCAAAGTAAAGAGGACCTTTACACAAGTCACGACACATTTGTGTTTGTTCCAGCTCATCCTTGTGAAAAGGAAGTGATGGGGTCTGAGGCTGCATGCACACTTAGATTTAAGATAGGACTGTAGCTTGCATATGCAGATGGCAAGCTTGAAGATAAACAACAGTGGATCACCCACAGGACGGGATTTAGCACTAACCTGCTCCCCCTTCAAGAGACTAAACCACACAGGTATTCAACCCATCATATCCTCGCTATTGTTGGCTTGCTTTTAAGCTAGATAATTTGTTAAGCTAAGCATATGCAGGTGTATCTAGATTCACACACTTAGTTTCAGCACCACCTGAGAAGGTCTCCATGCCCAGGCTGATGAACAGGACCTTGATTTATCCTATAAGCTTTCTTTTATTCTCTATGTCCCCCGCACATCCAGTGTTACCACCACACGGCAAAATTAATAGTCACCTGTAATGTAAATTTGAGTGAGTGGCTACCTTAGAAACCTGTGTGCTTCCCATTCACATTAATTGGTTCAATGCCAGGATAAGGTCAAATGAAAAGCGTTAGCTTTGTGATTATGTAGAACCAAATTCATCATCTCTAAATGTGCCATTGGTCATGCTCCTCCCTGATCCATTTTGATGCTATCATAAGAACATGAACCTTTAATAGAATTCCATCTCATCCAGGTTCTTTTTATCCAGAAGCATTTCAGTTTTTCCTGCACACACTCCTGAGAACACGGTGTACGGAGTATTTAATTTTTTAATCAGGGTCTTTGCTAGGATTCCCTCTAGAACATCAGCCCCCAGAAAGTTGCATCAGCACTTTAAATGCCAGTTGGCACAGAGGAGACAGGCAAAAGTAGCACAGGGACATGGACATGGACAAACAGGTAGGGTAGGAGAAGCGTGTGGGAACTTCCTGTGCTGGACAGAATGCTGAAGAATATTTGTGTAACTACACACCGAAAACATTCAAGAATGTTGACTTGAGACCAGCTGAGGTTTGCTTTTGGTTGACATGACCCATTCTGTCTTGGTTGAAACAGCAGCTTTGAATTCAACCTTCACAGTTACAAACATCCTTAAAAGAAGCAAATATGTTAAATAACAAAATGTGCAGTATGTTACTGCAAAGGAAGAGAGCTGTAATTGCAGGCTGTCCCTAGGGGTTATTTGAAAAGCCTAGCATGCAGTAAGTAGACAGTCTGCTGTGCTATAGGCTGTAAACATAGCCCTTATATTACCCTCTTCACATTTTCTTAGGAGAGCAAAACTTGCATGGCAGAACTGCTTATTTAATTGTGGCACGCACAAAACATGGACATGCACCATGGCAAAAAATGCATTAGCAACAGCACAAAATACACAGTTAGAACAACATCTAACTTAGTTTCTACTAGCATATACTCTCTTTGCTTATATGCTGCTTTGATACTCTGCTCAATGAGCCACATTAGTGGTTGTATTTGCTGAGGTGTAACACTTCAGAAGGGAATAATTTTGCGTGTGTAAGGCCACCTTGGAACTGAGGGCTATAAGCTTGACAACATATCCTGTCTGCAAATGTCATTCCCAGCCAGCTTTACACAGAGATTATTTTTCATCTAGGCCTGAACAGCTGAAATGTTTAGCATCGGAGAGAGTGAAGTCTTTCTCCCCACTTTTCCTTTACCAAGATGTGTGGCTGGAGAAGAGGGACAGTAATGGATCACGGCAAAGTGATAGAGTGACATGCTCCCAGTTACTCTGTGCTGCAGGAACCAAAAAATAAGCCCTCAGTCTTTACTTAAAAGAAGAGAAAACCCTTCCCATAGAGGCTAATGGGGTCTTGCCTCAGTAAAATTACAGGGTTTAATCCTAATGTCATATGGGAAAAAGAATATACGTACAGAGAAAGGAAGACAATATTGAAGCCACATATTACATTTCTCATTATTCTTTCTATAAATGCAAAGCTATTCTCTGGTCACCCACGTTCAAAAGAAGAACATACCTCTGGTCTGACGGGCAGTCCTTGGATGTGCCACTGAGCAGTGTAACTCTCTGGGCTACAGTGACATAATACAAGCCACAAACTTTGCTCCATTCCATGGAAAGATTGTTTTCTCTCTGTTCTTTGATCCAGATACAACACATGAAGGGAGAACGCACTCATGGTTTGGGCACGGCTGTGGCCATCAACAATGCTGGATCTTCTCCAGGGTCAGCTGCAGACCTGCTGCCTATGTTGAGCTATACAGCTGCAGTCTCTGCCTTTTGCTGCTAACTACCTAAATGGTACAAAACCCTCTCCCAGTGATAGCTTTGAAGCTACATTACATGTAAAGAATTCAAAAAATCCCTCTGTTAAAATTCCTAATTAGTGACAATGTATCATAAGAAGAGGCTTTCTCCAGGCCACTCTTTTACTGTCGCTTAGTCAATTAGGGTAAATGAAAAGACAATGGCTGTGATTTTCCACTCCATCCCTCCAGTTTCACATTAATGTAATAGGGCAATTAACACTTGAGGCTTCAGCCTCTACAGCTGCTAAACTGGAATGAGCAGTTGTGGCTGGGCCACAAGGAAGTCTGAGCTGAGCCAGTCTCAGTGAGTGGAGGAGGCAGAGCTGTGAGCCAAGCACCTGGCTGCACAGTCTGTGCGTGAAGCCTTTTTGATGTACACCTTAGATGCAAACAAGAGGCTGAACCCTCAGCAATAAATAGCAACACTACATAATAATAGCTGGAAATTACTAAGTGCTTTACACTTATACAATGCCAGTCATACAAGGCTCTCCCAGCATTTTGCAAATGCTAACCTCTGCTATTAAGTGTGCATACCATGAGCTTAATAATTAGTTTATTTTTCCTGGGTTTATTTTTAACCTGGAGCAGTTCCTTGATCCAGCTCACAACACAGCCCCACATGTAGTTACATGAGCATTAGTACCTAGATGTTGATGGTGTTGATAACAGAGGAAGGGGAAGGAAGGTCTTTACACCAGCATAGTCTCTGAAGCCTTCATATTGTTAAACTACAGGTTTGTGCAGAATTGTATTTAATTCCTAACTCCAGTAATGCAGTTGTGATTAAGATTTTACTGCTTTTCATTACAGACTCATTCCCTAGAGTTGTAAGAATGATTAAAAGGCTTTTTTCCATGCCCTTGATGTGACCCTTTCAAAAGTAGGTTAGAGCTCACCTTTCGCCTTCTCCTGCCTCACTGCTATTAAAGACAGGATTGAATTTTACAGCCACTAGATCTACTTAGAGTTACATTATGATTCATAAATTCCCTGAGGCAGAGACTGGAGCCAGATCTGTTGCTGGTATAAACTGGCCCAGCTCCACTGATTTTGACACTAATTTGCACCACCTCACCTGTGTATGTTTTTCAAGGCACCATGTTGCCATTCAAGCAATAATAAAATGAATGGGTCATTATTGTGAGCTCTGTAGTTGTGTTGGCTACAACAAAGGTACATGAGGCATGAATTTGACTCAGTATTTCTTCGGCTGATGGGGAAATCATAGTCTTACAGATAAATAATATGTTTTCTGTTTGTTCTTTTATCAATATCTGGATTGAACATTCAGAGGAGTTTTTGAAAGCTTTCTTCTGAGTAAGGTTGTTTTCCACTTCTGAACTGCCAATTTACCACGAGAAATCCGTTCACTGGAATGACAGAATGGGCAAGATGTACAGCAGAAATAGTATGGTCTGTTGCAATAAATTACAGGTTTCTTTTTCATGTACAGCAGTAGAGGCGGCACTGATGCAATTAGCTACAGCTGGTTATAGAAAGAAAACATGCATCTGTAGATGTCTCAGACTGGAGGGAAACAGAATGTATTTTCTGGAGTTTATCATTGTAGAGAGAACAGGGGGGAAAAAGGACTGCAGTTTTCATTCCTGGCTACAAGAAACTTTAATAACTTTTATTTCCCCCCTGTTAAACGAACTTAACCTAATAAACACACTTAATCCATTACACAGCAATTAGCAAATGCATTTAGGTCATCACAGATGCTCCAAAAGGAGGATTTGAAAGGTCCACTTTCTGGAATAAAGGATTTGAAATAATTATTTGCTGAGGTAAAGAACTGAAGTGTGCTGTATGCTGTATGCCCTTTTACCTCTAGGCTTCAAATATCCCATTTAATTTTGTTGTAACAAAGGTTTGGGACTAATTTGCAAGCAAAGCTTTTGCCCCTGGCTGTTCAGAGTTTGCCTGTTCCCAGGTATCGGAGTTTGGGGTTTCCAGAAACATAGCTGCAGAGGATGTGGCTCATTTATATGATTTTTGGCACCAGCCTCATGGCGTAGCAGTGCCTTTTTTCCTGAATGTTCTGCTCACAGACTTATGTTGTCTCTGCCTGTTTCAGCTGCCTCTTGTAATCTCAGTGAATTCATCACTTTCCATCACATTCTTCCAAAAAAACATGTAATTATCTTTAAATTTGTTCTTTGGGAAAATATTTTTGTTTTCCAGAGACAACGTGTTTCCCCAAATAAAACTGGACTTAAGCATTTTTACTCAGTAAATTTGATCAGAAAAAAAAACTGAAAGAGAACTGCTCTTTAGTATGTCCAACTCAGATTCTTTCTTCCACTTTTATATTTCCCTTTTCCCATTTTTTTTCTTCTCTGAAGAACAAAATGAGACAAAACTTTTCCTCTGAAACCATCTCTGTCAAGGATTCTCTTCGGTCTCACGTTTTGTCTTTCACTCTCATTGCCCTGGCCCTCATCCTTTATGTAATACTCTTATCTGCTGAGGTCAGGTCTGACAGACAGGGCTGAGAAGCTGGCAGACTAATTCTTTCTGTTGTTGCTTGCGAGTGACTATGAGTGACTATGAACCAAGTCTTCTTGGTTACAAACACTGTACATTTTCTTGAGATTTAAGTACTCCTGCCACTACACTACAGTTTCTCACTATCTGAAAGTTCTACAGCTCATCTGCTTCTGTGGAAACACCTCCAACAGGTTCTTTGCCTTCTGTGCTTTGTATTTACACTTAAGTTAGTGGGTTGGATCTTTTCTATTTCTTTATGCATGGGACACTGAAGTCTGGGAAGTATAAGAGAATGATAACCATGAACGTGAATATTTTCCAATGAGGCATGATGTTTTCATCCTCCAATCCTACTAGAATGTTTTTGTAACATGTTTGAGTGCTAGAATACATGGCTTCAGCATCATTAAAGCAGCTAGTTAGCTATGTTTGCTCTTGCTTTGAGTTAAAATAACATGACAATGGCTAATTTGTCCTTTCTTAGGGCGGACTCAGATCTTGGGTTGAAAACATCACAGGATGGGAAAGGAGATGCGACTTTGAACATTGACATTCAAGTCCAAAATTAAAAAGGGACTTTTGGACTTTTGTCCCATGCTTAATCTATGTCTAAGTTGACCATCCAGCAGAAAATCACAAAGGCGATTACACCAATACAGCATGATCACTGACTTGCCACTTAATTTCAAAGCTGTGTTTAAAAGTAAAATGCCATTTCTTAGACTTCCTCCCTTGTTACACAGCCTTCTTTAATGTTCCATCAAAACAAAGAAAACAACTGTTCCCACATTAGGCATACATTAGCTATGGCGAATAAAAGAAAAACAAATCATTATTACATGCTTTGGAAAAGGAAAGGAGCCAGGGTGTGTGCCTAGACGACAAATTTCTATAATCTCCACACCTATAATTTACTTCAGAAATGGTGGTTACCTTGAAGAAGAGAGGGATCTTCCCAGCTTGCCAGTATAATGAATGATTCAGGTGTGAATGGAAACACATGAAGGGAAAAGTAAAGATCTAAGGAAGACAGAGTTTCAAAACTGCAAGGCTAAACAATGTCTCCTTAGACCTCACCCACTCAAATTCCTGCCCCGCAACTCAGCAAAAGGAGACAAGCTGTCTTGATACTGGCATCCTACTGCAGTCAAATTTAAAAAAAGCAAGTATTGAAACCCACAGAATAGATGGCAAAGGAGGCATTTCAAGCACTCTCAGATCATCCTGTGAGTTGAAAGCACATCTTAACAAGCTTCTAGTTATTGAAAATGGATCCAAGCAAGAGCTGAGGCTGTTGCCAATTTCTCTCTCCTTAATTACAATCAATTTCTGCCACGTGCATACCAGAAGAAAAAAAAATTATATTGGAGAAGGGAAGTACAACCTGTACTCATACGTTTTGTTCATGATGCTGAATGCAGAATATGTTCAGAACAGAGAGGAACAGTGGCTACGTAATATGCTCATGAACATAATAATTTATGCCTATTGCTCCCACAAGGGATACTGGCAAGGACTGTTTTTCTCGTTAATTGCTTCGGAAACAATCTTTACAAATCCCACCAGTAATGGAATACTAAAAATTAGTCCAAATAGATCACTTGAAGTGAAAAAAAAAACACTTTCCCTATCGGTATTAATCAGTGTATGCTGATGTATTTGGTTTTGATATTGCCTTCAGTGGTCATCCAAGAATCTGGTAGCAAGGAGAAACAAACCCACCAAGACAGGTAGACAGACTGCCCTGAAACATAAGGCATTTGTTTAGCCTTCCAGGGGACCCCACCTCAGCTGGCTTCAGCTCTCTGAAAGTTGGTTGTCCCAGGCTGAGCTAATCATCTGTGCCTCCTTCATAAATAGCAGCACTTTCAGGAGGTGGTTTAGGTCCCCTTTCTCAGAAATATCTTCTAGGATGATAACAGCTTTCCAGAAATGCATATTTCTCTCTGACCAACGAGAAGGCAGATTGGAGTGGTGAGGTTAGGCCAAGGCTGCAGTTCAACTGTACAGTAAATACAGCCTTAGAAGCTCCAGCCTAAATGTGGTAACATTTTTTGATGGCTCAACTTTTTATCAGCAGGCCTTGCTCCAGACTTGGCATTATCTGTGCTCTCACAGCCAGGAGGAAGCCAGCAAAAAGTGGCATAAATGTGATAACATGTGCTCAGGCTCATTTTTGCTCCATTTTTGATGGAAATGCGAAGATTCACCCACACGGGGTAAGGCTCAGGCTTGGGCACTTCACAGGGATCAGCAATAGGAAAGCACCACCCAGGGCAGCCAGCATTTTAGCTGTTTGAGGGCTGCGGGTCCTCTGGGATGCCACATGGAGGGCCTCAGGGGAAGTGGGGTCTGTAGCCTACCCATCCCTCTGGGCTTGGGTCAGTACAAAGAGATGTTATATGCTGAGCACCTTTCAGGGTAGGGAGGCAGCAGCTGGCGGCTCATGAGGTCCATGGGCTGGCCTGGCATCAGTGGGAGACAAGGGGGCACCTGGCTTGTAATGCCAGGCCTCCCCTCCCCGACTCCAGCGCTGGGTTCACTCCTTGGTTTCTGCCTTTTC
>VZRW01005739.1:483764-623905 GCA_013398125.1 Aegotheles bennettii | reverse complement strand
CAGCTCTTTAAGATTTTGGGCCCACAAGCAATTGACTCATGTCAGCCATCTCTTTGAAGTACTGGGGCTGTTTGTGGAGGCAGAGGATCATAGCTCAGCCCTGGACAAGCTGATTGTTTCAATCAAAGATTTAAATGACTGCCACGTGAAAATATGTGGTAAAAAATGCTGAGCTCCACAGCAGGCTCCATCCTTCTGGGACCCCGTGAGCACCCAGCAGCACAGGGGTGCTGCAAGGTATGGAAAGGCTCTTCAGCCATTCGGGAAAATTTCTTGTTGCAGCTTGGACCATCCATCTGTCCTGGAGACAGACACCAGGACCCTCACTTTTAAGAATTTTACAAACTCAAAGCTTATGTTTTAAAGTAGATTTTGCAAGTTTCTGTGGCACCTTGGGGCCCATCTTCTGCAGGACGCTGTTGGGATAGAGTTACAGACTCATCCTTTGCCCAAGTGTTTCCTATATGGGGCAGCTCTCAGGTGCTCCCTGTTTGGTGTGCAGGTGGGTTTCAAACTTACTGTAACGCACCCCTGCCTGCCTCATGTTGGGTGCCTGAGTGAGGATGACACCTTGAGTAGCCTCTTGAATACAACCTTGTGTGTCTCAGTTCCTCATGGGTAGGTTCCTCAGCCTGGAGCACTGGGAGTCATGACAACACTAACAAGGGACAGTAATGCTGTCCTTAGAGTAAAGCCTCTGTGGAAGAGCTATGAGATACTTGGCAGCGAGCGGAGAAAGTGCTACCTGTGCATCGAGGACTCTTGTTAACTTACTAATATAATGCAATAATGTGTTTGGTGATTTTAAATGACTGCACAGCCCAGAATTGCAGATTTTGTTCCACATCACTGTTTGGTTCTAGAAGTTAGGTGGCACTTGCATATAATTGCTTTTTGTGTCCTTCCTATTGACTCCAAGTATTTGACATCTATTTGAATGCCATGACAGAGTGCAAATAAAAATATAAGGAGAATGCAAAAAACACAAGCTGTTTGTTTGTTCAAAAGTGGGCAGCTCTGCCTGGTGAGAGTTTGTTTCTTGTGTTTCCAATAAACTGAATGATCTTGAGAGCTATCTGTGCTGCTACCAAGTTGCTACTCCTCACTCAAGCTGTCCAGAGATGTTTCATCTTTTAAAATATATTTTTATCTTCATGATATCCAAGGAGGAGTTGTCAGCTGATTTGGGTGGAAAGTTTTGCACTGCTTCTAGGAATGTGAAGCTAAGTCTTTTAATCCTGATCTGGCCTTCATAAACTTGGAGAAGGAAAAAACACACATGACAAGAATAAGCACTATGCAAACCCCATTTTAGTTTATTCCAGTATTTCCCAAACATCAGGCACTCCCTCTGTAGAAAATATCATGGACCAGAGGCATAGGAATAGGTGGAGATAGGGGGAAATATGTAGGAGGCTTCAGACATGCATACATGAAGACATGTTGCATTTTAATATTGCAAGGTTATGATTGATTTCATGTGAAGTGGAATCTGGGGCAGAATTTAAGCAAGCTGCCCTTGTTCAGGGCTCCATCTTCAGAACCACCCAATTACATCAAGCTCAGGCTTGTTTCTGAATGCTTTTTACCTTTTACTGCTCTATAAAACACTTTGGAGATGTGAACAGCCTGTGATGTAGATGTAGATATGCATTCTTGAATCAGCAGATAGCCTAAAATGATCATTCCAGTCCTGCAGCTCTTCCCCTCCATCTTCAAGAGGTATTTACACCAAGTTTTACTGTTCTGAGATGCTGCTGACACAACCTACCCTGGGAATACTGTGTGGGACAGAGGAAGAAAGACAATATTATGACTGTCCTTCCTAAGCAAGTAGAGCCTTACCAGATGCTGACAAGGCAAGGAGTGCTGCCAGGCTAACGTTCTTGAGAGGAAAGACAACTATGCTGAAGCTTCTGGGGGCAGGGGAGTATCCTACACCACGGCTTCCATTTCTCAAAAAAAAAGCCGGGCCACTATCATACCATCTTGTTGGAGTCCTGGTATGCTGGTCCATAGATTGCCAAACACAGCTCTCTGGGAAAGAGAACAACAAACAAACTTTGTGAAATCATAATCGGAAATGTAAGCTCATCCTTGCTATGCCTATTGTGTAAGACTTCCAGCCTGCATCATGTTTTGCCCCAACACTGGGGTCTGCCCATCTTGACCAGACCACAGGACTGGGGCCTAGTTATGACAATAGTACTAGGCAGATTAATGTCCCACAGTTTCTCCAGCATCTCTGTTCACAACTTAACAGTTTCACAACAGCATTCGTGTAAATAAATATCAGATCTGATCTGAGCTGCCTGAGCAAACCTCCAGCCAGAAACACCACACTTTGTTGGGGAGAGCCACTTAGTCTGTCTTGTTAATGATACAAAAACAAACATAGTATTGTGAGGCTTCATATTGGTGAAAACTTGCTTTTACTCTACTGAGCATGGGTGGGTCTTGCATGAAAAAATGACACCTAATAGATTATTTCTAATCATATTTCTTTTCTTTTTTTTCCTCCCTAACTCTAGTTTTACCCTCGTCATACCGGCAAATTAATATCAAAACATTGGTGTGTTGTGATTTCTTTTAGTTCACCTTCTCTGACTTCTTAGCACATAAACTATTTGGTGCACAGACTGTATGTGTACGAACTTCATGCTGTTCACAAGTACCTTGTGACAATACATGGTCTGGCTCCTGAGGGAGTTCATGGTCCCAGTGAACTGAAACAAGGGATGCAAAATGCAAGGACTCTGCATAGGAAGGTGGCATAAGCAGCATGCCAATGCTTAGAGCTACACTCCCTGGAGCTGTGAATTGAAGGGAGAAACGAGACAATCTTATCAGCATGATCTCATGGCCTGTGGAGGGGTGATACATAGATCCAAAGGTTGTACAAACACATATAGCTTAGCTCTAAAGCTATGCCAGCAGTGGAGGAGCTACTCCATCTTCCTGCGCTGCAAAAGCTCTCCTACACAGAGCTCCACATCCACAATATTTGTATCTCAAGCCCTTAGAGGAGATGGGGGCCAGGCCTCACACATGAATAGAAATCCAGCGATGTTGCTATTAAGATGTTCATCTATAACTTCTGAGCTTCACAGTGGTTATAAACTTGCGGTGTTGGTAGAGAGCGAAGGCAGATAGTAGCATGGGATTTCTCAGGATAATTGCTCTTTGCACTAAAAGGAAGATTCACTGCATCCAACTTGAGATGTTTTTAGTGCAGCTAGATTTCCACATGCAATGAAGAGGAAATAGATACTTTTAGGGCATGGTTAATCCTGTCCTCACGTAGATATCTAAAATAGGTCAGATGATTCATCTCCTGTGAGTATTTCTTTCTACTGACTATAAAGGGAGCCTGGCCTCAGATGTAGACTCTATATGTAGACCTCTAGGCAGATGTTTAGAGTGAGCTGTAGGGAGTTCTTCAAACAGATATTCACTGCAGGCGTATGTGTAGAAGCAGCCTCTAAGTTTATAATTCAATATTTTATACATAGAAAAGACAGGAAGTGTAAATACATCCTCAGAGTTGAACAATGGATAGTAATAAATTTTGATTGCACTCTCTGGGAGAACAAATATCTAGAAAATAAGCAGGAAATGGCTAAGACTGAAATTTTAGTGCTAGTATACAGTTCATAGTGACGCTCAATACATATGTTTAATGCTGATGAAATTTGTTTCTGTAAATATTTATTTATTACAAACAATGTTGATGAAGTTTAGGATTTGTCTTCTTGGTTAAGTAAATTCCAGTCTCCCTCCACATTTTTGTAAGGAGGCTGCACACAGAGAAATTTCACATAGAGAAGGTGAGTGGTATGGAGTTCCCTTTGCCCACAGCTGTAGGGACCTTCCAGCTGCCTGTAGGATCATAACGGAATACAGACTGGGGCCACATATGTTTCCTTATCCTTAGGGCACTGTCTTTGCAGAAAGCTGCTACACTTTTCAGCTGAGTAGCAGAGGAAACAGAGGACTGCATTATTACTTGGTCACGTCCCTCTCCAAAGCTGTGTCTGTCTGTTGCCATGGGGTAGCCCCTGCCCACTGCCTGGGCTTCCCCAAACCCACACCAAGGCTGCCCATTCCATATCTCCCTTACAGCCAGGAGACACTTGTCCTGGGCCAACAATGTCATCAACCCCAATGTGACATCTGCCACCACCAGCGTTCTGTCCACTGTCTCACAAGGGCTGGTGACAGCAGCTCATGCGGGACCCAGCCCTCAGCTACCAGCAGAAAAAGGTGTGGAGTTCCCTTTGTACAGAGATGTGGGAACCTTTCAGTTTCTTGTAGGATCCATGACAAAGTACATACTGGGGTAGTGTGTGTTTCCTTATCCTTAGGTCAATGCCCTTGCCAAACATTGCTACACTTTCCAGCTTCCAGCTCCCTACAACAACGTGGTGAGGCACAGGCTGAGGTTATCTTATCTGTCCTGTAGAGCATTGACAATTGTCTGGCTGAGTGGCAGAGGAGGTAGAGCACAGGAGCGTGTTGTGATCTGGTAACATCCCTGTCTGAGCATTCAGCTGTAAATACACAGGAGAAGCAACAAAGAATGAGCAGTCACGTTCCATTACCATGGGCAGCCCCTGCCTCCCTGTCCTCTTCTCCATGTCCTTGCTCACCCAGCTACTGGTCTGCCATCCTGGGATGGCACAGCCCTTCTTATACCTGTTCAGGTCTGGCCATGTCACGAACCACCAACATTTTACCTGCTGTGACACAGCCACAACATTACCAGCGCTAATGCCAGGAGCTGGTGACTGCCTGCTGTAATGTGTCCATGACACCTCCAGGGCTGGTGCATCACTGTGACATGGTTATTCCACCATTCCAGCAAGAAGACACAAACAAATCAACAAAACCCCGACAACTGGTAATGCTGAAGAAGGAAATTAAGCAGCAATTTAAAGAACAACATCTTATCAAAGGTTAAAAAATAATTAAAAGCAGCAGGTCCTACCCATAACCCAATTTTAAAGATTTGTGTGGTGCTTGTTGCCAGTATTTGTGGGTTTGAAGGCTAAATTCTGGAAGAAAAATGCTTGTCAAATTGACTGAAGGTAATATCTCATACCTTTGGAATTAAAGTCATGCTCAGTGCCAAACTCTGCACCCAGGAGTGGCTGACACTGCTGAGGAATAGCAGCACTCGTGTCTTTCTTTCTGTGAAAGAGTAGCAGTTACAAAGTGGACCTTCTTTGCTTACTCAGAGAGAGGAAACTGGGGGCCATCCTCCTTGAAGAAAAGCAACCAGATGTTTCGTGAAAGGAAAGGACTTCACAACTATGAATCCCCAGGAGAGATACGGTGTTAATCCTCCTGACTTCATCAGTTTCTCCACTAGTTCCTCCTTGTTTGGTATTATGTCTACCACCTCCCAGTCCCTCCCAGCCACCACCAGTGCCTCTGAGTGGTATGACCACATTTTTCTGCTATGAAAATCCCAGAGCCTGGCTCCCAAGGGAACTTGCTATTGAAAATGCAGTGTTGGTCTTCTTGGGTTTGGGTTTCTTGTTGTTTGCCTCTGTGAGCTGTTTATTAAGTAATCAAATAACAACATAGTAAATAAATAATGTCTTGCCTCATAAAGGCTCAAATATGCAAGAAATAAGTAAGACTTTTTACATTTTATAAATATGTAATAAATAAAAAGTAAAGCAAAATACATGATCACTAAGCCCTTGGGTGAAATATTTCAGGATAAAGCACATTGGAAATTGGAATAGTTTGCTTCCTGTTATGTACAAAATGGCTGCAAAGGAGCTATTAAAGTCTCCTAAATAAATACAGTGCTTTGTGTGTTTGTTTGTTTCTAGTTAGAGGTATACAGTCATTCAAAAGACCATGTGCTGTATAGCCTCCACAGCGTTTGCTTTGTAGTACAGATAGTGCCTAACCACTACTTTCCTCTCTCTTGATCACTAACGAAAACAGACCATATAGAGATGAAAGTGTTCTAAATCAGTGCTCTGTGTCATTTCCCACTTACTTTGCACTTTTCTGACAGCTGAAAGGCTGCAATAAATTGAGTGCATGCACACCCACAGAGAATGACAGTACTACCATAACCTAGCCTCTCAGGACATGTATTTTCTTCCCCAAGGGATTATATTGAAAAAAATATCAAAGTGGGGTTTTTTTGGTGTTTTCTACTGTGATTTTAACATTAAATTTGTAATCAATGTAATTTTTTGTGAGTTGATATTTCCTACTACTTTTCAAAAAATCAGAACAACATTTTTAACTAAAATAATTGAAAATAAATCTGATAATATATCTAAATAACACTTTTATACTAACACACATGAATAAAACATCAGGCATGCAATAACAGCAGAATTTTTTTCTCTTTTGCTCCCTTTCTTTCCTTCTTTCTTTTCTCCCTTTCACTCCTCTCATGTCTTTCCTTCCTTTTTTCTTTCTTTTTTCTTTCTTCTTTCTTCCCTCTTTCTTTCTTTTCTTTTTTCTTTCTTTTTTCTTACTTCTTTCCTTCTTTTTCTTTTTTTCTCTTTCTTCTCTTTTTCTTTCTTTTTTCTTTCTTTTTTCTTTTATCTTTTTCCTTCCTTCCTTCCTTCCTTCCTTCCTTCCTTCCTTCCTTCCTTCCTTCCTTCCTCTCTCTCTCTATTTCTCTCACTTTCTTTTTCTCTTTTTCACTCTTTCTCTTTCTCCTTCTGTCCTTCCTTCTACTCTCCTGTCCTCCCTCCTTCCCTCCCTCCCTTCCTGCCCCTTTTCCGCTCTTTCTTTCTCCCATTCTTTCTGTCTCTCTTTCATTCCTCCTCCACTTCTAATTTTGTTTTGTAGGTAGTTGGAGATCTGGTTTATTTTAAAACAATGAAGAAGGCAGAATCCCCTGAGGTAAATTCATTGAGTACTGGGAGGTCTTGGTAACACAATTGAACTGGCACCAAATCAATAAAAACAGAACAGAAGAAAAAACAATAATTAAAACATTCTGTCAAAAAAATGGAGCAGTAATTAAAAGATGCAAACTATTGTTTTGCTACACTAATTACATTTTAATTTTCAATAGCTTGCTGAATAGTATAAAAGCCTATGTCTATAAAATGTCCCAGTGACAGTGCTCTTTCTGCAACTAGCGTGATAACAGTGTTTATGTGCTGTAACAGAGTGGTATGTGCTTTCAACTCTGTGTGGGTGAAACTAGCTTCCTTGTAAGATAGCATGACAACAAAGTCTTGGGGTTTTTTTTCTTCTGGTGTGGAAAATTATTACTCAACACACACACACACACACACACACATGCATGCACATGTACACGCACACAAAAACGGGATCAGTCCGAGAGACACTCTGCTCAGGGCACTTCCATTGACCTCAATGGGAAATTTGTGTGTGGCGCAATAGCGGGTTGTTGGCCAGCATGAATACTGTACTTAGGTTTAGACCATGTTGTTTTCTTCACATGTTATTGAAGGATGAAGAGAAAAACAAATTGAATTTTCCTATTAATATGCACCATTTGCAACCCTGAAACATGCAACTTTTTAGGCAGGGTACTGAGGAGTTTTCTCACAGAACAATCCTCCTAGATGTCAATGGTAGATATCCATACACAAAAGCAATGTAATAAAGCCCATATTCTGTACCATTAGGAATCATAATTGTCCTGACAAAAATTATGGAATACTTTTAGCTGATAAATAAATAGCTAATATGTAAACAGATTTCAGAAACACTCCAAATCAAGGATAGATGGAAGGAATTTGTTGGTTTTGTTTGCAGCAACTCAAATGAAAGTCAAGTTATTCAGATGAGTCCTGACAAAATTGAGTCCATTAGCTACAATTTGCTTCTCCACAGCTGCAGTTTACACAGTCTGTCTTTCATATAATCTCATTTGAATCATAGCGTTCTCCCAGAAACAGGCATCTCATGTTAAGACATGATCCCAAAACAATAGGTCCCTTCCATCAAAGTGGGAGCAGTGGGGAAATAATTTCTCAGAAACTAATCCCTGGATTTCAGATGTATGAAATCAATGAAATGCCTCAATCTATGAAAATGGTCAGCACTGTCAAACAAATACATACCTCTTCTACACTCGAAATTACTTTTTAAATAATACAAAATAAAGAAAAAAATTAAAAAGATAGGGCCAAATGATGGAATAAAATCAACATCCTTCATACCACTGCAGCAAGAAACATGAATAAAGAGGGTAAAGGGCTTTTTCCCCTAGTTAACAGTCCCCTTCATATCCTCCTAAATTCAACTCTCAGTTACACACATTCATTCCCATTCAGCTGGAAAGGGTTAACAACGTATTAATCTGAGCAGCATCAGCCTACTGTCTGGAAATACATAAATAGTAAATTCAAAAGGGAAGCCAGGATAGAATAACATTACCAACCTAGGCTCACTTACACTGCACACAACATTTGTATGTTTTTCTAGGGAGTGATAAGGTGATATTTGATCATACTGGCACTACTGGTACCTTTTGGAAATGGAAGCTAACTTAGAGGGTAGGAAGGCTAACTACTATAAATAGTACCACTTATATCCAATGAAAAACTGAAATTATATATTTTCACACATCAGAGCTGCAAAAACAAGACAAATACAAAACTCAGATCAAAGTCTAGGGAAAAAAATAAAAATTAAAAAAAAATAATGCTCTGGTTTAGAAAACAAGTCCCTTATCTTCTGGGAATAGCCCAAATTGAAGGGGGTTTTGAGCTGAAGCAAGAATAAATTGCTTCAAGAATTATTTCATGGACACATAGTATTCCCCAAATCCCTATTATTATGATGCTAGTGAAATGTCCTGATTTACTGAAATTAAACAAAGACAGATATTTACTTAGAATTCCTGTAACTGCTACAACCAGTAAATGTGTTTCATCATTATGATTGCAAAAACAAATACCTACCAGAGAAAGGCAGTTCACAACAACACAGAACTGAATGGAAGTAGAAATTTTGTTAATGTTACACAAATGCCCATGGCAGAAGTATTTGACTGAAGGGAAAATAAATCAAAAGAGCTGACTGAGTTTGATCCACAGATGAGTCTCAAGGAGCAGTGAGCTGGGTAGCTCCTGTGCAGCAATATTACCACAAGATCAGCTGCCAGGGCATAGATCAGGAGGGGAATGTGGCCTTGTTGTGGGTCAACTAACAGTGTGTCTGTGGGCCTGGGGCCAAAGCAAAGAAGGCAAGGATTTCCTTATGGGTCTTTATAGGTTGCAAACGCCTCAGGGTGCCAGAGCCATGCCATCTCCAGCGCACCGGCTGGATGGAGACAGCAGCATATCCTGCCACTGTTCTGCCTCTCTTGTCCTACCAGCCTCAGGAAATCTCTCACCAACCTCATTTACAGGTCAATTTTGCAGACTATGGCTATTGTAGATACAGCATTTTTAGTGTGCAATATACTCCTGCCCTAAGAAAAAATGTTGCAGCAGCACCGAAGTCTTAATTTTCTCACTGCTCCTACATGCTGGGGTTGATGCAAGACTAGAGGGAAAGCAAGAGATTTCCTCACAGCAGGCAGAGCATATATGACCAACTTGATACGAACACAAGTGGAAATCATTCTATTGTTGGTACTTGTGGTATAGTCATAAAATGCTCACATTGCCAGCAGCACCGTTTGTTTTGGACAGATCATTGGAACACTCATTTCATGGATCCTTGGATACTCATTTCACTACTTGAGAAGACAGGAGCAACAGCAACATCAAGATATAGTTTGTATTTTCATATTCCTCCTACACTTGATTCTTTGGAGCTTACAAACGCTGTGGTTTCACATCTTGGCAAGGACAGGTTGCTCTGCAGTTGAAACCTGGTCTCGACCAGATGGACTTCTCTCTATATTAGCAATGAATCTCTGTGTTTGACATTGTCTTCTCAGTTGGGATGGGAATGCCATTGACAGCAGAAGAGGGCAGAGTCTCACTGGCGAACCAGGGTAGAGTTGTTCTCAGGTTATGTGAGAGTCAGCTGCTCCACTTGTGTGATCAAGGGTCCATGTGTTTTAAAATTAAGGTTTTTTTGGAATCCTCTGTCTGAGTGGCTTTTTGCATTGGGGATGATGATGTGAGATAACCACAAAAAGCTATTCATAGTACTTCTGGAGTATATTTCCTCCTCCTGCAGTTTGTTCTATTAAAGGATATGATCAAGGCAACAGTAAATATATGAATGAAACTCAGACATTGGCTTTCTCTTGGAAGTTTTTCAACTTGGAAGCTTAGTAATGACACCCTTCTACTCTCATCTGGTCAGTTGTCTAATGATAAAGCCATGAGTTGGGTTTTATACTGTGAGTAAACGGTTGTGTCAGTTCTGTGCTGGTTGTAACAAATACTGGCTGATGGAATTTGTCTTTCTCTGTTGGAAGGCTAACATTTTAAATGTACAGTACAATACTAATTAAGCTAGGACCAAAGGTTAAAAAGTACAGCTTCTCTTTTTATCCATGAAAATACACTAAACAAAATATTACATTTCCCATCCATTTTTAATACCCTCCCTCAGCATACCTACCTTTTAATAATTCCTTACTTTTACCACATACTCCCGTGACAACTCAGGAGGCCTTATTTAAAGAGGTCTAGATGGGAGTAAAAGAGTGTACTGTACATTTATTTTTCACTAGAGATCAGAGGACTGACGAAATCCTCTCTTCAGTCTCTATAGTAATTATGTATCTCTATAATAAATGTAGATCTGTACTGAGCAAAAATTTTTTTTGAAGGATTCTTTACTCTGAAGTGCTGCATGTCTCAGGCAGAGGACAGGAAAGACTGAGTGGCTACCAGTGTGCAAAGATCCTCATGATCCTAGCAATCAGCCTCTACCACATGCTAACAAGGAAGATGAAAAAACTTGCAAACCTTGATAAGGGAGAAGTCCCTCCCTACCTCCAGTGAGAAAGATCATCCAACCATGGCCACCTGCTACTCCAGTTACTGCCAGCAGTCAGTCATTGATGTTGCAGTGAAGACTAGACATTTCTTCCCTCTTGTCTATGCTCCCAAATACATGTAGACAACCTTTACACTGAGGAAAATATTTTCATTCTTATTCCAAACCCTGTAAACTCAGAAGTCTTTTGATTTGACCATCACTATCAATGTAGTGATGTAGATGTTGAGATTATTCCAGTTAATTTTCATCCCTTTCAGGCTCATGAGGGCAGAGAGGTAAACTGAGGGACTGATAGATTTAGCAATGAATGGATTCCTGTGGTGTGCAGGACAGAAACATTAATGCCCTTGACTTGTCATGGAAATTAAATGAGTCTGAGATGTCTTGATTTCTCCTATCTTGCCTAGCCAGCTAAAAGCAAATGGGAGGTGGAGCGTGCTCCAATTCTACCCTTATTTTTATCTTCTTACCACATTTCTGAGTTCTCTTGTAATTTGTTGCAAGAACAAAATTCAAGTTGAAGTCCAACATTTAGCAGTATCTAGAACATACAGTAGGCTAGCTCCATATATGGCATTGGATTTTTTTCTGGGCACCACATTTGAAGGAAATATGTGCAGGCTAATTGGAAAGGATTCAGAGAAGAGAAGCAAAAATAAAGCAATAGTAGAAGGATTATGTTCATCACAGAAAAAAGGAGGAGGCAGAAGAGCACTCTGCTGACACATGAAGCCATGCTCAAGTGTAGAGACCAAATAATAGGTTTCAGGATTTGCAATGAAACTATTAGGTTAAATAAATATCAGGAATATTACAGTGAATAAATTCCTAGTTAGTCTATCCATAATTGCCTTCAAAGAGAAAGCCTCACAAAAGTTATTGGGCAATACAAGTACTTAGAGAGAAAGTAAAGCATGGGACAACGGCCTTGTGTTAATAACAGAGCTTAATGGAGCTCCATAAAATGTGCAGCACTATATTACTGATGCACTGAAATTTTTAGTACCTGTTTGTTTCCAGGACTGTGTACAGATGCTTAGGTAGTGCTTGTGTTTATGTGAAGGTTCCAGTGCTGGTGCTTGAGGTGAGTGCTTCAGACCCCACTCATACACCCCCTTTCCTCTGAGAGCGCTGGCAGTGGAAAGACGGACAGGTAGGGAGAGGAATTGTGGCTTTGCTGAAAGGTATCTCTTGTATACAGTGTATAGTCAAGGGCACTAGAAAATGCCCCTTAAAGTGACTCATCTTTTGGCTTTATGAAGCGAACACAGTGTTCCCTGTTAAAGAATTTCCAGCCTGACTAGGAATAATAGAAATACTTAGAAAAGATGATGTTTTCTTTGAAAGAGTAAATCAATTTGCTTCCAAAGAAGAATTACAACATTAATTTAGACTGTGGTTGACATTTGCCACCTCTGTGACAACAATAGCAACATCCTTGCTTGCACTTCTACAGCCCCTTACAGTTGCATATATCAAAAGCATCTTAAATTGTGGGTTAACGTCTTCTGCAGTTTTCAAATGGTGGAACAGGGCAGAACTAGGTGAGGTCAAGGGCTTATAAAAAGGGACAACACTACTATGCAGAAAGCTCAGACTGCCTGTTTTGCCAGCAGTCCATGTTGATTCCCACAGTTTAACAATAACTAGCATTGAGACTCATTTAACAACAAAAGAAAATGAACTCTGCACGGGGGATCCTCCTGTGGCATTCACTGTAATTAATAACATTAGTGACACTCTATTATTTTATCTTCGTCATTTGTGAGGTTGTCTTAGTCACTTTTTTAAAATCCAACAGAAAATTAGTGTTATGATACTGTACATACATTTCACATCCCATTTTTAAAAACAGAAATAAATAAGAAAATAAATCTCAGCAACATGAATACATCAAGTGAGGCTTTTGAACAAAATGAAAGAGCTGAAGGCTAAATCCAGAAGAGAAGAGTCATTTCTATATCAACTTTGGCTTTAAACACCTGAGACTAAAATTGTCAACTTCCAACACCCTTGATAATCCACCATCTAATTCTGAAGGCCTTCCAAATCCCTAGGTTTTCAGGAATTAATTCCTCCAGGTACCCATGGCCTCAGTGGTTACAGCCCTGATCTTATCTACGTTATGCTTATGTTATGATAGGCAAAAAGTGTCTTTTGAGACTCTCAAAAGTCAGCCCAGCAGACTTTTTGAAAATACCTGAAATATCACCCAGCACTCAAAATGTGGCCAGCAGAAGAAGGGCTATGCCTTCCCTCCACTATGTCTAGGCATAGGTGAGCAATGACATAAGACAAGATTAGAGTCAATCTTCTAGGAAAGTTCAAGTATGTACTGTCCCAAGACTGTTCACAGCTGTTGATGCTTCTGAGCTTTATTATCTTTAGCAAAGGTCCTCAACCTTTACCAAACTTCAGTTCTGTAAATGGGGGAGAAAAGGAGAGAGAACAAACACATGAGTGTGATTCCTTAGCCTGGAGGCAGGACATTTGGTATGGGAAGGTGGTCTCTATGCCTGTTCTGCTGGTGAGACATCAATGGAATAAAGCATGAAGCTAAAGGTTCTCATTTTGCATGTGAGTGACTGGGTAATGGGTGAGTGCTTTAGTCACCTCTTGCTTAATGAATACTTACTTCAAGGAACAGTTTTCATAAAATGAAATGGCAGACTTCACCATCACTGCCCCCCCCCGCCCCCCACACCCCCCCACACCCCACCCCAGTACTCTTACATTTAGGGCTGTTTGAATGGTAGCTGATGAGGATTTAGGTCTTCAAACAGATGAGGCTTCACCACCTAAATCGTTCTTCCTGAGAAACTGTCTTCAACAATGAGCTACTGGGTAAAAGAGGAGAGATGGCAACATAATACTTTTCTCCCCTTATTTAGTGCATGTTTTCAAAATGAGAATTGATTGTGGCCTTGCATTCCGCCTCACCTCAGAGCCTTAGCAGACATGAACCCTTCAGTACAATTTTAGTATGTCATGAAGGGTAAGTATTATATATACTCACAGGCACTGCTCTGTACCCACTGCCAAGGCATCACTACCCTTGGGCTCTAGTTGATGTAAGTAGTAGATATAAGAATAACAAGACAAAACAATGGATTTTTCATTCTATGTTCAGTACACCTGTGGACTAAAAACATGCCTAGCAGGTCACATTCACCTATTTCCTTATTTTCAAATATCATTTTTGGTGCATTTATGGATGTCCAAAGGTGTTGACTCCTACTTTACGTACCAAGAAGGCACAGTTGAAAGACCCCTTTTCCCTGTCTGGGATGTTTTATATCTGTCCAAGAGAAAAACACCCACAATTTTCCAGCCCATTTTTCAGCCTTTCTGGAGACACAAGTGACTATTAAGATTATTAAGTTTAATGTTGAATTTTCTAAGACTTTTTTTCCCATTAGGAAATGTAATGAAAACAGCAGGCAGCCTGCAGGTAGCAATGACCTTCAGTCACCACAAAGTGAGTGATAAACAGAGAAGAAATCACGTGCTTTGGTTTGGTTTTTTTTGTTCTGTTTTAAGTCCTGTCTTGTCTTCTTTCGTTTTTGGACAACAAATCTGCCTTTCCTATCTAGTATTACTAATTGACACTGACACAAATCTGGAAACAACACGTTAGGTTTTGCAGAAGGCAAGGTAGCACAAGGAGAGTAAGTTAACATGTATTTATTATGAATCTATTATTCAAAATGCAAAGGTATAAATGCCAGATATTTTTGTCCCTCTCATTAGAAAAACCTCACAGTAAGCTATGTCTGCTTTAGGACTGATAGTCTGAGATCTGCCTCTTAAAATACTGGGTATCCCAAAATACATACACAATGAAGAATGCAAAACTCTATAAGAGCAGATCACACACAAAAATCATGGTTTACTTTTCTTAATGCAAATACGACCTATGTAAACATGTACCCTGTAGACACTTGTGGGCAGAACATGGACAGCAAAAATAAGCAGTGGCCCTATGTGCCAGTTACCAGATCCAATGGGCTATGATATTCTTTTATCATTAAAAGATTATCTGGACTGCAAAGAACTTTATTTTGGAGTTCATCTGGGATGAAGTGTTTTTCTTAGTTATCACGTTCATCTCTTTTCCTCTAAGAAAATATATTTTCTCCTGAAATACGAGGATGTGCTTTCTAACTTCATGTACTTTGCCTGATTACTCAAGCAGGCTGCCTGTACCTTCACTCCTGAACATTCCAATACATCCTATGCAGTAAGAAAGCCGAAGGCAATGATTTATTTGACCCCTTCCATCTCCAAATGTCTTAATTCAGGAGCAAATGCTGTCACTACAGTTTATTGTGTTGAAGTTTGTTCTCCTTAGCTCATTTGGAAAGTTCTCAGGTTTTGCAGTAGTTTTCTGGATCTCTTGTTCTTCTGGCTTCCATTTCCAGTAATTGCTTAACCCAGCAGCTCTGA
This sequence comes from Aegotheles bennettii, assembly GCA_013398125.1. Lineage (NCBI taxonomy): Eukaryota > Metazoa > Chordata > Aves > Caprimulgiformes > Aegothelidae > Aegotheles > Aegotheles bennettii. The sequence continues at coordinate 608,533 of VZRW01005739.1, read as the reverse complement.
CGTGAGGGCACTGAGCCCATATATACCTTTCTAATGAAACTGCACTGGTTACAGAGGTAACAGGTGACTGGACCCAGCCTAGCCCTGGCTGCTGGCCACCACCCTCTCTCCAGAAGTCACCTCTTGTTCTGTCAGCCTTTTCAAATGTTATGTTCACCACTTAAACTGTTTCAGTGAAAATAACCTGAATCAACAAAAAATTAGTGTTTAAGATAACGCAGCTCACTCTGATATTCATTGGGAGGTCTTTACATCTGCATCTGGCTTGTACATTTTGGGAAGGCATCAGTGCGTGCTGGCAGGGTGAAAGGTGCTGCATAGGTTCTAGGTGTGGGTTCACAGAAACGGAATCACAGCATGACTGAGGTTGGAAAGCACCTCTGGAGGTCATCTTGTCCAAACCCTTGCGCAAGCAGGGTCATCTAAAGCAAGGTTGCCCAGGACCATGTCCAGATGGCTTTTGAATATTGACAAGGAGGGAGGCTCCACAACCTCTCTGGGCAATGTGGGTTCAGTCACCCTAACAATAAAAAAATGTAGAATTGTTTTGGTTGGAAATGACCTTTAAGATCATCAAGTCCAACTGTTAATCCAGCACTGCCAAGTCCACCACTAAACCATGTCCTAAACACTACACGTCTTTTAAATACCTCCAGGGATGATGACTCAACCACTTCCCCAGGCAGCCTGGTCCAATGCTTAAGCCTCATCCTCTTTACACCCTCCCTTCATATATTTACATACATTGATGAGATCCCCCCTGAGCCTTCTCTTCTCTAGGCTGAACAATCTCAGCTGTGTCAGCCTTTCCTTGTAGGAGAGCTACTCTAGTCCCCACTTTCACTTTGAGATGTCTTAAGCAGCAGCAAAGGTGTATTGTTTGATCCTTTACCATTTCTTGCTCCAGACCCTTAGTCATCTTACTGAGTCTTTGCTGACTTCTCTCTACTATGTCTCTCCCTCTCCTGTACTGAGGATCCCGGAACTAGAGACAGTACTCTGAGTGTAGGTAGCCTCAGCAGTGCTGAATGGGGGGAAAGTATCACCTCTCTCAACCTACTGGCAACTCTTTTCCTAATGCAGCCCAGGACAGAGTTTGCCTTCTCTTCTGCAGTGTGACATTACTGGGTCATGTTAATCTTTGTGTCCACCAGGACTTTCAGGTCCTGCTCTGCAAAGCTGTTTTCCAGCTGGTCAGCTCCAAGCACGTACTGGTGCATGGGAATAACCTGGGTTACTCCTACCCAGCTACAGGACTTTGCACTTCCCTTTCCTGAATCCCCTGTCCCTTGTTAGCCCATTTCTCCAGACTATTGGAGTCCCTCTGGATGGTAATGTGACCTCAGAGGTTCAAGACTGTCATTTCTTTAGCTGCTGGGGCCAGAAGGCATGCAATGTGCAATCTTCATTCCCAGTGCCATTCCTAGTACTGTCATTTGTTCCCTGGATGATCTCAGGTGGGTCAGTTAATTCTGCAGCCTTTGTCTGGCCTGTCTTATCTGTACTACACACTCTGTAATGGAGTTACAGTTACTTAATGCGCACTTGTTAGTATGAGATGTTCTGGCAGTTAGCATTTCTAGGGTATTCTTATATCAAATAATAAAACTGGCCCATTATTAAAGCAGCCAGAGGTGAAAAGAAAATATTCTGTCCTCTGTAATTCAGTTGTTTGCTGGTTGAAGTTGATGGAACAAGGGCTGAGAGGAGGACTGAGGGGATTGAAAGGCAGCAGAGAAGTCTCGGAGACTTGAACCAGGACTGACACCCTATTGTCTTGCCACATATCACCAGTGGCACAAACTACAGTTTCTCCTGCACAGATTTAATACATTGTAAGGCCTGGCCACTGCAGCCAGAGAGGTGCAGCAAGTTTCACTAGTCTCCATGACCACTTCCTCTGAGCACAACTCACGCAGAACAGAGATGTGCTCCCAGGATATAAAACAAAGCCATGTCACTTCTTGTGGCACTGCCCTGAACCAATCCGTCATGCAGTGACTTTTACATTTTCCTTCCAGGCCACCAGCTGTCAGATGGTAACGATTTCCATCCACTTGCTGACGTGAGCTGGTTTTGAACTTTAATCCAGTCCATGTCTTAACTGTGGTGGCAAACACTTTTTAACTAAAAAGTGCCTTCAAAACAATTAAAAAAAAAAGACAAAAAACAAAAAACCACAAAACTCAACAGCCCCAAAACAGCCTTTGCTAGCAGCACAGCTTTTATAAAAAGTTTGACAGATGTAAACAGCTGAGTAATCACACAAAGGAAGGAAGCAGCCATTCCATGATTGAAGGAGACTGTGGTTGCTGTGATTGAGGCACCTGGTTAATGCTCCTTACCACCACTAGTCCAAAGGCCAGTGCTTGCCCCAGAGACCCTGTAGTCTGCACTAACCATGAGGCACAGGATAGATGCCAACTGACAAGGAAACACAATGAAACAATGATGGTCAGCATGAGAAGCAGTAGTGTCATCATTAAATCATCTCCATTTACTTTCCTAATATGTTAACATTTTCTGCCACACACAGATCTCTTCCTCCCAGGCAATATTGAGTGCCTTCAACTCCCAGGGAAGCCTATAAGTACGGAGAGACATCAGCATCATGCATGAGGTGCTTAGCATTGTGCATGGCAGAGCCTGGAGAGGCAAATCTTGGCTACTTTACATGCCCTGGCTTGGAGCAACAGTCACCTCTGTAATGGAAAATTATTATAATACAATAATACAGCTGGGAAGAATTTGCCATGTTTCTTGGACGCTAACAATAGTAGTTTCTTAGTCAAATATGTATGAGTAACAGTTAAAATGGTGCTCCTGCTACACTTCTGAAGATACTTCCTTTCTTAAAAGTTAGACATTCACAGGAGAAAAAAATGCTGTCATTTTCTGTATGAATCTTTCCTGCCTGGGAGGTGAACAAATCATTGCATTCTCTGGCTATTTGGGGTTGCTCTTCACATGTCTTCTGTGCAACTAGTTCCCTTAACCCCAGTGGTGTTCACTGCAGGGACTAATCCAGTTAGTCCGTTTTCTGTGTTCTCCCTGTTGCCTGGTGGCACCCTCACATTGCAGATGTGCTGGCTTCATCTTCTACCCATGATATGGATAATTTAATTTTCTTGTTGGATAAATTTGGAGTGTTGAACTGTCTGGCAAATCTCAGAATTTGTAATAAATTAATTCCTCTTTAATACCTTGCCTTTTTCTATAGTTGTTACCATTGTTTGTGCCTTTGGTGGATTTACAAATAATAGGGCTTAATCAACTATATTAACTGTAGGTTCAACATTAAATGATTGCAAATTAATTTGAATTACAAATATTAGCCTTAGGAAGGAAAAATGTGGCAAACACCACAGTGTTCCCAGCTAACCGCACCTTTTGGAAATTCCCAGAGTAGCTGATTCATTGGAATGACAATTACATCCCCTGGTTCTTTCCCCTCCTCCTTAAAGCACATTGTTTTACAGGAAACTTAGTAAAACACAGTTTGTTAACAACAGTCATTAGGACTTTATTGAATTGCTCACACTGATGATAATCTTGGAAAAGTAATTTTTTTTTTCATTCCAATGGGATTTCTCTGCTTATCCACACCTACTGATTGCAACGGGAACCTACCCTGAGTAAGGGCTATGAACTCATTTGCGCATCACTGACATCACTGGGAATTTTCCCATTGGGTTCTGTGGGAGCAAAGCTTATAATACCCTGAAAAGTAACTGTAACACATTAGACACCCATTCTCTTGTGCTTTGCGCATTCAGTTTCTAGCAACAGCAGTGGTTTTAATTCCGGGTTGCTAGGATTTACTTTTTTTAATTAAATATATTATGAGTCAAAGGATTTTGGATCCAGCACTCCAAGGAAACAATGGGGACAGATCCTTCATCCTGGCAAAGTGCCTTTGTGTCCTGTGTGGCTACTTTAATTTGTACCAGAGGCTAGCCATAGCCACATGCATACACATGTACACACACGAAATGCAGCAAGTTAAAAAGTTTTACAACCACTTTCAGATTCCAATATCTAGCTTGGGTTTTAACATACACATACACACAGAGAATGGAGGAGGAAAGATTTTAATAGCCAAACTGAAAAGAAAAATAATTACTACTTAAATATTACAGTAGTAGGTAGCTTGAGTATACTAGAAAGAAAGTAGGAGGTAAGAAAGTATTTAAGAAGATGACAGCATAGAATGGTCAACACTGTAGTGCTTTGCCTGACAGTTTCAGTTATTCACGAATCACCCACACACATCTTTGACTGTACTGACCCTCTCCTTTTCATTAGTTTCCACTCTTGAGTTACTTTCTTTCCTGTGTTTATATTCTAGCTCTGTTAAATTGATTAATTTTCCTGGCTATTAAGCTGCAATACAATACTTTGTAACCTATTACTATATGCTATATATTTGCCATGAGTTATGTAAAATTTAGTAGGAAAACAATATTTTCTACAGGGAATAAAAGTAGCATTTTTAGCTCCCTGATAAAATAGTATTTACATACACCAGACAGTCATAGTCTATCATCAATGTTAATCAAATGCCCTTTCTATCTTTGAAGTTTGCCCTTTTTAGGGAGAAAAGGACTTTTTTAAGGCTGGAAAAAGCTGGCAGAAGCCATAGCTCAACTCCAACCACTTTTGGGAAATTCCCAGAGTGCTGGATCACTGGGGTGGGCAATTACCACCCTCTTCAGCTGAACAATCAGAGATTCTGAAGAGAAGAAATGTATGCATGATTGAAAAGAAATGCAGCTTTTACTGTGACCATTTCTTTTGAGTGCAATTCCTAAGAAATAATTTTCTGTTCGTAATGGGCTTTCCTTCTCTCTTAACCTTACACTCACCAGAAACATAATGAACCACCACCAAGTTTATCACTGATCCCATACTTTCCCATGCTAGAACACTTTCTGCAAGACATTTCACCCACTGGACCCAGCTGCTGGACAGGTTTTTTTTGTGTGGTCTAACTCCCTTCTCATGTAATCCCATAAGCACATACATTACTGTACTACCTGAGGAGGCCTAGTAAATCCAGAGATCTGAATGAAGTCATTTGCTTGAAAGCCAGGGATTTTTGGGCCCCATCTTCTGGAATTATTTAAAACTATATAATGCTGAAAATCTAATATTTTTTTTATAAATCTACCACATACCTCAAATAGGCAAAAGTGGGCAGTGACTTAGAGAGCGATTCCCATGAAAGGATGGTTTCCCATTGCAGTGTTCCTCTATTGAAGTCTTTAAAGGTGTGAGCAACTCGCATCTTTCACTTGAACTCAACAGTCCTGTCCTGTGAGACAGCAAGTGCACGTCACAAATATAGAAGTAAATGGCTAGATTTTGACATTTCTCAGGCCTCAAAAGTCCTAAGAAACTGAGTGAAGATCTTTTCACAATACTCCCCTTTAATCGATCCATCAGATGTTAGAATTTTAATCTTCCTGCAGTCCTCCAAACTCAAGTGATCAGGCCAAACCAGCCTGAAGGAAGAAGAGTCTGCCCAGAGGACATATCCCATCTTTTGATACTTCCCCAAGCCAAAGGATCCTTCCCTGGAGAGCGAGTCTTTCTGTAGAGTTAGTGCTTTATGGGAAATGTTTTGCAGTTTCTCAATTTGTAGCCATTGCTTTGATGAAGGGATAATAAATGCCTCCAGTCCTGGCCCTTCTACACTCTTGGAGATTTATTAAAATGGAGAGGATCACAGAGGAAGGTGTCATACAGGACAAAGCGGAGTGACAAATTTGGGAGAATTTCACCTCTACACTTTCCAAACAAAACCACGTCCAAGCACAGAAGATCATGAAATTAAAACAATATTATTTGGGCATTAATTCTTGCTTACATCTTACTCAACCAATTTATTTCATAGCCTTCACTGTAAATTCCTTACCCAATTTCCCTCTAATCTCCACACCTCCTAGATTAGAGACTGTGTGCTCAGCACTCCTCTGAAGCCCTTCTCACAAGCTGAGGTGCTGCTTGCTGGGCGTTGGGACAAAGTCAGCAGCAAGCTGCTCACCAAGTACCTGTGAGTGAGCCCATTGCACAAACCAGGAAGCTGCATTCCCAGGAGGGTGTCTCTGTGGCCTGTTGGGCCAGGGCACTTGCTTTACCGCTGACCAAACAGAGAGAATCAAAGCTGCTTCTCACAGCGCCCTTATTATTCATTGCTGCTTGGAAGCTGTCAAGAGGTGCATCTCACAGATGTGGTCCCTGTTCTGAGGGGTTGGGAGTGTTGCATCAGCTAATTGGTGCAAGAGTTGTGACCGCAGTGCCTGTCTGTGACCGAGTGATCAGTCGGAAAGTAAACCAGGCTCCATTTCTGTCACTAAGTTCGAGGTACACTTCCACAAACTTCAGCTGACTGAAAGGATCCAGTTCAGAGCCTCCTGCCCAGGCTGCCCTTCAGATGAGGGAGAGATTCCGGCACCTTCAGAGCACAGCCCATATCACCCTGCTTAAGACAGCTGTCTCATGCAGAAAGTATCAATCTTTCTTCAGAGGTACTCGTTTCCCCTCTGTTTATTGGACATAGAGGCTGGACAACCTGTTTAGATTATGTATCTACACACCTAGGTGAACTCAGAGAAGAATTTCACCTTCTTGGACTCATGCTGCAGTTACATTAGCACCCGTGTGGGTGCAGCCTAGAATAAAAACAGAGGCGGTGTTTTTTTTGATAGGCAGCCTGGTTTTGTTTTGCTTTGGAAGAACCAGTATGGCAGTAAGACACTTCAATGTGTGGTAATGCAATGAGATAGCCCCACACCTAGTCGACTGAAAGTACTTGGCACTTAGCCCAATGACTGGCAACATCCCTTAGGTGTGGCGATATCTCTCAGTATCGCCCCACCCTGAGATGTCTAGCATTTCATTAACACAAGCACTAGGTCCAGTTCTACTACCCTTACTCACAATGAGTAAGGATGGCGGGATCTGGGTTTAAATGAATGAATATTGTGGTAATGAGGCAGTATTTGTAACCTTATTATGTCAGTGAAAACCCCACTATCAGAGTTTTGAGAATAAGGAACTAATTGGCTTGAAACAGTTTCAGTCTAATGACCTCTTATGAGAAGCTCAACAGTGCATTAAGGTTTATAGCCGGGGTTGGTTAGATTAGTTTCAATTTCAGGTAGTGGGTATCTATCCAATTACTCCCCGCCTTGCTTGGGGTAGAGCACATGGCGTTCCTTCTGCTACTTGATATGCCAAGCAGCATGTGAGTTGGCAAGTTGGGCTGAAAAGCAAATTAGCATTATGCAAACTGCAGGATTCTGGCACTTACATTAGGATCAGTGATCTGGCAAGAAATCCTGCCAAGCTACCAAGCCTTCCTGAGCCCAGAGAGAGCTGCGAACCCTAATCCAAGAGACCAGCTGACAACAACAAAACAAAACAAAACAAAACAAAACAAAAGGTTGTGGGGGAGGGGGAAAGGGAACAAATTCTTAATTGTCTGGGAGGAGGTTAAGGGAGCATGGATGTAGATTTTCTACTGAGATCTAACTCTTGTATTGCAGTGAAGAAATAGGAAGTAAGGGGAGAGGGACAGAAGAGTAAGAGAGAGAGGGAAAAAGAGAGAAAGATAGTGAGAAAGAGAGATAAAGTAAGGGAAGCCAAAGGATAAAAAGGACAGGAAGGAGGAAAGGAAGGGAAAAAAAAGGAAGGAAGGAAGGAAGGAAGGAAGGAAGGAAGGAAGGAAGGAAGGAAGGAAGGAAGGAAGGAAGGAAGGAAGAATTATGACTGACCCACAGCTGGTGATGTTGGTATTCCAGCTGCTTGTGGCTGCCTGTCCACAGCCTGGCAGCAAAAAGAGGTAAACTCATTTTACCACAAAGATGACCTCAGTTAATGGGGCTCATCTCTGTGTGAACCAGCCAGGGCGTAGATCCACATCCCTTATTACTGACTCTCTGAAGACATGGGCAGCTGCTGCAAGAGCAGCAGACGACAGCAGGGCAGTAATACCTTAAAGCACTTCAGCCGGATTCACCAGAATTCATCTGTCTTAGTTTAGGTTTCTTTTAAGGGATAACCAGGTAAAGATGACCTTTTTTAAGTGTTGAAATAAGCTATTTCTGGTATTTTTGTCTGGTCTGTGAAGGTAGTATAAGGCCCATAATCCTTACAGTTTAGTTTGGATGGAAGGGATAGAAGAAAGTGTACAACAGTACCTAAGCCTCAGTGAAAACCAAAGAGGGTTGTGCACCTGTCCTTAACTGTGTGCCTTAGAAACCATTTCTGTATTACAGCTTTAGTCATTATGTTTCTGTAGAGCCTTAGCCACAGATAGCACTCACCTCTCTGTACTAACACTGTACTAACACACAGTAAAAAGACTATATGCAGACTCTCAAAGCCTTTCACAGTACTTAGATGGCAAAATGTCAGGTCAGATAGGATTTAGTTGTAGTTTTATGCTATCAGTTGCCAGAGATTGTGCTCTAATTATACAAATGCATGTTGCATTATGAAGGAATTTCTATATTCTTTAAATAAATTCTTTCTATAAAGATGGTGTTTTGTTTTTTTTTTTTAGGTGTCAAGAGACATGACCTAATTGTATAATTAGTTCTAAAACATTTGGTAATGATTCTTCACATTAATGGGGGGAGGAGGTATGGCAAAATTTCTAGCTTTGCTGAGAGTAAGGCATAGTCTGAGAAAGATGTTCCTGAATTTCAAGGTGATCAAATACAGCAGAGTAACAGAAACAGTGGCCTCTTTACTGGATTTTTTGTCAAGCTAGTGCACTGTATATACTTGAACTTTAAGAATTGCTGGCTTTCACCTGGCTCTTGGTTTCATAAGCGTAAAGTCTGTGGAGGGAAGGCAATGAGTTGAGCCCTCTGATCTCCTGCCTCTCAATGGCCATCAAAGTTCACTAGTTATCTCTACACTTAACTCTATAAATTGTGCTTTTACCTCTTGACCAGTTCAAAGTCCTTTATTTTCAGTATTTGTTTTGCAAATGTTTCACTTCAGTGCATTAAAATCAGAACATGGGACACAGCTTTTCAGCCTGTGAGTATTATGAAGACCTGGCCCAGGTGCTGTGAACCCAGTAGGCAGAATATACAAACCTTTTGAGGGTTTTGTGTGGAAGTCATTAAACCAAGGCAGAGCGATTGTTCAATTTTTTTTTCATGACATTTGTAGTAGGTTTCATTCATTTCCTGTGGACATTTGTTAGAATGGAAAGAAACTAGTCAAGTTCTGGATTTCAATTTCTTATGAAACAACTGCGCTTGCTTTTATTTTACTTGGTAGTGAAGTTGTGGTTACTTTGTAACAAAATATACACAGTTCTGCATCTGCTACTCGAGAATCTTTCAGGCATACTCATGGAGGAGCTTTAGCTTTAGACAGACTTTTCTGTTTTATCTCCTTTTCTCTGATGGCAGGGTTCCCTAAACAGCATTCAGAAAGTAGGGAATCATCTTTGATTTCTGTGTCTTCGGTTTTCTGATCAGAACCCTGAACTGGGATCACAGGAAATAAGATGCACCATTCACAGTTACATGGCTGCAGCTGTAACACTGGAAGAAAGTTGAAGGTTTTATTGTCTGTATCTAGGTCACAAGGTCAAAACTAATTTGATTATGCTGAAAGGGGAGGTAACCCAAATGCCTCTGGATAATATGATTTCACGATGGCAGGCAATCTTCCAGATTGCATTTAGTTCCTTATGAAATCTTGGTTGCCATTCGGGCATAAGTTTCTACACCTCTTCCTTACAGCAAAGAAAGTTGTATTTTAAGCTTTTGAAAAAATGTTATGCTTCTCATTGAGGTGAAACCACATAACATCTTCATTTGGCTTCCTCCATTACTATAAAGGATCTACAAGCCAGGCAACACAAGTCTGGGTTTTGATCACCTCTGCCTCTGATCTTTCAGGAGGCTACAGGCAAACTGATTCTCCACTCTCTGTATCTCTGTTTCCTCTACCACACACTGGTTTATCTATTTACATCATAACCTCTTTGTGAAACATAATTGTCTGGCACAATGGGGCCCTCAGTGGGAACCTCAAGGTATTTCCATTGTAAGAATAACAAACAACAGAAAGGAAGAAGAACAAAAGAAGTAACATCACAAATACAAGAACAGGTTCAAACCTGAGGACTTTCAGAATTGAATCATATTGAAGACTTTCAGAATTCAGGACTTTTCAAAACTGGAAACAGAAACAAATGAGGGGGTACAACACTGCTTTTTATCTAGAGTGCAATGTACATCTACAAAGAATCATGGCAGGCATTACTGCTATTGTTAGAACATATCAAGTCACAGTACAGTGGAATTGTAGAAATTGTACCATGTCTATCATCGTCACAACCACACCTTACTTTATGTTTTGCTTTGCAGTTTTCTTCCCAATATTAACCTTTTAAAAATTAGTTAGGAGCTTTTACTCCCTTCCTACAAATGATTTATTTTTTTTCTTGTAACAATAGGTCACATTTTTTTTTTTCCTTCGGAACTTTCACTTTGATGTGTCGTCTTTGACTGCTAGAGGAAATGTGGACCAGAAAAGGAGCCTTGCTGTGGTCCAACTTGACTGTAAACAGCAGGTGCAGCAGCTGCTGCAGGAAAGCCACTCATTTTCCTGCTCCTTTTCAGGGATGAAAGAGGGGGATGTAGCAACTTATTTTTCTGGAAAATCTGAGACATAGGAAACAAAAATAAAGACAGTTTGAAGTGTTTCCTTTATTTGTCAAAAGTCTGGACATGCAAAATGAAGAACATGTAAATACTGTACTCGAATATGTAAATACTGCATGCAAGTGTGCAAATATTGCACCTGGATGTGGTAGTCTTAGTGGTACCTATAAATTTGAGCATACCAGGCCAAACAGTCAGGTGAGCTGTAATGTGAACTGCCTCCTCAGCAGAGCCAAACCAATTTCCACCAGCAGTTATGTAGCAGCCTCTGACAGTGACACACAGAAGTATACCAGTAATGCCTCTTCTATACAGATTTAAAGGAAAGGGTGTAGAAGAAATTGTGCTTGCAAATATAAGTGCTTCCCATGTTCAGAACATACTGTTAATTAATAAGCACTTAATTGTATGTGTTCCTCATAAAGATGCCCAGGGCAAGCTGTAAACTGTGTGTGCAATTCCCTGTGTCTTCATACTGCCCCTTGCTCAGGAGCCACAGTAAACAATTTTCCTTGCACTCTGGATGGGATGAGCTATGGCTTGCCATGCTTCTCACAAGTCCACAGCACTCCAGTTTCAAAGATGATCTACTTAAAGCACAAGGTTTTCCAGAACTTGTAAGGCAGTGTCAAACTTCTGCGTTGTCTCATCATTTCCAATAGCTGAGTTGAGCAGCAGAGTTGGTCTTTGAGAAATCAGTCGCTGTCAGCAAAGGTACTCTGAGTCAAGTACATTTAACTTCTGTGCCCATAACTATGGAAAACATAAGAAAATTTTGTGTAGGAGCTCACTCAATCCTGCTCCAAACAAATCTTGTATTTCCTTCATGGAAACAGTTTAACAAACAACACAACTGGATTTTACAGGCATTTGTGCTGAATATCATCTTGCTCACCTATGCTAGAGAAATCAGAGCAATATTTCTGTAAATAATTTCATCCCTTGCTGATAAGTGCTTTCACTTGCAGAATATGTAATAAAGAGGAGATAGGCTGTCACCTTACTGTATTTAATGAGTATTTGGCAGGGCTGCTAAAGCTATGGTGCTTCTTTGTTTCATCAGGTGAAGTACTGGAACCACAGAGAACAAAGTGGGAATGGAAACACAGGCCCTCCTTCTTGTACTCTTCCCCTCTATTCTGCACAGCCAAAATCCTGACTCCATCAGACATACCAAGAGTGCATTTTAAACAGGGATGTTAAACCAGCTCAGAGCAGGATTAGCTGTCCCTGAAGCCTCTGAATGCCAACCAGATGTTGCTATGCAGCTGGCAAAATGCCCAAAGCAGCTTTTAAATTCCTTTTTCTCTTTTAAGATGGAGGTCCCTTTTACCGGTACACTCTGGGAATCTCCAGGGATTACAGAGCCATCACAATAGATGGCTCATTTTCACCCGCTTGTAGTCCACTGATGCCAATAAAAAGACTCTCGAGCTATATCTGTATTAATAAACTAAGGAGGTGTCCTGGCACAGGACTATCACACATATTTTTAGTATGCCCCACAGTCTGGTTTTGGCACTTCCTAATGCTCTCCAGGCAGAATTCAGGGGTCAGATCTGTGGGTTGTCATTCCCAATAGCAATCTGTTTGTAGCCACCCCGTTCTTCTGGAAGAAAGCTGAGCAATGTAGATATAATGTGCCACACCACTTGGCATTAAAGTCACAGAATCAGAGAATCACAGAATAGCTTGAGTTGGAAGGGACCTTAAAGGTCATTTAGTCCAATCCCCCTGCCGTGGGCAGGGACATCCTCCACTAGACTAGTCAGGGAATAGCCCCTGATTTGTTTTTTTTACAGCAGCAGATGTAGCCCCATTGCTTTCAGTGACCATTAGGTTATACATAGAAAAAGATATGATAGATTTTAAATGTTAAAGACACTCAGCCCAGAAAATTAAGTTGGAGTTAATTAGACATCCGGCAGAGCACAATGTGCTCCATGCCCACAGTAATATATGTATCATCTCTGGAAACCTTGCATCTCTAAAGGAATGCCTACAGCATTGTAAGCATAACTAAATGAAGGTTCAAAAGTAACAGGTTGATTTTCCCCACCTTCCAGGCATCTTCTTGTGGCAAGAGGAAATGCATCTCCAAAGCAGATTTTGAAATAGATCTTGGTGGTAGTCAAAATTTTGCTGGGTAGTTTTTCTTGTCAAATGACTTAGACAGGATCTTGTGGTCATCTCAGCACTCTAGACTCTTCTAAATGAACTATTTTACAGCACGCTCCTGGCTGAGCTTAAGCCATCTAAGTAGAGGTTATATGTGACAGAAAAAAGGCAGTTTTCTTAACCATGTAAACAAAGAGCCATATTTCTTAACTAATTACCACAGACTTCATTTTATTTTACCAAGCTCTCTCAATCACTCAACATACCCTCTTCTATCTTCTTATATTTCTCCACCTATCACTCATTCATATACAACTTGCAGCCTTTTCCATCCTTTCCAAATTGCTGCTTTTTGCTGACACAGCAGACTATTTAGATAATGAAAATCAAAATGGTGTAATAAGATAATGTCATGCTTTTCACTAAGAACAAATAGAAGCAGAATTTAGAAGAAATCTGAAGGATTAGGAGCAGGGACGTTATTATTGGTTAACTCCAAATGCCTGAGACAATCTGCCAAATCTTCTGAGTGTGCCTCACGTGGTTAAATTATCCAGAGATACTTTGTACTCAAAGAAGTTAGCAGAGTAGCCTCAGGTAAAAAAGTGTCTTTCAGCACATATAGAAAAAGCCCTGAAGAGCCCTTGATGTAAGGAGAGAGTGTTGAAACACATAGCTTGTGCCAAAGAATGTATCTGTAAAACAGAAACAAATCTAATAATAATTCTATATCTAAGATACTTGGAGAAGTTTTTACAGCACTACTTTTAGATGTTATTGTAAACTACTGATTTGTAGTGAAGGATCATAAATATTTGGAGGGGGTATCTGAAGTCCTGCAGTAATCAAGTGCAGACTTTAGAAATCCTTAGCAGTTGTTCAAATTCCTTTGTAGGGCTGGATAGCAGCTCTTGATATGGAGTGGTGTTATCTTTGACTGCTTATGTACCTCTTGTCTGTACTTAGTGTGTTCAAGGCTGCAGATGATCCTCCCTCTCAGACACATTAAGAATCCTGGCGGTATTCAGGCTCTTTCAGAACTTTCAAAATTTTCAATTCTCCTACCATTTGCAAAAGTAAATCTATGTTGCTGAAGTACAGAGGTGACTTCCCGTTCTGACTGGTCACCAAGCAAGACCAATGAGAAATGTCTGTCCAGGGTCACACTTCAATGCTCTCGCTGATTTTGCACACATTATTCAAACTCACACTGTTCTCTGCATTGCTGATGCTTCTGTATCAGGGAATGAAAATATGGTTGCTAACTAAAGTTCAATACTGTACATACTATTCCATTACACAGTGTTTTTTATCGCAGAATTGTTCTCGGATCACTTATCCTGTTGGATAAAATTGAGCAATACGACACTTACATTCAAGAAAGTAATGAGGCATTCCTACAGTAGAGTATAGTCTACTACTCTAGAGGTATGTAACACAGTCCACAGAAATAAGACAGGGCTGTATTCAGACTGCTTACTGAAGGAGTGTTATTTATCTCACCTCAGTTTAAGTATCTCAAAGTGAGTTGCTTACTCTAGAGTGTAATAGTCAAAGGGAAAAAAGAGAGGAGCCTGAAGGGGGCAATTCACCCCAATTATTTTAGATATTGATCTTAGGATGGGACTATAAAGGCAGCTTGGATAATCACCTCTCATTTAGACAGCTAAGATGTCTAGAGTTGGACAGGTGACTCCCATCCTAATCAGATATCTAGGAGATAACTGGAATGACTTGTCCTCCAGGTGAAAGGATTGACTCTGTGATTATGTTTCTATGTTGACTGGGATGGAGAGGCCTGTTCATTATTTCTCTCTTGATCTTAGACTCCATGGAGACATGGCTGATACAGGGCTTTTGGGGTAAATCATAACCTCACCTTCAACCACCATGGAAGGGCTCCATCTACAGTAGAGATACATCATCTGTAAAGTCACATTATCTGGAGAGGTAACATAAGAAAGCTTGTCCAAGCCTCACTCAACAACCCAGCAAACAGGAGGTCTCTCAAGGCTGTGATTGTACAAAGATAATTTGCAAGGTGAGAGACAGGTTAAATGTGGAGTAAGGACATTGTGCTGCTAAAGAAATGTATGATCTATTGTACCAGAAAACAGGCGCAGGAGTCTGGTGAGCAATTATTATCATCCAGGCTTCATGCATTGATCTGGGAAATCCTTTTCCAGCAGTTCCGGTAGGAAGCCTTATTGCTCATCCCAGCTACTCTGATATGTCTATTATTCCAAGGATATTTTCCTTGCCATAAAGAGAATCCTACACATGTTCAAGAGGATAATTCTTTATCTGCTTCAAATATGACTGTATCTGTGAATAGGAGGCAGACTGTGTTAATTTTGTAGAGCATACTTTTTCAATGAAAATTATTTTAAACTATTTCATCAACTTGGGGTCTGGTTTTCACTTTCTAATACACATTTCTAGTAAGTTACAAACCTCAGTGAAGTCTCTCCCTTCCCCCTACCAGCTAAAGGGGTTGGCTATTTTACATCAAATACACCTAATATAACTAACTCTGTTACTCATGCTTATGCGATGAAAAACAAATTGGAACCACAGACACGTGTATGAGAAACATATCTAGGGATTCCACAATATCTCAATCCCTTTAAGAATAGAAAGTTTATTTTCTTTATCACAGGGCTTCCCAAATGCTGGGGGTAGAATACAGGCTGCATGACCTGCTAGGTTTACAGGGGGACAATGTAAAGCTGTTAAAGCTACAAATGTATGGGGGAAAATGCTCACAGAATTGTGAAGGAACTGCTGGAGCAAAAAGAGACCTCTTTTTTGACTCTGAGGTTGGCTCTCTCGGGTCTCCTTCCTCTGGATGACTCTGTTTCTTTTCATCAACAGAAAATTCTGGCTATTCACTTTCCATGTGCTGCTCTAAGTGTATTACAAGGCAACAGAAATTAGAAAAGGTCCCCATGGTACATGATGGATTTCAGAATTCTCACAGATGTCACCAGCCAAAGGCTGCTTTACAGATTAAGAAACAAAAGCAAGCTATAAAAAAAAAAGGAATGTTTTAGCTAGGGTCAGAAGTATGAAATCAGTATCACCCACCTCTGTGGCTCTGATCCTGCACAGACTTATGCACATGCTTCATTTCTCATACTGTGGGTGCTCCCATTCACTGTCACGCACAAAGAAAAGCACATGAATCAGGGTTTGCAGGGTCCGAGTCAATTGTTTGAAAAACGAAAATTCTAGTGAAGTCTAGTTAAAAATCTTGTGACTCACCTAACATATTCACTAATAAATATTATGTAAAATGCAGTCAATATTGGAGCCTGATATCACAAACTCTCACACAGACCAAAACCCTGCCTAAGGCCTCATACATTTTTCCAGCCCATGGCTGCCTCTTGCAGCCTCTCCACCCTATCTGGACTCCTCTTCCCAAGTCAGGGTGCCAGCAATGGACTAAAAATGTAGTCCAGTGGAAACAAGGTATTTGCAGTACAGTTCAAAATTTATACTGTTTTAATCATTCTTTTTTCCCCAAGCAGAAGTAGAGACTAAGTTTTAAAAACTGATGTGAATTGCCAACCAATGCACTGAGCTTTATACATGCCTTGTTTACTTAATTAAAAGCCTCTAAACATAGGCATTTGTAGCTCAAAAGTAACACATTAGAACTACAGAAGGGTAGGGGAATGACATGCCTCAGGTGAGCCCCTCTGTTGATTAAATCTCTATTTTTGAGTTTGTATGTATATAAGTATCAGCAGCTCTGCCCTTTTTGAGCCTTTGTGGGTGTCTTATATTATCATACTGGTGCCATCATAGAACTCAGACAAATGTCAATAAGCAAGAATTCAAATCAAAACCTGAGAAAATACTCGAAACTCAAATTCATTTTTCTTTTCTTTTGTTCAAAAATGCTATCACCTACTACATTATTACTCTCTGAATAAAAAAAAAATAATTTATGATTTGTATCTTGAAAAGATGGTTAGTAACACTACTATACAAATAAACAAGCTGTAAGTTAGGTCTTTTATAATTTAAGTTTAAAAATGTGTCTTTTATTTCAAAATCAGGAAACTAAAGCATTCTGTGTGAAACCCTGGCTTTTTGAAGCCGCTAGCCAAATTCACATTGTTCACGGCAGGTACAGGATTTCATTCAGTGTACTTTCTATATGCCTAGATTTTAATAACATTTTTCAGTTCTACCAGTAAGGCAAAGTCATAGTGGTTTCATATCAAAAGGCTGCTCCACCATGCTAAACTGGTACCAAGACACCAGAGCTGAAGAGCAGCTGAAAGGCTTCCACACTATGGTGTTTGCTGGAATGTACTGGTGACTGTTTGACAGCTGCACCTATCTGGATCCTTGCAAAGGTTGGTGCGATCCAGCACTCTTAGCTCTGCTTCTCATCATCAGCTGGTATTTCTCATCACAATAAGTTTAGAACACTGTGTGGCATTAAAATTTGAACAAATACCCCACAATAAGTATTGAATTTATGAAACCATATGTCTTATTGTAATGAACTCAACTATTCACATCATGAAATCATTACCTGGCCTTGAAAAATAGATCAGCTTTGTGTACACGTGTATACATACTTATTTGTCATACATATATATTTACTTATTTCTTAGCCTTATTTAATTTTTGCACATCCAGGATTCTGTCATGGCTTTTTGCACTTATAAAGCATATTTCTTTCCATCGTGCTTCTTTTACAATAAAAGTTCAGTCCCTGCCCAGATTTTCACTGGTAAGAATGCCAGTTGTCTAAGAAAAGTCTTAAAACATAAAGAATGGTAGTTTTACTCTCCCAGTCCAAGAAAGCCCCAACTAAGACTTGCCTATAGCACTATAAAAATATTAATGAAAAGAGATATGCTTTTCCTAAGTGAAACAAGCATTATAAATATGAAACTGTTCATGATTATGTAGTTTAGTGACATATAATATACAATAATTACATAGGGGAAAAACATACAAATATTATTCATTAAGTATATAATAAAATTACTAATACAATAAAGAATAACTGGAAAAGGTAAGTGATATCAAAAGCCATGCTTGCATTGAAGGTGGAGTTGTAATGTCTGTTAGACATCACACTGGAGAAACTAAAAAGGGAAGGAGACAGAAGACATTATAATCATTTTGCACACAAGCAGAGAATCGGCTCACAACCGAGGGCACAGGAGGGAACTGAGACCTCTGGATCCTCTCATGTGTAATCATAAGGCTATACCTCATCAGACCTCCTCTCTAGCACCTTCCTGAGAAAGCAGCTTACCAGCATGAAGGGCAGCTGCAAGGAATCAGAGAGGAGAGGCGTGCCTGAGATTTGCAAGCTGCAGTGATGTGTTTCCCAGTACATACACTGGAACTGTGTGCTGCAGCTCGCCCTGTGGAATGCGGCCAGAGGGGCTGGCTTTGTGTCTTGTCTGCAGTTGCTTCAGAAACAACTAATTTAATAGTAACGATGATAATAGTATATCTGAACAGGACAGAGGTTAATTCTGTGAAGAGGGATATATACCGTAGCACAATGAAACCATTATGACAACCAGTTTTCTCCCAGATCAAAATAAGAACAGATTGGAATGGGAAACTTGCATCCATATGGGTAGGGAAAACAGTCCACTAAAAATGTGGGAATAGGAGGTAACATGGCCCTTTCATCTCCCACTCGCTAATTATGCATGACTATAGGCCCAGACCAGTTTTCACTGCAGGCAATGAAAAGTATCCTATTAACTTCAGTGGCCTTGGAGCAGAACTCTTGGAGTAAAGCAACCCACGTGACAGCCTGAATCTGCTGGTGACTCCACCATTCTCTAGGGTGAGGTATAATATTTTGAACCCACAATTGAGACAAAGATTTTTGATCAGGGAGAGGAGAGGAAGGTAGACTGAGTTTTTCTCAGTTGGAAGCTATTCCTCAAATAGAAAAGCATTAAAAAGTGAAATAAAAGGGCTGTGGAGTAAGGAAAGACTCAGGTATCATATACCTGAGTTGTGATTGCTTTGTGCTGGAACCTTTTTTAGCACGTTACAGAGTGCTTTCAGAAGGGTGCAGAGATGTGATAAAACAGATGCAGCAGATGCAGGAAATATAGCACTTCACATAGGACAGACTTTTGGGGGTAATTTAGTTTATTAATGGCATGTATTATGGAATAACAAGTTGCAGATGATCATTAAAACTTATCCTTAACAGACATTCCTTGTGTATTCATCTTTTGTTGTTTCCATAGCAGGGATGAGAGAAATGTGCGTAGCCTGAGACTTTTGAGTTCCCAAGGCTCACATTTGCATTTTTGACTTGTGATTTAAAAGCAAGGATTATTTTTAAGGATGATTTAATTAAATAATAATAATGAAAGAATTCTGTCAAAAGAAAACTTGTTATGTGATATATTCCAAGGACAGATTTGGCTCCAGGAATCTCATCCTCCTATTCCCCTCTTTTTCTCAACAGCTCTAAAAAGAGCAGTGGCAAATTTCCACTCCCATAAGAGATTCATTGCTCTCCTCAGAGCAAACCCTGCAGGTTTTAATCTTTGCCTTCTAGCCCATCCAGCCTCAGCACTGTCAATTTAGGAGGAGATCCAGTGGCTCTCTTGGTGAGTTCACCTGCTCCTTCTAATCCCATCAGGAAGCTCCATGGTGCTTGCAATCAGAAACAGTCAAAGTGCAGATAAAAGTCTACCAGGGGAGCAGCAGTAGCTGCAGTATGATGTAAAAAGGCAATACTTTATTCCCAATCTGTGTGTATTGTGGTCAGAATCAGGGAACATATGCCATGACCAACGAAAGGACAAACCTGAGAGTATGAGATACAGGATAAAGATTTTGCAAGCAGAAGAAAAGTCCTGACCATATTCTGGAACAAAGGCACAAATGACCACGAAGTTAACACATCTATATAACACTTAAACTTCATGTATCTAAACCCTGGAATGCAGGATGATGGTCTTTGGTGGTGTCTAAGCAAAACTCCAGATTGGAGGTTGAAATATCAGGGAAGTTAGCAAATAAGTGAGGAATTTATTTGGGAAGGAAGAAGAGAAATGGTTCATTACATTTCCTTTTCTATCAGACTTATGAATAGCTGACTCTGAAGTCATGTGCTATGTCTCAAAGGACAAGTTACATTTCCAGCCAAAGTTTACAGAAAATTTTCTCATATACAGAGTGAAAAATATTGCCATGGGGAAATTCAGATTTGCTGTCACTGAGAGCTTTTAAGAGTAGCTTAGACTTTTTAAAGACTAGATTACACAAATATCTGTCCAGACTAGCTTATGTTGTGAGTGTACTTTGAGCAGGGGAAAAACTAAGCCACTAATGTGGTCTTCAGACCACTTGGGCTCTCTTACAGGCCTGTTCTTCAATTATCCTGTGCCATGCAAGTTCTGTGCAGGACAAGATGATGTAGGTCCAGGCAGAACGGGGGAAGCAGCATTTGTAAAGAGAACACAAATGATGGAAGGCTGATGCACTATCTGAATGCCATGTTGTTAATGCCATGTGTGTGTTACCAAGTCCATTGTTGGTAACATTCTGTGCCAGGCATCCCTGATGCTAACAAATGAAATGTGTGCAGCCAAGGAGGTGGCTTTGCAGACAGAGTAAACAACAACAACAAATGTGATTGAGGCAAAATGTAAATACAACGGTAACCACTGTCAGTGCCATACTGCATATGTGACAGATGTGAAACACTGTAAGTGCTAAATGTACCCAAAATAAAAAGACACAGATGTCCTGACAGCAGGCGATCTGTGTGTTTCTTCTTTGTGCCAATTCCATATAGCACTTTGTAGTCCCCAGCTGTGAGCCCACACAGATAGCTCCAGACTCAAATGTTAAAACTTAATCAGCCCCAAGCTTCTGTGCCTCAACAGGCAGCAGTGACGTCTCTCCAAGTGCCAGTGCCCACCAACACGGCTTTCACGGGTTGCTGTGACTTGAGGCTGCTTGACCCAGAAGGAAGGAAGGGACAACAATGCAGAGCAATCTCCATGAGCAATTAAAAGGCATGTCACTGATCATGCTATAGTATGTGATGACCGACGGACGCATCTATCTGACAAGACAAGAGGAGGCCAGGCACTGCAACACTGTGCAGAACTCCTTTATCAGATCAGCCATCACCTGGCAAAACACCAGAGTAGGGATAAAGCATGATCTACTAATTACTACTGTCAGGAGCCTCCTCACTGTGTCAGGTACCTTTGCCAAAGAGGTCCATGCTAGTATGGACCATGCACTACAGCGTCTGGCCTAGTTAAATGGAAGCACGATTGTAAACTTCATTTTCACTACCCACTAGAGGTAAATATTTGCCTTTACAGATGAGAAGAAATAAAGCAGGGAATACAGCATAAACAGTGTGTGATTTGCCAGTTATCTGCTTGCAAAGCAATGATCCAGGACATCAGAGCAGCCAATGCTTCTGCATAATCAGGAGGGGAGGAATCCAGATGAAATTTGTGGTGGTTACAGGCTTGCTCGGGTTTAGCCAACAGTATCTCAATGCTAAAGTGTAGCAGACAGGTCTCTGAGGAAAAGAAGAAAGTCACAAGTGCAGGCAAGGCCTCAGCCACCATGAGACCATTTGATCTCCAAAGATGCAGTGGGGTGCTGCCTATCCCATATTTCCAACGTGGTGTATCCAAATGTAGTTGATTAGTGTTACAGGCCACAGCACCATGTGTAATAAAAAGGAGTTTGAAGCCTTCTGTGCCTTCAAAGGCAGAGAGGGCATAACCCAATTAATACCAGGTGACAAAGACCTACACATAAACAGCATAAACATCCTGACAGACATTAGAAATGAACCATTGTCCCACAGAGCCTGAACTGTTGGCACCCAGAGCCAGGAAAGCACTGGCAAGAAAAAGTTGATTTCCAAATGTGAGAGCACTTTCAGTGAAGACCACTGCCCAGCACTCTCATGGAAACAGCCAGGGCCCTGAGCAACACTCAAAAATGGGCAGCTGATACAGAGATATGTGAAAAAGCTGTGTGAATATGGTGTTACTGTCACCCAATACAGCATGTAACCACTCTGGTATGTGGTTTATATAGCACTCACGCATAGTACTCATGTAATATTCCAGGTCCTATGCGTGCTGCTCCAGCAGTACCACACATGCACACAATACCACAATCAAAAACACATCTTCCTGGCAAATTTTGACAACCTATATACCATGTATTGCAACCACCCGCACACATATGACGTGATGATAACAGCTGCCATTGCATCACTAGCAAATACTTCAATGGACCAGCACACATTTTCTCAGAGAGAGGGAATCTTCACACAGTCTCTGCACAACCTACAAGCAGATGGCAAACCGTGCACATGAGGAAAAGCTTGATGAAGCACCCAACACAAAGGCAGTACAAGCCAATATGCTGATGATGAATCTGGCTAATTGAGTGTTTCATGAAGTAAACACATCAGTAAAAGCTATCCCACCCATTAAAAACAGGCTACACAGCAAAGAGATTCAGAGCACTTAATAATAGCTGGTGTGTTGTTACTTGTGAATGTTGCTGGTGGACAGTCCAGTCCAGGACATGCTATAAATATTGCCACTATCAGAAAACCATGGCCCTGCACAACACAGCATATAGAGTTCTTCCTTCCTTCTTTACAGGCCTCTTGTATGTGAGAGGGGCAAGAAAAACTTGCCATACCACTAACAGATGCAGCTCAGAGG
Organism: Aegotheles bennettii; assembly: GCA_013398125.1. NCBI lineage: Eukaryota > Metazoa > Chordata > Aves > Caprimulgiformes > Aegothelidae > Aegotheles > Aegotheles bennettii. The sequence goes on along the minus strand of VZRW01005739.1, from coordinate 585,987 downwards.
AAACTGTGATATGCTGAAAATGAACTCCACTATTCTGGTAAATATACTAGTCCTAGGTGTGATATTTTTGGTCACAAGCTGTACAGGACTCAGATTTCAGCGTTTTTTTACCCAGAAACCAAGCAAATTACTGAAACAACCCTAGAATATTAAACAGAGAGAAATTAGATATTTAGGAGAATCAAAATAATTGCCTTATGATGGAGGGGCTGAGCTAGAAGCCAGTAAAGGAACTGCTGTAGATACATGAATTCCCAGCTACTTTGGTAACTTCCCATGGTACGTGTGCTGGGGAAGTTTGGTCCATGTTTTGCTGTAAGGCAGTGTGTACCTCCAGCCACACCAGTGCTGCCACAGGCCAACCTGTGCTCACAGCAAGTCTTTCATCTCATCCCACGATTGTTCTGTTCTTACATGCCAAGCAGCAGAGCCACACACCTGTCTTTACTTAGCTAGCTGCATTCTTTCTCATTTCTCCAGAATGTGTGTTAATCTACTGAAGATTTAGCTTGTGAGTGTTGCCTGGACAGCAATGCTTTGAGCATTTTCATGTTGTGCTTAGCATAGTAATTCCAGGAATCTGTGCCAGGTTCTGCTGCGTTGCAGACTATGAGCAGCAGTGGCTCACAGGATCCATGTCACACTCGTGGCACCCCTGGAGCCCAAAAGCTCCCTCTTTACTCCAGAGCCTCCCTCCAGCTCTTTTGGCATGGGCTTTCTCACCAGCCTGAGTGAGTCTGGCCACTGGCACACCACTCCCTGTGCAGCAGAGATGGGCAGAGCAGCAGTGAATGAGCTTAAGTGGGGTGTGAATTTGTCCCCACCAGCTCTGCCCCGTGAGCAGTGCCAGGCAGGGCCAGGTTCTTGTTGGCACCGGTGTGCAGATGGTGGGTGGTGTTAACAAGTCAGGCTGTGCCATGTGCGCAGCTCTTCTGGACTTCTGTTCAGAAACACCATAAGAAACTCAGAGCATGTACTATTTATGCTGGTTATTAGAAGCAGATGCTAATGTTTCTTTGCTGCGATCTCCCAAGTATCCCGTCCTTGTATGATGTGTGGCATGTGTTTGCAGTGTGTATGTCTCTATATCACATGCAAATAAAAGGTTACTTTCACCATTTGTGTTGTGTTCATTGATAATGAAGACCTTACAACCTCTTTCTGTGGTCTTGCCCCCACAGATGTTGACTGTGGAGCTGAGGTAAGCATCTGTAGTAAAGTGTAGGACTGCTGTATGGTGTACATGTGTGGATGTCTGGCATAAACAATGGATGAAGTAAAAATCAGGGCAGTAACAGTGCTCTCAGCTGCCTCCTGGCACTGGGTAGCACAAGGACAACCAGGATGTCTTACCTGTATACATACACTTCAGTGTTGAGAACAGCAGACTCAAAACAGTGCAACATTCACATTTTCTCTCAGTCTGTCTCTCTTACATATACATATACACATTTGCATAGAATTCTTCACATCAAATGCCTACTATGAAGCCAGCAGATAGTACTCTACACACAAAAGTTTATCTGGAAAATGATACCCACATATATAAAGGAAATATTTTTTGACTGGTTATTTCTCAGTATAATTGAACTAGCAGGATATCTGAATTCACTGTGTAAGTGAATTACTTAATAACTAGAAGATTTGCTCGCATAACTCAAGTGTCCTTTAGTAGCAAAATACCAATAATTCAATGCCTGTATCAGACAGAACAGGCCTAAAGTGATACTGCTATAAATCTGATTCTTATCAAACTTTCTTAATCCTGTTCTCCTGAGGTAACTAGTCCCTGTTTTAATGGATCCACATGCTTGAAGTTTCTGTTTCCTATTTCGTGTTTTCAAGCCTTACCTTTTACATGATAAAACAGGGCATACCTAAAAGATTTCTTCAGCTTTCTTTAGAACTATCAGCCCCAATTTGGGAGTTTTCAAGACAATGAGCTAATCTACACTTTCCAGAGATTTCCTCCACAGTCAAGTAACACTTCAGCCAAGGTGTCTCCACTTTCACCTGTATTTATATGACATTTTGGATACATTTTAACTTACAAATAAAATGCACAATTATGTTACTCCTACCCACCAGGTGGACGCCACTGTAGTATCATGGTATAATGCCATATGTTGGGAAACTTTTACCATATATCACAACTCTTTTCTTCCTGAACTTATGCCACCTTCAAGATGCAAAGCTAAAATACAGTATCCTGAACCGCTCCTGCTGTGTTAGTCAGTGTCCTGTCTACACATTCACAAAATTCCTAGGAATAGTTAATGGTTTGCTTTTGTAACAAAGACTTAAATCTGTGTCATAACAAATACTAGAAGCCATAGCTAATCATATGGCAGGGAGAGGAGGGTGGAGAGAGAGTGACTATGCTAACTGGCTGTTTTGGATATGAGCAACATCGGCTTGGCAAGCAATTGTGAAAGAGGTTTGTCTCATCACTCAGGTGAAGAGTGTCTGAAGACAAGCTACGCATGGTTGCATCCTCCAAGGCCAAACGGTCTGTCATGTTGTTCTGAAGAAAGGGCAAGAATTGATGCAATTTAGATTGAAGATTCCTAAACATCAGTACACAAATCACTTCAGAATAGGATCTAGGATGTTTAGTGTCATAGATGCAACTCTATATGAAAGAGAAAGAGGAGCTACACAGGTCTGGTAGCTATTGCTATTGCTGCCTTCATGTGGGAAAAGAGAAATCTGGTTGAAGTACCAGAGTTGAGAGTTGGCAGTTTTCTACCTGCTGCTCATTAGCCAAAGACGGTCATCTTTGGTCCATCAGAAGAAATTATATAGTGGGACTTGGATGGCTTCAACAGGTAATATCATTCCTGAACTACGCTCTATAGGGAAACACAGAACAACCATAGCATTTCTTGCTATTATAGCTCATGTTTGTTACCTGCTCTCTCCTTCTGCATACTCCTCCCGGAGCCACTGTTTTCTTCCATTCTCAAGTCCTTGTCAGGGCAAGACATCACTGAGGCCTTCATCTGACAGCCCTGGTCCTAGTGCTCGGAGGTACACCTACTACAGTTTCCATACCAGTCTACACAGACAAGCTGGACCCATGATAGTTCCTGAAGGGGAGGGATCTTCGCACCATGGTCTCAACCTTTTTGTCGTCACAGAGTGAAACAAAAAGATATCCTAAGCAGTCCCACATACATCCATTACTATAGCCACAAGTGAGAGTAGCTTCTATCACTGCATACTTTGGTGTATACAAAGTTGGGAAACCCTTGATCTAAATTATTTTCCCTTCTTTTCACATCTGATTTCAGCTATCCACCAGTAGCTTGAGGTTGGTACAGATGTAGCATTATTGCATGTATACTCTTTTCAAAAAGATGTAACTATTTCTTTGAAGTCAGCCAGACTAACCTTGCCTCTGATCACACCTGCTCCTTTCTGTTCCAAACTCTAGATTCAGTGACACTTTCAATGGGAAAATCTCCTTTAACATGTGTAAGAATTCCATGGAAGGTCCGAAATAATTTATACCACAGGAGTGCAACGGTGTAATTTTAAAATCTCTAATTGTAAGAGCCTCCCAAAGTTCAGCTATGTAAAGTGTTCAGTATGACAATCCAGCTATCTTGTACTTTCTTCAACTTCTTGCACTTAAAGACCTATATATAATCGACTATTCAATGTCTTCAGAATTATTCTTATTAGATGCAAATAACAGGAATGAAAGCTATATATTCAGTTAGCCAGGACATTTGTTTATGTAAAATTATACACACAATTATTCATGTATACTCAAATTTTAAAATGCCAAAGCTACATGTACATCTGAAAAACAATTCAAACCAAACCCCAAGAGCATTAAGATGTACATCTGGAATATGTGGATTTTTATGGTTACAAATTCTTTCATTCAAAAAATCTAAAAATGTTTATATACAAATTTGTTTAGAGAAAGAAGATTAACTAGCAATGTATCCTGTTCACAGGCTACAGATGATATGCCTAGAACTTTTTTAAAGATGCCATAAAGGCTGTTTTTATATTGTATATGTTCACTTTTATTTGGTACAATTCACAGCACATTGTGAGCGTGAAAATTAAATATCTATGTATCTTTTTTTCCCTTTATACGGTAGCAGGTCTGACATTCCAATCTATAGGACAGTCCTTCGCTCCTGATTGTCCCTGGTAGAAATAACTGAAGCCTTGGCTTTAACAGAAACTAGAAGAGCCAACCACATAATGTTGGGTGAATCTCTGTAACAGCAGTGTGTTCCTTCAAAGCTCTGCCTACCCTTTATTTGCCAAACAAAGGCCATTCTTTGCACCTTAAGCCAGGGTGGAGTAATTAGGGGGAGGGAATGCCAATTATGGTCTAAGAGGATGGGGAAAAATACAGAGGACAAGCAAGGTGCAACTTGTAATGACTGTTGTTTATAGTATGAAGTAGGACATGAAACAAGGAATGGGGCAGGTGTTTTCCTGTGATTTGAGTATTAGGGCTGAGAGGTATTTCTCTTCCTTTTGTAACATCCCGCTGAGAAGAACAAAATGGGTGAAAAGCTTCTTTAACATCCCTTAACACTAGTACCTTCAGGGAAACTGACAGACTAAGGATCAAAGCCCGCCTTCCACTGCCTTGCTGAGCTGTGATCACAAAAGAAGAAATCAAGTATGTTGTCTCCACCTAATGTTAAGTCCTGCTCCATTTTGGAGGCTGAGAGGATCTGTGGGCATGGAGGCAGAATGCCCTGATCCTGCAGAAAGAAAGCACTCCTGCAGACATGGAGTCCGTGCTGTTATTGCAACCAACAGTGGTGCAATTCCAACACCTGACTTTCTGACACTGGCCAGGAAAACCACCTGAGGATTCAAGGCAATGCTAAAAGGAGCTCCACTGGGACAAAAGCAAAAGGGAAGGCCCAGCCTGCTTCTGATCCCCACCATCTGGTGACTCGCAGCACAGTGTACATGAGGTCCCATCATTACCTGAACGGATAGCGTGTTCCTGACCTGAAGGAAATCCCTCACCCATAAGGTCAGGATGCTGGAGCTGCAGGAGCCAGACAAGTCTAACGTGGCAGCCCGGGCCTGGCCAGCAGCCTTCCTGGCACAGCACGTTCTTCAGAGGCTGGAACGGACAAAACAACAACAAAACTACTTTCATTCAGGTGCTGGTGACTCAGGCTGTGGTCAGCAGGCAGGGGCTGTTGACAAGCGGGTGCGGGCACTCCTAATAACACCCCGCTCCCTCTTGGGGTGGAGTCGCCCTTCCCTGCTCCAGCCGCACCATCGTCATCAGGGCCCTGTGGATCTCCCTCCAAGGCCAGTCTGTCACGAAGGTCCTGGCCACAGGGAGGGTGGTGGGGAGAGCAGCGGGACTAGGGCAGAGGGATCCCTCTCCCCCCGCCGACAAACCACCTCCTTGCAGCAGGGGGGACCACAATATCCTCAACTCATGCATGCAGAGATGGGGAGGAGAGTTCATGACAGAGCTCAGGAAGAGGCAGACCAGGTATCAGCCAGCAGCACTCATTCTTTCACTAGGTTGTGTAATGCACCTTTTAATCACCAGACGAGGATGTGGATGCAAATGTGCCTTGTGCAATGGGGTGAATAAGATTCTGTGCTGCCTGCAGCCTCTCTTCCAGGCAGTGCGGTTGCCTTCTCTGCATGATGAACTTGAATGTCAAATATTAATAACAAAACAAATTATCTCCACCCTATCATCAAGGTGTGTCATGGCTGATTTCTGTTTAACATCAAGGTTTCTACTGCTCAAGAATCCTTCCTGCAATTCTGGGCTCCAACTGTATCAGTTCCGTGAGTGATTAAGGAATCACAAAAATCCTGAAAAACTTCATGGCACCTGAGTTCATCTTGATCTTCTTCCATGGTTTGCTGGGATGGAAGGGAAAAAATGGACCTCCAAAGATAGAATGGCTGGAGTAGTTCTTGCAAAACTGGCCTAACTCAACCATCAAAGCACTTCCTTTAGGTATGATTTCGCCCCCACCAAGCTCACAGTGCATGAATAAAACTGTTTTTCAAAACAGAATCAGTGTCTCATACAAAAGGATTTTGCATAGATCATAAATGACACTCCCATTGTCCTACCCACAAGCTCTTTTGTGCATCCAAGTGTTTAGCCTGATCAAACACCATCAGAAAAGTTTTTTCATAATGCAGATCATTCAGAGAATCTTGAAGCAGCTGAAAACTCATTCACTAACTATGGTTAATTCTGGGGCTTTTTACTCTGTTGAGATTACAACTAATTTATAGCTAATTCTTTCTTCCCCCATTTCATGACCGTTGGTAGTACAAGGGAACTGTGAATCTTTTCAAGTGACTCTTCTTAGAAAAGCCCAAACAATGCTAACTGGTGGATAGGCATTCACACTTACAAGTGAATTAGCTAGTTTCAGATATCTGCAGTGATATAAGTGGTCATAGCCCTGATGTACAAGGAGAGGCCAAGGGAGGTTGGTCAGGCTTCTGCAAAGAAAAAGCAGGTGAGATCTTACAGTCGTGTTTCAACTACCTTACAGAAAGGTAGGGAGAGGAGAAGGCCAGACTTCTCTCAGGAGGTATACAGGGAAAGGACAAGAGTCAACAGACACAAACTGAAACAAGGAAAATTTGATTAGATATCAGATTAGATAGAAGGAAAAAAAATTTCACATAGCAGGAGTCAAAGACTTGGACAGGTTGCCTGGAGAGTTCATGTCTCCTTAGACATGCTCAGCAGGACATGATCCTCAACAACCTTACCTAAGTCCAATGTTGGCCCTGCCCCAAACAGGGACTGGAGATGATCAGCTACCCTCCAGAGGTGCCTTCCATCTTACATTATTCTGTGAATCTGTGATACTATGGAAATAGGTGTTAGCTGTGGATGGTGACAGTCTGTTACCTCATAATTATATATTCAAATACTCAATAAAAAGGAGAAGGGAAATGACAGTGAAAAGTTGAGATTTTATAAAACATAGAGGATTGTGTGAAAAAGAAGGGAGAAGGAGAGAGAGAAAACTAGATTAGAAAAAATTTCAACATGAAGAAACACAGAAGTAAATAAGATAAGTAGGAGCAGAATATCATTCCTACCAGAACACCTTCAAAGCACACTGTCCATGCAAAGAAGAGGCAGATGATAGGTACACTCACTTCAAAGCACATTACTGCATATTACTCTAAAAAGAGGGAAAATATGTCTTAATGTAAGACCTCCCTCAAGGAGGTAACTTTCAAAAATATATCCTCACTTTCATTTGACTAACAGATTCACATGTGAAAAGTAGCCTTTTGAAAAGATTCTAGTGATGGAAATAACACAAGGAGATTGTATTCTCATTCCAACATCTGAAGGTTCCTGAGCTCTTTCTGGACCGCATATGGGCAGGTGTTTCTCTGAGCAGACAGGCTTGAGGACTTTTGTGTTGAATCTTCCTTCTTGATGGTGAGGTGAACAAGTTAGCTGCAGGAGGTATTACACAGAAATGCCATAAACCGAATGAAAAACAACCATTTGGAAAGGTAAACCAATGACTGGATGTCTCGGTTTGATGGATGAAATGGGAAGCCACTAAACATTTTCCCTCCCTTCTCCTATCCTTAGTGATAAGTATGAGTAGAAGCTTTGTCATCTGACTCTTGCATGATGCCCTCATTGACTTGGGTTGGATGGTTTTCATATTACAAAAAATACCACAAGAACTGGAAATAATTGCTACCTCTTATAACATATGCAGATCCTGCGTGGAACACAATGTCTCAGAGCAAAGTCTTTGATGTTTCTCAGTTATATAACCACAGGCAAAGGAGGATGTTATTAATTGCAGAGCAGATTCTCCCGACTTTCTGTATCGAAAAAGCAAACAAACAAACAAAAAACCCCAAATCTTGAGATCTTCACTAAAAGAGCACCCAGAAATCAAACAGTTCTGTGATGGCTCCTTCTGTGTTCTCTCATCCACTTCCCAGATCAGAAAATAGAGCTGAGTAAATCTGAATCCAGCTGTTGTATTGTTCCTAGAAGATTAATCAGTTACAGTCACATCAGTTGAAGTCAATGAATACTCATGCCTGATGGAGAGGTGGGCAATCTTGTTATTTCACATGAATAAAGATTAGAGACATCACGAAGTTAAGTGGGATGTCCTAGTGGATGAGAGAAGAGTTTTTGCTGGAAAAACTCAGCACTAGAGATGCTTTTAATTATTAAATACTTTACCTCCAGACCACAGTTCAATGGCCAGGGGAGAAGTAGCACTAATTATTAAAAGAGAAAAAAGTGCAGAGGGCTTTGGGTACATTCACGGATCATCAGACAGGGCCTGAAACGGAAGTGACTGTTTTGTAATTCTTTCTCTGCTCTCTCATAAGGAGGGAGCACGTTAATACCTTGTGACTCTAATGGTTAACCAGCATAAAAGTACTACAGTAGATTAAATGTATTTGCAAAAGTGAAACCAGCAGCTAATCATCTTGTTCATACACGTTGATTTTTCCCCCTGACTAATTTCTCTTGTAGTGGGAGTAATTAACTTTATTAGTAACACTGAATACTCTGGTACCTTCGGGCAAGCACTGGTGGAGCTGCTTATTAGCAATCACATAGTTTCACTTACACTGCTATCCTGAGTATTTCCTACAGAGAGAAATGCCTGTTTAATGTAAAGGGGGAGAGATTAACTTCTTACTTAAAAATAAGTGATGAAATGTAATGTTGGGAACAGGGGGAGAGAGGAGACAGAAATCCTAAATTTTTTGCTTGCTTGTGTTAGTTATCACTTTCAGTTCACATTTTGCCCTTGCAAGGAGAGGATGATCAGAGTCGGGGTCCATATCCCCCAGCTGTGTTTCCTCAGGTGGGCTTTCCATGACATGTGCACTGAACCTAGCTTTGACCCACATGACTGGGATATCTCCTACGCAACTTTGCCAACACACCTCAGTCAAGATTTCCATCTAGGGGTGCAGAGGTGGCAGCAAGTTACTCAAGCAGCAGGCAAACCTGTGACACTTGCATCATAGACAAGCTGGCACTTTGCTGGAAGAAAGAAGCCAGCCTAGTGTAATTCTCTGGAAATCTATTTCCAGCTGCCAACAGCGTTTCTTGGAAGAGGCCACACAGCGAGGTGAGGAGCACTGTACCTGTTCTGCCACGCTGTTCCCAGGAACACTTTCTCCAAAAATGACAGGCAACCTGGCAGGGAGCCGCAATGCTCGGGGGTTGTGAAACAGCTCTAGTGCTAAAAAGAAAGGAGGTCACGTACCCACGTATTTACTGGGCATTCCAGTATGGAGTGTGCAAAGAGGCACTTGCAGCCAATCTGAGGGATGTTTTCAGAGGTGGGGCAACTGGTAAAAATCTATACTCAAATAAATCTGAATGGTCCGAAGGCAAGATCACAGGAAGAAAAACATCCAAGGAGAGGGAGAAGAAAGGATCCTTCTGCTCCATCAGATCATTCATTGTTGTTTTTTCTATTATGACCTCAGCCATCCATGCCCACAATGCATAAATTACACTTAGAATGACTTACTGAGATTAGTACATAGCCCTTTTTCCCCATACCAGACCTAGTCCCTTAAGGTTCCCTTTGTGTCAGAGAGGAAAGTCAACAAAACATTTCTGTTTTACCTGTTTGAATCTATTTTACCCATTCTGTCCCTAGTATGTGGATATTTCGGGAGACATTGCTTAGAACAATTTCACTTCCAGACTCATACGCATTCTCGAAATCACAAACAGTGGTTTGCTAGATGGAGTGGTATACCACTGAAATCGGAAACCACTAAAGTCCGTATTATATAGACCAGATATGCTGGTCTTTTTTATTATTGTTTTTTATTTAAGGAAAGAGAAGAAATGCTGGGGAGAGCAAGTTGCTGCACTTGCTGGCCAAGCACCTGGCCCCTGATGTGTATAAATTTTTCTGCAAACATCTGCTCCCAGGCCCTGGTGCAGTAGCAGGGGGAAGGCATGTGGGGTGAGTGTGGCTGAACCATCTCTACGGTCTGCAACAATCCCGTGCTGGCAGATTGACCTGGAAGATATGGACGATTGGCAGCAGCTGGAGCAGAGCTGGGATGTCACTCTCAGGCTCTGGCCTGCCCCAGGGCCACAGCAGCTCTGGCAAACAGATTCTGGCAGTGTGCGCTTTGCCAAGCACAAGTGAAACAAACTTAGCACTACTATGAAGGTCAAAAAAAGGAGAAAGGAAGAGGTGGAATTGTTGTGTGGGTAGAGTTTATATCACATAAATAATTGGGAAATTATACATTTACATTACTGAATTATTTCTCTCACTGACCTGTTATTTCACAAGAGAGACTGTATAAGCATATGTAAGCAGCCAAACAACACCACTTATCAGATAAAATTCATTTGCATGTTGAACAACTGGCTCTGGCTCTTTCTGTATCACACTTCATTGACTGACACATTGAACGCCCAAGACACTTAGAAAAATATCCCTGATTCCATCAAGCTTAAGAAAAGAGAACTGCATTTTTAAGACTTGTTTAATGAAGTTTCCCAAACACACGTCTTTTTAATCTGTCCTTCTGCACCATGTCCATAAAATCCAGAATACATTTCTCAGAGAGAGATTAAAGAGCTACCTGTAGCAATAATCATCATGTATATCCAGAGAGATGCTAATGCCTTTGCATGTAAGAGTTGATACACAGAAACTGAAGAATAGAGCCACACCACTGGAGCTGTCTGGGTCCCTGTGTGCAGTACCCTACTCTCATCAGAAATCAATATAATCATGTCCATGAGGGTATTAAGGTCCAGTTTAAACTGAGTTTGAGCTTTGCACCTACACCTCTGGCTGCAAACTTGTTTCAAAACCTCACTCCCCTGGTGGACTTCATCCAGAATCGTTCTGTTCTCAGTTTACATCCGTGGTTGAACACCTTCCTCTGCATTTTAATATTAAAAGCTCCTCCTTTCCTTGTATTTACCCCCAGCTACAAAAACAGAGAGCAATCACATCCTCTGTCAGTCTTCAGTGCAAAGGAGCTAAGGTCTGGCTCAGATACAGGTGTGAATGCAACTCATCATTCAGTGGTTAATAAAGATCCAGTCCACCTACACTGACTTATTGCATAGGGTGAATAGGTATTTTCACCCTATAAAATTTTAATTATGAAATTAAAAGTACAAGTTATATAATCAGCTTTCAACATCATCTGACATTCCAGTTCTGCTTACATTAATGTTCAGCTTCCAGCCATTAAGGGACAGATTTGCTCTTTTGTAAACAGACAAAACAACTTTGCAGATTAAAATGGTATCTGACCTGACCTCAAATATGTTTGAAGTAGGCCAAATGTAAAGGGATGTTCTCACCACTGCCTCACTGAAACACATTTGGTCTTAGCATTTAGGACTAACCTTTCTTGCAATGATTAAATACATAGTCCAATCATAGAAAGAACATTTGTTTGGGATGAAGAAACTAATCCCAGGCCCAGACAAAGTCCATAGCACAGCCGTTCCACTCAGGAGACAATTGTGTGTAGCTACACTATACCAGGGAGGAAATCCCACTAACATTAGTGATAACATTTCAATACAGAGGACAAATCTAAGGACCGCCCTGGCAGGTGTTCTTCTTTGACTCTGGCAGTTGTCCTTTCTGTCATGCAATAGATTTCTGGCAAGAAGACCTGATAGTTTGGAACCATCAGCCAAAGCAGCTGCCAAGCCAGGCCTTCCTATTTGAGCTGCTGATAGCTCCTTCTCTTCCACCCCGCTCCCTTCAAAGCCTCCCCAGACCATGCTCTTCTGGGATTTGTCATCCTTCCCATCACAAGTTCAGATATTGAAATGCTGGAATGGAAGTATTTTACTTCCAGAAATAAGGGAAATAACCAGCTTCACAGCTTATCGCCATTTCCTTAAACATTTGTAAAATGAGCCAGTATGTTTAAGATTCAAAAATTCTAGGAATGGGCAGCATTCAACTTTTGACCTGAAACTCTGTGCCAACTCACTGTCTCTCATCCTGCGCTAGTTGACAGAAGTGTCTTCGCATAATGCAGCGTTCAGTTGACTTTCCTGGTCCCACCCATTGATGTTTTTCAGTTTCAGTCTCTAAATCTCCCTGATTTCCTGGAGAAGATACATTAAATATCTCTCCCTTTTGCTGAATACACACACACAAGCTTCTAGCATAAGTGGGATGCAATCAGGAAAAGAGAGAGGAATTTGTTGCATGTGAAGCTGCAAACATGACCCCTTGCTATTTGATAGAGTTGTCCACTCTAAAGCTCACAAAGAAACTGAATTTTTGAATGTGTTGCAAAAATATGTTGTAGCTTTCAGTTCCCTAGCTCTCACAAATACTATTTCTTTTTGTAAGGGTTAACAAAACCAGCGATTGCATAACACACACCCCCTGAAATAAAGATTTCTGCTTTCCTAAGAGGCTAGCTAGGATATACAATATTTAAATGGCAGTGTTACTTCATTTTGTGAAAAAAAAGTTCATTTCAAGCAAAACAGTATCAAGTTACTTTCATAAAGCAACCCTTCCACTTCAGATAAGACACTTGACATATCATCTTCAAATACTCACTAAATCAAGGTATGTCAGGATCATTTCTTTGACATATATTACCAAAAATAAATATTCAGTCATTAATATAAAAGAGCTCCCTTGGTGCATTGCATATCCTAACACTTCCAGTATGTGAACACCAGACTTACTTACACCTCCTTAGTTTAGCACTTCATGGAGGCACCCAGCAGCTAAGGGACTCTGTTTAAGTCTTGCCCAACTTTACATCTCCCCTGTATACTCCCTCTAGCAACTACAAGTTGTCTCAATGAACAGGTGATCCCAGAGGGTCATCCAGCTCACCTGAGATCAGATCTCCAACAATATTCCCTTGTTATATTAACTACAGAGCAGGTTTTAAATCTTGCCCAGGGCTATTCAAGATCCTCAAAACACGATACACACTATACTCATGCAAGAGCTCTTAGGACCTCTCCTCGTATCTAAGAGAGTTGTAGACATGGGGCCAGCACACTGATTCCTGCTGAGCAGGACTCTCTAGTGTGTTACTATATCATTGTAAAATTCTCCAGACAAGCTCAGAAAAAATGTATTGAGTAGTCCTGCTATAGAGACAGATAGAGTGAATGCCCCTGCACACTCTGGCACATCAGTTCAGTGTCTAAACTTAGGGTTGGAAGTAAGTATCCCTAGTGCATACTATGTGAAACAAATGCACTTGCACAGATGTGGAGCCCCTGATCCCCTATTTTTATGACACTGCAGTATCTTTGGTAAACATTTGCAAGTACTAACTTCGCAGGAGAGCCTTACTCTACACAGGCAAATCTAAAAACTTCTGTGCTTTAGACATCAAGTAAAAGAGATTAGCTTAGGTGCATCTTCTTGTCAAAATGTAGTAGTAAGGCTTTTCTACACAGAAAAACAGCCTGAAATAGTTATTCTGCAATAACTATTCCACACACAGCATTCCACCATTGCTATTTTATAATAGTACCCCTAGGGACACATGGCTGAGTAAAACCACAAAAAGGCACTCTTCAGGCAGAGTAAAACTGTCCCCCCCCCCCAAGGCGAGTGTGGACTTGCTAACTCTGGTGAGCTCTCGGTTCACTCCCTAGTACACTTCCCATTTGCATCCAAAGCTGACTGAGCTTTTATTGTCTTCTGGATTTTTAATCTGAAAAAATTGATATCTAATAGAACCCTAGAAATTAAACTAAGACTTTCAGCAGCTGGCCTTTTCAATCATGTTCCTGCCAATTATCCGCTGCCATATAGGAACTTAAATGTTTTGTCCAGTTGAATTTTCATGCTTGAAAAACAGAAAGTTCTGACCCTGCCCTTCAGAGTCAAATCTACATCAAAATAGAAACCATTATTAAGAAATACGCCTGATAATAATTCATAATTTGCCTCTGCTTTGGTCTGTCCCACTCCTTGCACTCTGTTTCCCTTAGGGAAAGGCCCCTTTGCTACTTTTGCAGAATGCAGTTGACAAAAAGGCCTTTCTGGGTACACCTTTGAAAAAAAAGAACAAATTATTATAATAGTGCCAAGGAGTTCTGTTGTCAACAAAAGCACATGAAGGATGGTCTGGGTGCCTGAAAGAAGCACCCTCTGGAACCTCTTGGAGAATGGCAAACCCTTACAACCCCTCAGCTGGAGACCTAAATCAGATGTGTTCATTATTCTAAGACAAGTGAAGCCAGGTTACCCAAACTGCTCTGTTGCTAAATATATGACATGTAAATAGCCTGTTGTTTTCTTGCCAATACAATATACTACCTCCTCCCTCACCTCTCCTTACGTAACCTTGTTAAATAAAGGCTGAAGAACCCTGAACAGCACAAGTCAAAACAGGCCATGGGTTTAAAAGAGGGGTGTGTGGATTGGTTCTGACAAACAGGTCTTCATTTGCTGGAAGGGAACTCAGGATTTTCACTAAGGAAAAAACAACCAGCACTTTTTGTCCTGATTGTTTCAGAACAACGTTGCTGTAACAAGCACTTTCATCTGTAAGTGGAAAAATTCTAGTATACAGAGTATACAATTAAACAAAACCTCTTGCAGTGGTTTTCAATACAGGATTTATTCTCTTTGGTTCTGACAACATTGCATAACTGTTGTAATATTATAGCTTATTGCATTGCCTCGTCATACTGCATGAACTTGTGCTGTGACACGTTCACATTCAGATGTATCAGACACGCTGGCAACACCTATGACACAATAAACCTGAACTATGTTAATTCAAGCTTGATGGGACATGCGGCATTCCCACCCACTGGACTGGATCCCTTCTGCTGTACGTACACTGTGCTGTGTTAAACGCCATGGACCTAAGTGCCAGCAGAAGGAGTTAATCACACTGAGAGAGAACATGAGCAAGTGGCCAGTGGCCAGTGGCACCTGTTCAGCCTACTGTTTTGGGAGCAGACCATGGGAAAATGAACTCAGGAAGGAATCTCTATTAGTTGATATCCAGGTTGAAGGAAGAGTGAAATGTCTGGGTTCCAGTTCCTAAATGATATTACATTTAGCCTTTGTATTGTGCAGCGGAACCCAAACTACACAAAACCCTAACTGTGCCCTCTAAAACTCATTTATTTTCCCATTGCTATTAGTTGCCTGTTTCTAAAAGAAGCTTTTACATCTGCAGGACACCAGAATATCCTGCAATATTCATGAGTAATGCAAAGAAGTGGAGAAAAGCTGAGAACAGTTACCTTGGGACTGAGAAATTATTTCGTAGTCATAATCAGCCCTAAAGTGCCAGTCTGAATGAAGCTGCAAAACACCCAGAAAGAGAGCCAGAAGAGGTCTGTATGCCTTTTCAGCCATCCCAGTTCTGTTCTTGCTAGGTCTGACAATTTCTCAGTGACAGCCCTTCTTGTTTTGTCATTTTTTCTGCCCTTCACTCCAACTATGGTTGATAGGATCTAATACATTTTAATAGGGTTCAAAGCACAGCCACATTAATTCTGTAAATGACCCTAATAGCTTTCAAATGTTTCTATCAATGCTTTTACATCTTTATTAATAAGAATGTGGAAGTATTTGTAGTCTGTAAAATAAAAGGGAAAATTGGCTTCAGACGTAAGTTTTACTGCCAATAAAACCGTACGTAACCCTTTGCCGATTTTTTAACAAAAATGAATTATTAGTAGGAATTCCAAAAATAGTCTGAAAAAAAGCTTAGTTTCATCTTCTTGATACCTTTGTCTCCTGTCACAAGAAGGTGAGACTGAAAAATGTGACATCTTATAGTGTTCCAAATCTCACTTTTCTGCTGCACCGCCTTTGATGGGGGAGAATCACATTCTTCCGTTCTTTTCACCACTGCTTCTCAGGAAATCAGTTCCAAATCATTTAACATGATTAGAAAAGCAGGAAGGCAATGGCTTTGAACTTTCTTTTCTTTCTATTTTTAGGAAGCAATAAGATTGTTTAGTAGGTGGATTCAGATTTTTCATCATGACATTGCAACCTGATAGATTTCATTTCTCTTCTTCTCTCAAAATATCTAAAAATGATGGTAATGATTCAGAAGTGCTCATTCAATAGCGCTCTCATTGCACATGTTTTAAAATTGAGGATGAAAAAAAGCCTAGCCTGAATACTTGATATGCATGAGTCAGGGTTGGTGTTATTGTGAATGGTCAAATAAATCACTTGGAATTGTTTCTGTTGTCTGACAAGAGAAGAACACAAATACTTCCAGCATGATCTTTGCTGTGTACAAATGTAACTATTTGATTTTAATATTATCCTTATAGGTAGCTTTTGGCAAACATCAGTCCCTGCAGTCAATTTTCTCAGTGTTAGTGTCAGACTGACTAAAAAATTCTTTTAGAAACTGATCTATATCTCTACAAAACATACATGGGCATTTTTACTGCAGACTAAAAGGTTATCTCAACTGAGAATAAGTTAGTAGAAACAAAATGCAAATAATCAAAAGCCCCACCTATATAAAGTGAAATGGGGTTGCTTCCAAAGGGAATATCTACAAAAGTTCCTTGTACTGATTTAATAAATTCTACTAAATGGGTGCTCTACATGTCTGTGTAAATCCCAGCCCCAGAATGTAAGTGCTTCCCACTGATTCAGTACAATAGAAGCTCAACATTGCTGAATTGAATCCATGCGAACATTCAAATAAATATATAGGAAATTATTTTATGATTCTTTTCATTCGGCTCTAATTTCATGTGGAATAGGAGTGGAAATTTCATGTTTCTTTTTGAAAATAAGATAGCAGTAGGGATAGGCCCAAATGCCTACTTTTGAATCTCACCAGATATAATTTTTCCCAAGGTTGAAATTTACTTTGGCTCCAGTGCACTGATCAAGGCTCTTCCAGACAAACAAAAAAATGTCATTTCACAATGCACCAACCGAAAGAGGAAAGCAAGGCTCTATTTAGTCATTTGTCTGATCATGGAAAATATTAGTACTGGTCCTGATTACCTCCAACCAAGAAACATGCAAGGATTTGGGCCTTTAGAAAAGCTCATATGATAACGACACTGTCTTTTGAGAAGCTGAGGTCTCCTGGTTGAAGAAGAGTCCAGGACTCTTCTGAAGACAGGACATACCCACTGACTTGATTCTAATGAAATATCATTGACATGTGAATTTCCTCATATGTTTGTCTTGTTTGCCAGAACAGCAAATTCACAGAAACTACTTTTCACTGAGATTAAACCAAAATCCAGACCACAGCTCTAACTCATTATTTGGTAAATAATATGTAAATATCAATCCTAGCTCGAAGTAAAACTACTCATGGGACATGTGCCACTTTGCTGCTTCTTCCCAAATTGAGCCTTTGCACTGCAACGTGATTACTAGGGGCCTGAAGACAAGCAACTTCTGCTCTCAAAGGTTGAAGCCAGATTCTACGCATAATCCTGTATTGTACAAATCAAGGCATGATACCAGATCACTGAAAACAAGTTCTGTCTGCTAAACCATTGGAGAGTTTCAATACATTTAGGCTAGTTGTTCTCTATACATTTCTTATTGTTCCTTTAAAAAAAAATGTAAGAGCTACAATGTCTTTTCTTCCTCACCTTTCTTAGAAAAATCCTTTTTTTTTCTCTTTGAACAAGAAAATTCACATTGTTCTTCCAGCAGTACCTTTGGAAACAGTCTTACACATATGAGAGTTGGAGGGCTACACAGACAATGAAGGTACTGGGGAAAGGCAGAAGGGAGGATTCACAACTAGAGTTTCCATTTTGTTTCCTCTAACCAAGGGAAGTAAACCTGTTGTTAACTTTTTTCATTACTACAGGTAAAAAACTCCCCAACCCTACAGTATCTCACCTGGCAATAGGTCTGCTTTGCTGTGCCACCTTCTTTCTTATTTATTCAAGAAGAAAGACATCCCAGATTAGACTCCAGTCAAAGCAGGTTGGGTGTGCAAAGTGGCTTTTACTAATCACGGCAAATAATAAATATCTGCTCTGGAAAATGGGTGTTGGAAAATACAGTCTATCTTGCTGTACACATACCAATTTTACAAAAAGGTTCTACCTGAGGACTGCATTATCAGATCCTCCCTTCTTTCTTGTCAAGGTTCAAAGTTGCTTAGTTTTTCCTTGAGGAATCGTTGTGTATGTTAAATGTTAACTTTATCTTAAACTTTCTGGTTCAGGCAAGCAGACCTGAGAATCGTACTGTTCTCCAAAGTCTGATTTGTTTAAAACTAATTGTAAGACAATAGTATTTCTCTCTCAACATTTGTTTTCCTGTTAAAGATAATGTTGGAACCCGTGACATGACCACATCCAGCTGCACCAGACACATCAAAATCAGTGACAGGATGAAACCAAATTACTAGGCCTTTTTGTGGCTAGGGCACCATGTGATGCATCACAATGCAAGATGACAATTGAAACATTTTAAACTGTAGTTCAAACCACAGCAAAGAAAACCTCAGGACTCAAGATCAGAGAGAGAGAGAGAGAGGTGTTTGCAAACTGTAAAAGAGGAAGGATTTAGCTCTTTGCTTCTTCACAGGTTCACCATCTCTGACTTGTTGCCAATTGCCCAAAGGGCTTTGACATCTGAAGGACATTATACAAATCTACAGCACTCAGGAATAGCGGAAGGAGAAGGGAAACATTTGGGTCCTGTGTGTAAGAGATCTAAGCATTCCTATCTCCCTCTCCACTGCCTCCATGGGCAGAAATAATCAAGTACTGAATGGGCCATGAGGCTGGCAGGACCAGGAAAAGATGAGGCTACTATCACAGATAATGAGAGAGGGAGAAGCTTGCCAAAGCTTTATCACAACAGTTACCCAGACAGAAACTAAATAGCAGACTTTTAGAGTAGGTTGGCTCTTTAAAACAGACATATGTAGGTGGGAAATGTTCTGTGTTGTTGGGGTAGTAAATTCAATATGATCGCAGACAAAATTGTCAAATAGCAAATGGTTTGTTAGGCTGTGCTTTTCTGATGAGCTATCCAAAGGGAGGAGGTTTGCCTTTCTCAGACTGTAATGTGTCATTTTAAAAAAATACAAAAAAATAATTCTTTTCTTTTTAATATACAGGTCTAAAATGCCAATTCTTTAGCACAAATTGACAGTAAGAAAAATGCTGTTGTGCTTTCTGCACCTCTTTGATCTCTGAGAATAGACGTAGTCAGTTTATATTTACAAAGTTTTGGGGGGGGGGGGTTGGGGTTTAGTCCTCAATGCTGCAAAAACATACTGCTCTGAAAGTCCAAGCCGTGTTGTTCCCAGCTGAAGAGTTATTGCCACCAACAAAGACTCCATGGGCAGATTCTGTCCAGACTTTGTGGCAAGTTCAAATACTTTGTCCTTGTTTTCAAAATATCCTATCTCTTAGCTGAATATGACCCTTGACTAAATCTTCTTCTATGAAGCCCTTCTTCAGTTCAATTCAGTGCTATCTCCTGGACATATAACAGCATCACTAAGTATCCCTCAGATTACTCCTCTCACAGAACATATATTCTTGCACAATTTTTGACCTGCCTATGGGAAGAAAAGCATAACATTCCTACATTTCTGTCAGGGTCTAGGAACATGCCCTGTCTTTGAGCTCATGTCATAGTAATCACAACATAATGTAGTCTAATAATGTAATGCTGACTACATAATGTAGTCAACAATTATTTTCCCATTCTGTCTTTAATTACAGCTACCAGATATTTTGCATTTAAGGCACAGCCACAATTTAATTTCAGCTGGTTTATTGTAACTGTGATAGGTTTGGGACCTGGATTTGAAAGTTAGGCCTAGATTAGGGGGAGCTATTCCAATGCTGTAGAAGACAGAAGATCTTTCATACCACTCATCTGTGGTTGTGTGGGCCAAATGAAGCTGATGGGAGTAAAAGTGAAAAAGACCTGTCAAGTACAGAGGTGGAGAAATATTTTTCTCTGGTAGTGATATTTCAGGCATCACTTGAAAATTCAATTGTTAATTATGCAACCACCTGTTTTAGGTATTCATAGTTCTATGAACTAGTATATAATCACTCTAGAAAGAAACATCCATTCAACAGGCTTGTTTCAGAGTGTTGCTGGCATGGGACTTTGTTTCATTCCACCTCCAAGACAGCAATGAATTATTGGTCCCATATGGACACAGCATATATGAGCCTTGGAGCTCTGTGCATACAATATTTGCTGTGTAAAGTCATGATTTTTTCCTTTTGCTTATCCTTAGAATGCATATCAGAATTATTACCTCTTCCTGCGAATGTTTTCAAGCAGTTTAAGTTGAACAAGAGAAAGTGAACCTTCCCACACATTATGTGTAATTTTCTTTTGATTTGTTTTGATTCATCTTAATAGAGATGGAACACCATGTAGACGTGGGTGTAGATGATGAGGTGGGTAATTTTTATGGGGAATGAGCTGAGTAAGCAAGTTTGAAACTACCTCTCAAAATGATTCCTCATACAAGCCTTGGGGAGGCATTCAGACACTTGTTTTAGAATCCCTTGACAAATCTCCGTGCTTTGTTTCACAAAATTGTGAAAGCAAAGAATTTTGCAGACAAAATTAAGTGGACATGTCAGGTTCTTCTGCATAGGAATTTGGTTTGTTACTATAAAGTCTGTTGTCAATAAAACCATGTGTCTTCTAGCCCAGAAGACTACATACGTCGTGTGTATCTGCTCATATCTAAGGCTGTTGATGCACCTCGATGAGGCAGCCATCTCACAGCATCATCAGGGTTTCCCTAGGCAGGCCCAGAACAGGCAGCCCTAATTTTTCTGCAGTCCACAACATAGCAACCCAGAAGGTAGAAGGAGTTAAGAAAGAGGAGGTATGGCTAAATGCCCCAGCAAAACAACTCTGCTGAAATCACATGGCCAGAAAGCTGAAGGGACTGGAGAACTGAAAGGAGGGGAAAAGATTTCTTCTAAATAAGCAGATGTCTGGAAATTCCTGAGTGTATCAATAGGTAGTCCTGCAAATCCCACCCACCCATAGCAAAAGAAACCTATGAAAATTCTGCAGGGGGAACTCAAGAGCTGCTTTCAGTGGAAGGAAGCAATCTGGCCTATAATTAAGTTTTCATCTCCTATTATTTATCCAACATCATAGCATCTCATCCAACACCTACCTTGCCGACGCTGTTTATTTAGTTAGTTCATTATATTTCTCTATAATTTGTTGCAGTTGAGCTGAACACAATGGCTTAGAAAAACACCATTCCAAACACTTTCATCATCACAACTTTCTAAATGTCCCAGCCCTGCTTGTTGCCAAGCAGAGAAAGAAGCATTAGTGTTTCTGTCACACTTGAGTGCAGTCCTTCGCCCTTAAAAATGCACCCACACCTGCTCTGGGACCTGCTATTCATTCATCCCCCACCAGCCTTCAGAAGTGATGAATGTGGAGGGCAGAGGAAGACCTAAGGAGATGCTTAAATGCAGGATGTAAGAGAGAAAGAGATGAGTGACAGAAAGATAGAGACCTGCATTTGGCACACCCTGCTTTTCTAGATTGTAGTTTCACATTATTCTTTGTAAGTGTGTTATTTTTCTGACTGGGGCTGGGACCATCCTTTGTGTGATGTGGTAATAAAGCTTCAGTTACAACAGGTGTGGGGCCATTAAGCAAGACTGCAAAGGGTCTCTGATCAGTTACAATCAACAAAACTTGAATGAGTCTTAATTTACCGTGGATGAAACTGTGCCAGGATCTGCATAATTTATGTGCATCAGTTAGACATGCACAGACCTGTGACAGCCTTCTATACAGCAGTAAATACCATCCGTAAGGAATAAAGCCAGGGAGACCTGATAGTTCTTGTAGGTAAGTTCTGTGTGCCCTGTAGATGATTGGAGACAGCCATCTTGGTATGAAAAACAGCAAAATAATGAGGATCAGCAGGTCTGATTCTGATTTCAATTATATTTATGTAACCCAGGGGTGACTCCACCAAGATGTGGAGCAGTAATGGTGGAAATGCAGTGGCAGGCCAAGAATCTGTCTCAGGTAAATAGGCTTCATCCATAACACTGCCAGGTCATTGTAAACGGTTCAGTAATTGGAGGTGTGATGGCAGCGCGGTCATGTTCTAGCTAGTTTCAAGAGTATGGCAGGGAATCTGCAGCTGTGCAGGCTGTGGAAGGAGCTCCATATGTGTTTTGGAAGGAGGGAATGAGAGCCATGAAGCTTGAACCACCATACCTTCCTGGCTATAGTTAGTGCTAGGTGAATGCTGGTTACAGTACGTCTCACATGCTGCAATTGCAGCTCTGAGCATAGTGTGGGCATAGATTGGAGGCTAGCAGACATTGTGCTCACTGTAAATCTTAGCAAAAAAATGCATTTCTTTAAGGCACATGTCAGGTAGCTCCCAAGAAGTTTGAGGTATTGCAGAGGAGAAAGTCTTTTCACAGACACAGAAGGATTTTTTATTTTATTTTTCTTCTTTTTCTCCTTTTCTCTGGTAATCAGATGAACCAGGGGATGGTTTTGATTCAAAATCTGGAGCAGATATGGGGAGGATTGATTCATGATCCTTTTCTTTTTTTCTCTTTTAATGGGCTGACAGACTCTGCTCCAGGCCTGTGTTCCAAAGGCCTGATCCAAAACCCGCTGAAGTCAATTCTTGCAGAGTGCAGTGTGCTGTGAATTTGGCTGCAAAGCAGTACTCAACTACCACTCTGTAAAGAAACATAGACCATCAATTTTTTCTTAATTGCCACTACTATTAAACAATCCCTAAAAAAATCTACCATGCCTTCTTTCTGCCAAAGCTTCCTGTTCCCTATTCTGTGCCTTAGTTTTCAGCAGTTTGGCACTCTCCACTGACAGAAAACCTGGCATCTGTCCTTGTCCCATGGCAGGAATACCTGCCTGGTCCCTTGCTGTGCTCTTTGTCTCCCTTGTCCCCTTCATGCTGTTCCCACTCAAGTTCACGCTGGCCACTGAAATGAAAATGTTACACTGTGTAACAGAAAAGAAAAACGTAAGCAACCAAGATGTGCCTGTAGCAGGAACATTTTCTCTCATCCTCTTATGTTGCAAAAATCTTTGGCATTTATATGCGTGCACACACACACACCCTGCCCATCCTTTACTGTCCTCTTTGCTATAATGACTGCATAAGATTGAAAACTCCTGAGGGCAGGGTCCTGGTGTATGGTTTGCTTTCAAAAGTGTTATGCATGCCTGGGCTGTTGTTTTAATGATCAAGGTAAGGCTACCAGTCAACATACCACATCACTGCACTGAACAGGCATCTGGTCCTTGCGCTATGAAGTCAGAGCCTCAAAAAGACCTTTTGAAAATCCCTCCTAAGCAGAGCAGTAGAGGTGTCTGCGTACATTTAAACATGTAGCCCTAGGGCTGTGCAAATAATGAGTTTTATCAGTTGAGCTGCTGGGCTGAAAAATTGTGGGGTAGAAGCATTTCAGTTTGCATAGAAAATGAATTAAAAGATTCTAATTGGTCTCACCGAAATGAAAACCTGTAAAATGTCATTTCATTCAACAGGAAATGTTTCATTTTACTGAAAATGAAATATTTCACTTTGGGAAATTTTGAAAGATCCAAAGGAACCGAAGAGGCCAAATCACAGAATTCCAAAATGGTTGAGACTGGAAGGGGCCTCTGGACATTATCTGGTCCACCATCCCTGATCAAGCAGGGCCACCTGGAGCCAGTTGCTCAGGACCATGTCCAGGCAGCTTTTTAATATCTCCAAGGATGGAGACTACAGTCTCTTTGGGCAACCTATACCAGTGCTCAGTCACTCTCACAGTAAAAAAGTATTTCTTTATGTTCAGATTCATAAATAACTTAAGGGTGGGTCTTGGTATCCTTCTCACTTAGAACAGCAGGACAAAAGCTGGGAGGCAGGTTTTTATGTGCATTTGTCTCTCAGGGGTGAATAACCAAGCAGGCTATGAGGATATCCTGAGATAAGGATACTGTAGTTACTTTCATAACTTTGCATAGACAATGTGGAGCAAAATTGAAGACCATCTACTCCATTTCCCAGCAGGCTGGCCTCATTGGCCTGACTCTAAGGCCGTTTCACTCTCTTGCTACATGACTGTGTAAGTACTTTAATATAAACAGAGCAACTCCTACAGGAGAGACACGCCTCAATGTATTTATAACCTCATGGCTAACAGTGACTTGAAAGGTGGAATAAGTTAATGCAGGTCTAAAGTCTCCACTGGTTCAAGGCAGAGGTTTGCACCTGAGAACTTTAACCCAGGAGGTGTTTTGTAGGTATTTTGCAGCAGAAGCTGCTTGGTCTCCTCCTCTTGGAGCTATCCCATCTTTTATAAAACATCCAGATAGTCATGGAGGAAGAGTGTGTAGAATGACTCCTGACATGCTAGTTAAAACATTCTCCTGGAAGGTGTGACACGCAGGACACTCAACCCTGCTCCAATTAATGTTGAATTATTTACACAAAGAGGAGAGTGTAAACAGGAATGAGAGACCTGACCCTCAGTCCCTGTCTCCTGGATTAACTGAGAGGCAGCAGGCTAGGAGAACAAGGGGATGGAGGATCAGCTCTCCCAGCCCAGGCCACCATCGCCCATAGGTTGCATTTCTTCCTGTGGACTGTTGGTTAAACAGGGCACTTTGACTCAGTCATGTCTGTGACCCCAGCCCTCTACTCCTCCTGCTATTTGTGGCAGTTAACCTCAACCCACAAATAGTTTCACACTGACAAAAAATTGCCCAACGCATTGAGTCTTCACGGGAAATAATTCAGCAGCACTGCAGGACCATCCACAGCCAGATTGGCCGCCGCACACCTCCATCCTTCTGAGTTTCCTTCAGACTGCCAAAGCAGGCCATGTAGCCTTATCTCCACACTCTTTTACGGTGCTGATGTCAGACTGCCAGGCATTTCAAGGTGCTTTGAGTGCCATGTCTAATCTACATGCTAAGTGTTTGCACAATGCTGAGCTCAATGGGGTCCTGACTCTGGCAGGGGTGCCCAGACACTGCTTTCATTAACCATAATTATGACTGATTACCCAAATCACAGTTCACATCATGGGACAGACTCTTCCCCGCACGCAGAGGCTGCGCGGGCTTCGCCTGAGTCCCCAGCCATGGCGCCGTTCCCTGAACCGCCAGCCCTGCCTCCTGCCTTGGAGGCAGGGCCAGGGTCAGGCAGGAGGCTGGCAGGCAGGCAGCAGCAGGCGCAGTTGCCCCTACACTCGCACCTCAGCCTCTGCCTGGGGCCCCTGTGCATGTAATGGTGCTTCTGCCAAAATATTCTTGCACTCTTTCCCTCGGGGCTCGTTGCTAGCCTGCAGAATTGGGGCTGTCTACCACGGCCTGTCCCATTGCATGTGGCAACCCAAAGGCTGTTGCCAATGTCTGCGGCACCCTTTTCCCAGTGTCAGGGGGCATCGGGTTCTCAGGGGCCATATATAGATCATGTCTTTGGACACACTTATTAAAACACAGGGAGAAATATGAAATGCTGCTTGCTTCCATCTACTAGGCCTCAATTTTGGTGCATGCAAATTAGTAAACGCTGCATATTGGAGAAAGTACAGAGAAGAAAATGATAACTGCTCATTTTCACATACTTAATTAGACTCTGATAATTACCACTCAGTATGTTTTAATTCTGTAAGAGCAACACATAGCCTGTGCTCACATGGCAGCAAATAATTCAGAGACTGAGTCAGTCAGTGCACAACAAGCTGTTCTACATTATATTTATCTGGACTTCAGAAAATGCTGTTTTTCAAGGCACCCTGTGCACTTCACTGACATCGGCTTGTCCAATGTGATATTTCTGCCAGTACTGGCCTTATCTTTTCCACTGCACTATCAAGAAACAAAATTAATTAAAAAACAATGCAACATTAATTATAAAACAAAAGTAAAGTCTAGGCTAGCAGATATACTTCTCAAAATCATAGCTGTTTTAGGATGGGATGATTTTCAAAGCATCACTCAAATGACTTTACAGAGAAAGTCAAGCTGGAGAAACAGCGGCAGAGAGCAGAGCTGGGAGCAGGACTTGGGCTCTGCAAGTTTTAGCGTGGTGGACAAGCTTGTTTGGGAGAGAAACAGGCTCACAGCAAGACCTCATTTCTGTCTGATCTGTGAAGGTTCACCCTCCAAATACTACTGTATCACTGTTGTTACTCTCATCTGTCAAGTATGTGTATTTCAAATGCCCTTAATGACATTTGCCATTAAGTTGTATAAGACTTTGGAAAATGTTTATTTTTAAACTCTTTGCATAGAAGAATTGGCCCAATGAACAAGGACACTTCTTTTTCCAAAGCTGATAAAAGCCCTTCACTTTAACAGTTCTATAATGAGGCATTTATTCTCCACTTAAAAATTACTCTCAGTGTAGAATTTTACACTAATGAATAAACTCTAAAGTAGAAAAATTTCAAGTGATCTTTTCAACTTCACTTTAATGAAACTACTACCTTGCCTGATGAAATGTGTTGCCTTGATCCATATTTTCCTGATAACCCTCAAGTTTCCTTCTAAAGGACATCATTTTGTCATGGATTAGGCAAGGAAAAAATGTTGAAATTTCAAAAATTCTTTGTGGACAGGAAAGCTACTTCTCATCTTCCTCTGCTGCTAAATACTTCATAATCCTTGAAGGGGGCAGTGATACGCATAGGTGGCATTCCTGTGGTGGACTCAGTGAGCAGCTGATTTTTGCTAGCTTTGCTGTGTAGAGGCAGACCTGAAACCTCCACTGGGCTTAGCCCCTCCATGCAATGGGTTGGGGTTAACCACAGGGAGCAGAGGCTGTGCAGAAGCAGGAACTGTGGTCGCTGGGTGGTACTCAGGGATGTGGCTCACGGCATAAGAGTAGCTCAAACATTTCTTCCACTTCCACACTATTTGCTATTTAGGTCAAAAAGGCAGATTTCTACTGAATATAACAAAATATTGACAAATGAAATGTAGATTTTGTGATAGAAATTATTAATCTACCAATCACGTCCATTCAATGGACAGACCAGAATATTAAATGTAGAGCACTGAAAATCACCCTGAAGCTCTGTCTACTGTGATTCAGAGGAAAGTTAAGCTACATCTTTCTGAGTTTCATGAATAGAGGATGCACATAATCCACCTTAAAAGAAGAGCAACAGATGGGATGTGTTGTCAACCTCTTTCCCCTTGGTGTTTAAGCTTAAGATCATTTTTTGTTAGGTAGTTCTTATTCATAGCAGAAGGCACCATATTCCATCTTTGGTCTTAATAAGAAGAAAGAATTGCCCCTCCTGAAGTACTAATGCTCTTAGTAAATTCATTGTGTAATACTTTCAGTATGCTTATATCCTTTCTAATTGCAAAAAATAAAATAAATTAAAATCAAAATTTTAAAATTGCACCATACTGTCAAGAGCCATAAAATGACCTAACTTGATGGCGTAGCTCTGCTCTCTGTTTTGATTTTCAAAGCCATGTTTTCTCAGCAAAGCCTCCAAACAGCAAAAACATCCAGCATTACAGATGTTTACAATTACAGGCAACTGAATGAGAAACACAGGCTTCATTTATCAATCAGGATTTTGTTTTTGTTTTTATTTGACGTGATACCTACTTGTGGGCCCTTCCATGAAGTTGAACAATTGCAGCTTTTGAGGATTATATTTCATGGTCATAACAGAGGGGAAAAGGTTTTAATATGTTTTCACAGTCTTATTATCTACTTAAACTTCCAGCCTCATTACTCACCTAATTGCAAGCTTTGCAAAAAAAAAAAAACCCTCATACGATATGTCCTGTTGTGAGTTCATAACACAAAACCTCTTAACAATTACTGGGATTACTCCAAACCACTGACCTTGACAATCCAAAGAGATTCCTGTTGGAGACTGTCAAACTATAAAGCCTGATGCACTCTTCTAATAAAGAAATTAATCACAAATTCCTTTTTCCTTCTGCATATCCAGTGTGAGGGCCCCAGGCTCCACAGAGGTGGCTTAGCTGGCTGTCTAACTGCAAATATGCTGCAGTCCTTTTCTCATAAGTCAAGCAGCTTCCCCTGATTTAAAAATAAATGGTGGTAAATTCAAAGTACATGGTGATCCAGACAGTTATCTGGGTTAAAACAGTGTCTTCCCACTAAAGCATCAAAAAGAGCTATGTCCATTTTCATCAATATAACTCTGATCAAGGATCCAGAACTGTGTGCCTTATTGCACAAAACCAGGCATGGTTGTTTGTGCTTTTGCTAAAAGACAAAGTAACTCTATTAGAAGTCCTTGATCTTTCATTCTGAGATGCTTTTATGATTTTGTCTCTACCACTGCTGTGGGACATTGCTGCAAACACAGAAAACTGTTCCAGTCCTACTCCAATAAGGAGAGTAAGTCTTATACTCTGCACCAGGAAAATGCCAGGCATAGGAAAGAGCTAAATTTCATGGGCAATTGTGTTTACCTGGGCTTCTGCTGACCACAAGTTCTCCTTCTAAGTGTTATGCTTAGTTTTCTTACTTTTGTCTTTTTTTTGTCTTTATTTTTTCCTCTTGTACAGTGAGCTAACCCAGAAAGACTAAGTGTCAGACTGGGACAGGTTCTGCCTGGAAGACCTGCTCCTGCCTCCATAGTCACACCAGTTGGGTTTCACGGGAGGTGAGAACTCAGTAATTGGTGTCCACCCCACATCCCATCAGGGACCACAGGTATTGCTGGATATACAGCACTGGCCTCACTCCCATTCTAGGAGCGCATGACACATCTGGGATGCATCTAGGCATGTGCCAGCACCCCACACTCTCATATACTGTTTCAGAGCAGTTAGCAGATGAGTGAGACAAGGTGGCCCAGGCTTTCACCTAGCAGGCTGACTGTGCAAAGCTTGGATGTCCTGTGCAGAGCCTGGCATGTCCTGGGCATAGCCTCTTTACCACCTGGGACTGAGAGGAAGAAGAAATTTCACCTTTAATCGCTTCTGCAGGAGTGCCAAAGCAAACAAGCAACCCAAGCCCTCTTATTGTCTGGAAGGCTCAGGTGAATGTCCACTGCTCATGGACAGGTCAGTGCACAGGGAGTCTGACCCTCCTCAGAGGCATCAGATCTACAGCACATGCACTCACAGTGGATCACCTGATATACAGGAGACCTGATGAAATTGCTAAGCATGTGTCAGCCATCTGTGTGATGCGTCTGCAGCTGATGCAGTGCATCTCAGCCGTGTCAGACTTGTGTGCTTATGTCATATAGTACCCAAACTCTTATTTCTCCATGAGATTTTCCAGGAAGAATTTCAGGTGTTCTACAATTAAAAACTCACTTTGAGTACAAAATAGTCTGAACTTGGTCTAAAAGAAGTCAGAACATGTTGGAACAATGATGTTTTGATGTATTGTCTTCCTGCTGGAAACATGCCACAAGAACATACATGCAGAGGCTGACAGTCTTCCTTCATGAGAAACTGAAGTTGTTTCAGCATTTGAAAGTAGGATTGCACATCAGCACAGCAGTCATTATTATCTTCCCTGTGTAGGAAGACTATTTGTTCTTTTGTATACTAAAAATTATAAGGCTGTGATCCTACTGTCATTTATGACATGGTAAATCAGATGTAACCAAAGAGGAGACAATGAGCGTAGTATATCATGCTCAAACAAACCTACTTGAGAAACCAACCTCATAGGGAGGCTCTCTATCTCTGAGACAGAGGATCTCACAAGGACAGCCTGAGCTATAGGCCAGTGTCAGCTGGGTAAGTACACAAGGAAACTATTGCTATACACCTGTTCCCTCCCCACCTCATTTTAAAGCAGCCATCTAAAATTGACAGGTGAATTATGCCCTAAAAGTGTTCAAAGGGGGTCTAGATGAAATGTAATTCTCTGCACCATACATATCCCTATTTGGTCAAATCAGTGTAAACTGACTCTGAATCTCCACAGAAAGTTTCACTTTCCATAACAGTGCAACTAGAATTCATCTGCTTGGAGACATTCAAATTTTGGTGAGCTGAATCTCCTCCCTTCCCTGTAGCTCAAGCACCTCCATTTTTGAACCTCAGTGTTTTATGTAGATAATGCAGGGTTGGGTGCTATGGGGAGCAGAGGAGAGGGGAGAAATCAACCTGTGGTAGACTGTCCTCTTTTATAATACACACAAATGATGTGTAAAGACTTGGCTGATTTAATGAAATGCATCTTACTGTGGCCTGAAAGAGGAAGGATGTGAAAGTATTGCCCTTATACTTGACTCACTGTGTGAAATATCTGGTATAAAAAAATTACTTTTGGAGAAGAGTAGTGTCAGCTAACTTCAGCTGTGTGAAAGCTAAGCACATAGTCCAGACCGGGCATGTTGGCTCTCAACATTTCTCACAGGGACACTTCCAGAGGGCAATTCCTCCCAGACTAAGAAGGTCTCAAATGTTTCAGGTACAAAGAGGTTTTATGCTTCATCCTCTAGATTCTTGCTATATGTGGGGAGAGAAGCAATCTTTCACTATCTTGCTTTGTGTAATGAGCTACAGAAATTACTAAGTTATTTAGTTATCATCATCTCTGTGCTTGAAGATCATTCTCCTCTTCCTCTGTCTCTTCTCTATAAATATTCCAGACTGTTAAATGCAAATCTCTGGGCTATGACCAGCCAAATTAGCTTAAGGAGGTACATGGTACAATTTGTGTCTAACCTCTGTGGTCAGGTACCCAGCACTGCGGCACACTTGTGCCATTTGAGCACTTTTTAATCCCACTGATCCAAGCAAGGCAGTGTTGGTAGCACTGTTACTCACAGGACTGCTTTGAGGCAGGGAAGAGACAGCATTAAATTCTGTTGACTCTTTTCCTTCAGAGCTGCCAAAGGGAGCTACAGAAAGGGCATAGGATCAGTTTGAGGATGAGCAGCCTGAGGTGAAGATGGTGCACTTCATGGGTAGATGTACAAACTCACAAACAGAAAATGGACACAAATCCTCCTCTGTACTGTAATAACTAATCCTGCTTGAGAGTTGGGGCACATTGTAACTTCTAAAAAGAGGCAATTTAAAACCTAGGGTCTTTAAAACATCACATTGTAGCCTGCCTTTTTTACAGCCTTCTTTAAAAAAAAAAAAAGCAAAACCAAAAAAACCCCCCAAAAACCCAAACAAAACAACAAAACAAACAGAATGAACAAGAGAGATGGGACTAGGATAGTCTTCCAGTGTGTAACATGGCCAAAAAGAGTGCTTCAGGAACAGTAACTTTTCAATTTCCTATTTTCTCTAACATTAAATTAACATCAGTTTTCTTAAATTTACCCTACTCGTTTGGTTTTTTTTTTTTAAAAAAAAAAAGGAAGAAGAAGAAGGAGAAGCTGCTTGCATGCATCTCCTAGGCAAAGATCCAGCACTAGGGCTGTGTTGGAAACAAGTACCATTGTTAGACGGCATGGTCCGTCACAGCCAGGCTCTCAAGATGCTCATAAAAATCTGGGACTCACTTTCATTATGATCAAATGTGTGGATACATGCAAAGCACATTTGCATCACAGGGAGCAGTGAGTGGTAGGCACGGAATAATGTTTGAAGAAGATATACCACACTGTAGCAAGAAACAGTCAGTTATGATTACATAAGGAACAGACTGATAGTCCTCTACTTGACATGGGATTCTTTCTGTCTTAGCAAAAGTGACTTTAAAGCTTTCTTTTTTAGTTGTTGTATGATTTGGGATTTGTGTCTGTGCAGCCCTCCAATAATTAAATAATGGACATGTCAGTAATGGAATAAAGAGAAAGGCAATTAGTTTTGATTAAAAGTTCCTAGTGTCCTTTAATGTCATTGGTAGGAATGGCACAGGCTGACATATGTCAATATCCAGCAACTATTTTTTTCCTTTTCTTCTTTTTTTTTTTTTTTCCAGAATAGTGAATTTACCATGCCAGATTACATCATTTTCACATACATTCCACATATGGCTCTTCCAGAAATTATAAACACAGATGCAGAACCATAGTTTCCTTGGCTCTTGCCCCTGAGAGTGACACCAGTTCAACCACTAGCTGCAAAACTGAGGTAATGTGCCAAGAGGAATTGTTTCCACTGGGAAGCAGAACTGAAGTGATTCCAGGATTCTGGTTTCTTCATGTACCTTATCAACTAAAGACTGTAGAATGTTAGCATAGATGGTATCCTTCTGGAAAAATACCACTGACCCAAGTAGCCATTGGATTCAATGGTCCTTGTAGCCATCAGAGATTTTATGTGACCATTACAGCATTCGTGGAACTACATGAAATGGACTTGATTTTCCCACTTCCTTATGCAATATGTGTAAGAGATATTTCAAATGCTTCAAAATCAAATAATGGCTACAGCCTTTTCCCAAAATTCCAGAATAGTTGAGGTTGAAAAGGACCTCTGGAGGTCATCTGGTCCAACTCCTTGATCAGGCAGGGCCACCTAGAGCAGGTTCCCCAGAACCATGTCCAGATGTCTTTTTAATATCTCCAAGGATGGAGACTCCACAATGTTTCTGGGCAACCTGGACCAGGACTTAGTTACTCTAACAATAACAAAGTGTTTCCTGATGTTCAGACAAAGCCTCCTGTGTTTCATTTTGTGCCCCTTGCCTCTGGTCCTCTCACTGGGCACCACTGAGAAGAGCCTGGGCCCATCTTCTTTACATCCTCCATGTTTATATACATTGATAAGATGCCCCTGAGCTTTCTCTTCTTCACTCTGAACAGTCTCAGCTCTCTCAGCCTTTCATCGTAGAAGAGATACTGCAATCCCTGCTTTTGCAGAGAGAGGTCTTTAGAGCAGCAAAGGTGTGCTGTTTGAGCCTTTGCAATTCCTTGCCTCTCTACAACATGTAAAAATTCAGAAGCCCACTTGCTACTTCTACTAGCTACTTAGTTGTCTTTAGTTCTCATGTGGCCTATCTTGGAGCACAAGACATGCATGTGCCTTTTTCATAGAGACTTTATTTCTAATATGTTGAATCTTCTTACCAAATTTAAGATGTCTGAAGGAAAATGCTTCATTGTTTTTCTTACAGGGCTTTAAAAAATCCTGTGGTGATAACAAAGAAAAGGTGACTGCTGTAGTCAGTTGATTTATGTTTACTGTAACAGGCCACTGTGTTTTGCCTGTTGGAGACTTTTTGGGTAGGTTTTTTACTCCAAATTCTGATTAAAATATTTTTGCAAGCTAACAGGAACAAACGGGCAGAATAAAAAAATTATTTAGGATGACAAGGGCAGTTAGGTGTCTAAGTGTATTTAAATATCTGGGCCAGAAGAACAGCAAAGCCAGCTAAACCAGCTAGTAGGGCTATCACAGGGAATAGGTGGTGTCTTTGAGCAAACTAGAATTATCATAGCCTAAACCAGATCGAAAGCAGAGCCTATCCTGTTAATAAGTGTTTGCCTAGTGACTCACATCATCAGAGCCCCCACCTGGAGCTTTTCGGACTGAAGCTGCTGGGGTGCTATTACTAATAATAGTATCAGGAGCCTTACAGCAGAGGATTAGATACATACCCAGCAGTTCCTGCAGTGTAAGAGGGTGTAGCCAGCTCCAAAGGGGCTCTGGACAAGTTCCACCTCGATGATAGAGCCTGGGCTGCTCTCCACTGCTCTTTCAGATTGTATCTAAACATTCCTCCCTGGAACAAAGTCCTCAGGCACTTCTCTGCTTCAAAGCCCGCTTGGGATAATAAGAATGAACAAATGCTTTGTCGTCTATGTTGGAAGAAAGAAGGAAGATGCATTTCTTGAGAAAGAGGCTCCTTGTAAATACAAGATCTCTGAATCTTTCAACTCTGTCCAGTCTTTCCATAGTTATTGTTTGGCTATTCTTTGCAGCAGCTATCCTAGCCGTAGCAGATCTGTGGTTATATTGGTGTTAACCTGCTTTGGACCCACACTGCAAATCCACCTGCCAAGTGACTAGATCTCCCTATGCCAAGTCTTCGTAGCCTTGCTCTGCCAATTCATGGGGACTCAAAAACAACATTAAAACAGCAAGGTGTGCCCTGTTCATCAGGGAGCAGGCACAGCTCTGGCAGCTCACAAACTGCTCTATAATATGCTAGAAAGTTTTCTTCCTCCCAGGGTCTGAGGAGACTCTTTAGATACACCTTTCTCTTTCTTTCCTCGTTAACCTGACCAAGTGCAGTGACTGCAGTAAGAGGTATGATAACAGCTGGTAAGTGAAAAAAAGTAAATTTTCCCTTGTTGGCTTCCAGATGCTCTTGTTTAGGTCCCCCTGAGAGAATGAGAAACCAAGTGCACCCTATTGTTTCTGCATCCTCCTGGAGTCATTCTGTCAGTCCTGAGAGAAAAGGAAATAAGTCCCCCTTATTTTCCCACTCGGGTTAATTTCTGTCATGTCAGACAGCAGTTTAAGAAAAACGTTTGTCAACAAAATTGGCAGCTTGTAAGAGTGAAGTAAGAAGATTGCATTTGGGATACTGCCACCACAAGCCAAACCATTGCCCTTTCTGGGTGTAGCTGGGATGCAGTGGGCAGCACAGAACAGGAGAGAAAGGGAATCGCTAAGCAAGGAGGCTTTAAGGAGTAGAAAACAAGCAGACAATGAGAGGGTGTGTTCCTGAAATCCTTCAAAGGGTGTTAACTCTTTCGTAACAAGACTAATGACTCCCCTTTAAGCTGGTAGTTTCCTCTGTGCCTCATTAAGGTTAATTCAGTGGGCCAAATTCATCCCAGGAGTTTTTTCATTAAAATCACTGAAATGATACCACTAATAACCACAGCAAAACAATGAGCCAAAAACTGAGTATACGAGAAAAACAGTTGTTCTGAAACTTTTTGTGAAACTTGGTTATGGTCCTGCCAAACTCTGCTGCAACATTTCCTTTCACATATGAATGGAAAAGAAACATGTCAAAAGGAACTTGGGGAACTGCACTTTAGCCTAGTGTCATGTTTGCAATATGGTCCAGCAAAATCAGCCTAGTCAAAGTGCCAGGAATAGGTCATATCTGAGAATGGTTTAGACACAGCTTGTTAAAGGACTGGAACATGGCACTTCACAGCTGGAACCATACATGGTGGCGTGATGCTCCTTGAACATTTTCTTTCCAATGAATGAACTGCACAAGCTGTGCAATGCAGCTGTGTGCCTTCCCCAGGACTCAGGGCACATCCCTGCCTCTGTTCCAGTGATGGTCTGGTAGACACACTCCTGTGCAGCCTCCATCCCTCCTCAAGGCTGAGGAGGGCACAGGTACTATGTATCACTCTTGTCAGGCTGATGCTCTAACCACTAAGATACTTGAAAGTTGCGTGCGAGAGCTACAACCATTTTCCCCTCAAGGCTGTGTTTTGAAGACTGTGTCTTGTCCAGGCATTTTGCAGGGTGCCAGCCATACTGTAGGTGGACAGGATGCATCCCTGTCAGTCCTGACTCATGCACCTCTACTCTGCAGTGAGGGCACCTCCAGTACCTCCCCACCACCACTTCTGCCTGTTGGCCAGCTCTTGGTGGCTTTCTGCTCAGAATGCAGGATCTTTGCATCATCCTGCCAACATGCCCAGGAGTGCTGAAGTGCCTTGAGGTGTGGTCCTCCATCTATTTTTTTTTTGGCAGAAAAACAGGCTTGCAAGAGTCCTGCTCTCCTCCACACTTTATTTCCACCCTCCGAGTTGAAGCTTGCCAACCCCTCAGTTGTGTCAACAGAACTGCTTGCAAAGCCACCTCACTCAGTCA
The DNA here is from genome assembly GCA_013398125.1 of Aegotheles bennettii. Classification (NCBI taxonomy): domain Eukaryota; kingdom Metazoa; phylum Chordata; class Aves; order Caprimulgiformes; family Aegothelidae; genus Aegotheles; species Aegotheles bennettii. The sequence goes on along the minus strand of VZRW01005739.1, from coordinate 550,297 downwards.
GGTTGCTGAAATGCCCTTCAGTGAACTGTGGCACAAGGAGGGAAAAGAGCTGGAGGAGATGGGCCAAGTGGAGCATGCAGGAACAGCAGAAGCCAGCGTTGCTGCTGAGCAAAATGTCTGTGGAGTTGTACCACAGAGGTCTATACAGACAAAAGAAGGACTTCAATCACTCACTCCTCTGTGTTTCCACTCTGCAGATCAGAGGTCTGGAACAGAAGGGTTGCAGAACCCACCTTTTGGTGCCTTTGCCTTTGTCCTGAGCCTTACTTCTCTTTCCTGCCTCCAAACCTGAGTTACTGCTCTTGAAGCTAGGAGATTAAACAGGACAAGGCAGCAGGAATGAGACATCGTCAAGCTGGGAGTTACAGCTGAGACAAAGACAAAACTTAAAACCCTGGGGATATGCTATTGTCCATGAGCTTTAACAGGGCGTTTACATCCAGCTCCAAGTCATCACCATCTGACTTTCCTAAGAAAGAGGCAAACAAGCAGGCAGAAAGCAAGAAAGGAAGGAAAGTTTTGTGCTTTTGAGTCTGACTTCTGAGTTCATGACTGATTTTCATACAGGAACACATCTCTCTACTTGTTCTCTTAGCAGGTCATTCAAACTTTTCCAAGCACCAGGTGATTGAAGTGGCAAATTATTTGGAGATTTAAATTTGTTTGATGCTGATCTGCTTTTGAAAGGAATTTTATTGCTTCTCTTTTTCTTTATTTTCAAGACTTTTTTTCCCCTAAGGTAAAGCTCAAATTCAGCAGAACTATCCTGTAAGAGTGGGCATCTCTATGGGGGAGGAAAAGAGCGAGGAAATGTCATCTCTGCAGTTGTGTCCTGGATTTCCAGAGGTTCTTGCACTCTGAGGACTGAGAGTTGGTTCATGTTTTTCTGCCTGTCTTTTGACTCACATCCCCTCCTGCAAGGAAGAGGCAGTGAGGGAAAGACTGGTCTCCAAGCATGGGCTTCTTTCTCATGGCTTCCATACTCTCAAACTCATTGGGTTTTCTGATTTCTTCACAAATTTCCTGATGTGTTAGTGTTCCCTGGGTTGATTCTGTAGGACACTTTCATGTGTGTGTGTGTGTGTCCCGAGACCTATATAAAAGCAGCATCATTTTTTTAATTGAAAACCCTAAAAAAATCTCAGCAATGTTTTCCCATTAAATGTAAAGTTATGCTAAAAGTGCCAGATAAAAAATGCATGACATATCATGAAACACCATGAAATGTTGTGATGTGTAGTGGTGGAATGAGTAGAATTTTATTTCCTCTGTCTTTTAGCTACTTTTCAGTTTCTGCAGAGTCCATCTATGCCCAGGGGTATTGTTGATGCAGCTTGTTACAAAGGAAATATTCACTCACCACAAATTTGGATAAACATATTCGACCCTCGACAACTTTCTTAGTCTAAAATAGGTATTTATTCATCAAGTCTGGAGAAAATAAAAAGTCTTTGACAAATATTCTAACTGAATTTATTTATTTGAGAATATCTCCAAGGTTTGGGATGGGGTTGTGGTAAGAAAATTAGTTTTATTATTGAAAAATTAATCTACACTGTAAACAAAGTAATCATGCCAGAATAATTTATTTATTTATTTTGCTTCAGAACTGAATGACCACAATAGAATCTGATCTGGAGACGCCACAAAACAGCTTAACCCACAGTAACTCTTCCAGCCAACTTCTCTGTGGAGGCATTTCTTACCAGTATTGTCTGGCTTAGGAAAACAAAATATGCTTAGCAAATGGATTACATAGGACATATTGATTACTGTGTTTGTAAGTGTTATATGAGCAAAGAATATTTCAGTGTCATCTAGAAATAATTTGACATCTCCAAAAAAGGTTTCAGTTGGTTACTGTGAGTTAACTCAAAAGTCTTCCCAGGCTTGGTCACTGCCAACTAGCAAGTTTTTCCCTGGCAGTTTCTAGTCAACAGTCAGGGTTGTTTAAAATCTTGTTAGCCACTATGCTACCAAAAAGACCATTTCTCTTAGTGTAAAGTACACTTCAAAGTAATAGATTGCATATTTCTGTCTTTGCTCTGTCATTTTTAACTAACCATTGCATTCAGAAGTGCTTACTAGGGAAGATGAGATAGCAATCAGTTACATGCAACTTTAGGAAGTATGCAGTAATGCGAGCCTTCATGAGATCAGACTTCATGTGATAAGGGGATTTTGTTTGGTTTTTCAGTCCGTAACTAGAGAAAAGATGACATGGGTGTTTTGTGATTTTACCATCAATAATTCCAGCCTTTTACATGCTGCTTTGTAGTCATTTTGGACTGTGAAAACTGAGTTAAAAGTGGGTGTACCAATCAGACCGATAGTATTTTACTCCCACTCTGCGGGGACGATAGTGACTATGTACGGTTGCAGGTAATGGAGAATCATGGTCTTTGTTTTTCCACGTAAAGGGACTAGAATCTACCACTCCTACTCAGGCTGAAGTCCTAGTTTTACAATACAGGAACTTCAGCAGAAGCACGGATGTAAGGGGTTCATGTTTTCCACCCCTGTCTTCAACCGGATCTTTCCAGGTATCAGCACACTGCCCATACGTGAGCAAGCTCAGCTGAGTTTAAAAATAGCCCCCCTTTTCTGAAGGTTGTTTTTCTCTTCAGTGGTTCACGGAGGAGGCAGTGTGCACTCTGGGGGTGAGAGTGGGCATGCCGAGGAAGGCAGGACCCTCTTCCAACTACTGCTTGGGTTGCCTGCCTTGGCAGACAAAAGTACTTCATTCCTATCTGAACCATGGGAAGCTCAGAGCCCTTGGGATCTCCCTGTGCACTATCCTGACTTCTCCCACCATGGCAATGAAATGCTGTTAAAGAATGGACTCTCTTTCCCTTTTCTATTTCCCATCTGACTGCTGAATCTTCTGGCACTCTTGCTCCCTTTTCTTCTGATAACCTTGCTGGTGTGTCAGGAATGTACCGTCTCTAAGGCCATGCCTTTTCTCAGTAGATGTCATGGGCCCAGGTAACATCAATGCTAGATACAGGAGCAACTACAGCACAAAAGGAAGAATTAAATAAGTAGACAATTAAACTAGATAATCCAACAGTTTCTCAAGTCCTTATTCAGACTCTATAGGTCCAATATGAGAATTTGCAAGCAAAGAGTTAAATCCTCCAAATGCTTTTCCAAGAGAGGCCACTTGCTGATGCCAACAGTAGAACTTGTGTACAAGAACTTCATGCACAAGGAGACTTATACACTGTCAGAGCAACAGCTTTTGCACCTCAAGAGTTGTTAGGATGGTGCTGTTATTTTCTATAAGTTATTCTTTTATTCTTCCAGAAAAGTCCAAAACAATGATCCAAATTTTCACTCAGACACAGTCAAAATACCTCCCCATAAGCCAGGACTTCCAGTATACAAAGCACTTCTCAGACATCCATTAATCCTCAGAACAGCCTGTGAGGTAGGAAATTGTAAGTGTTATTATCCCCACTTCACAGGTGGGGACTCTGAGGCAGGGAGATTATATGATTTGCCACAGGCTACACAGCAAATCCATGCCAGACCCAGGATTAATATTCAGCAGCACCTGACATCTGGGCAAATACTCAAGCCCTGGTCTCTGCTGCCTCTAGAATACATGTTTACTTGTGCACATGCCTATTTTAAGCATGTCTCCTTATGAGCATTCATAATCCCGTACTGTATGTCCCCATGTAGTACAAGGGTGTACACACATAACAAGAATGTACAAATCTAAGCAAAGCACAGGCTAAAACATGTCAATTTGAAGAAATCTCCCCAGAAGTCTAAAGGAAGATCTGCACAGCAAACTTTGGAAAGTTGTATATTGCTAGTCAACTTCAAACAAAGCAGTAAAGTCTGGAGCATAAAGTGTTTTGTGTTATGCCAACAGACATAAAGGATATTATTTAAATCAGTGTTTTCCTGTCCATTTGCTTTCTGAAGAAAATGCATAGACTGGCCTATGTTAGAAAGCAGACAGAACTGATTTCCTGGTACTGGGAAACACAGATCGAATGCCTGAATTTCAAAGAAACACCATAAATATTCATGTAAGTGAATCTTTCTGATAAGGTTATTTTTCTTTGAAAGAGGTAGATAAAATATATTGTTCATTGCTCTAGTAACACACAGGATATTTTTGTCTCTTTTCATATTACTGAGTTATCTTTGTCAGTTCGTTATGCAAAACCCTGATCACAGAACTTTAATGGTTTTGTTTTTCCACAGTGGAAAGTACTTCTTTGCTGTAGCTGTCCTGTCAGCTCTTGCCAAAACGTGTCGTTGTTCATTTTCCACCTCAGAGTCTGTTATGAAAAGATTAATTTCTAACCTTGAGAGAAAGAAAACTTGTTTTGTTTTGGTTTTTTCCTGTTTTCTTTACAGTTTGTGCATGAGTTATTTTCTAATACAGAAAAAAGCAGAATAATAAAAAAAGTGGCAATGAACGGGAAGGTTTTCGATCAGATTTCTTCTCTGGCACTGGCTGACCCTCCCTTTTTATCTTCTCATCATACTCTGCACCAAGAGTCTGTGTACTAAGTTTGCATAATAACTCTCCATCAGACCCTTTCTCCTCTTCAACTTCTAACCTAAATCAGTACAGAACAGCTGCTCGTTCACCTACATCTTCAGTAACACAATCCACTTTCCCGGGTTCCTCCAAGCTCTTCTTTCTGACCACAATTCTGTCTTCTTCAGTATTGCCTGCTCACTTTTCACATATCTGCTTCCTTTCATTGCAGCCTTAGAGATACTCAGAAGGTATTAGAAGCAGAGTAAGAGGGGGGAAAGCAGAGAAAATAAAATGTAAGAGGCTCTTTCATGGGAAAAGGAAACTAGAATAATTGTTTTCTGCATTTTAGAAGCTTTAAAGGTATGTCCAACACAACAATTTATTTTATTTATCTAAATAATTGTTCACTGATGAGTGTATTCTGTCCAAAATTTAATAATGCAATCAAATCATAACGGCATTCAAATATTTCCTGCAAAGCATTTTGTGAGATTGATAGGAAAAAATTTTAGAACCCTGCACTGCTAAAGGAAGCATACCTAAAAACCAGCAACAACTCATCTGTCCCCATTAAATTAGATTATCTATGCTATTAACCAATGTATCCTTCCCAGTCCACTCAGGACATATACCACTTGCTCTCTTCTAAATACATTTATTTTTTTTTTGCTGCCCAGTTCCATAAGACATACAGCAACATAACCGTTCCAGTCACTTTGATTTATTCTTACATCTTCATTTTTCTTTTCTCCATTTACTTTATTTCTTTTTCTTTTTTTCCTCCTTCTTTCCTTCAGCCAGTATATATTTTTCTTCTTGTTTTTATCATTGTGGTTTATGTCCCATCCTTTTACACGCAGTGGTAAGTTGCTGCCACTGGATATCCTTTTGAAGACACATCACACTTCATTCATAACTGTAATGAAATTATTATTGTTCTTCAAAGGTATTCATTCAGTGGTTGCCTCTCTATACTTGGGTTTGGTTTTAAAAGTAATATTTAAAACTGCTTCTTGAGCTTACATCACCAAGCTGTGCGGTTCAAGACTAGCTCAGATATTAATTCTTTGTAAACAGATACATCATCCTTTTTGAAACACAGGGAAGAGCAGGAGAACAGTAAAAACACAGTCTAGCTTGCTCTCCATGGGAAGACTAATTGCTCATCATGTGCATGAGAACCAGGTAAGAACTAATTGGCTCCCCAAAGTCCAGTTCCTTCAAGAGCTGTATCAGCCTTTGGCACTTGGTATAATAACACATAGCAAGAGCCATTTTACAGATAAGTGGTGCTTATAGTTATTTAGACTACAAGGACCAGAAATTAATATGCAACACTTGTTCCTGCTGGGACTCTTTTGTCTGGTCTTAGTCATACAGTTCAGAGGTAAAGTAGCAATGATTATATTAGAAATATTGCTTAAAGTTTATTTTCTTTACTCTCTTCATTTAAAGATAAGAATGCCCATTATTTTTAAATCACTCATCTGCAGTGGATAAATGTTACAGTTTGTGGGTGTGCCAATTAAAGTTAATTATTACTTGACTGATCTGACTTAGCATTAAAATGTCTGGTAGAACTGGCTCTGATCTTGCAAGGGGGACTTTTTCTTCTGTACTCCTGTGTGATTTGGAAGCTTGTTGTTTTAGGATCTGGATTTCCTGATCATCCGTGCAAAAAGACAAGGTGCCTGATGAATGCCAAAATCATTCCGTATAATACAATTCAGTAGCATTGGGTCTGACCCCCATTTCCTTGGAAAGTCATAATTTATGTAATTCACCTCATTCAGCTGAGCAGGAGTTGTACAAATCTGAGCAGTGCCACTGTTGTCTTTTTACAGCCAAAGGAAAGAAATAAGAACTTCTGAGCTATCCCATCCTAAAAAAGGTACTGAAGAGAGCTGATGTGATACATGTCTCAAGAATTGTTTCTTTCATGCCATTAGCTATAAAAGAAACTTACAGGGACTAGTTCACCTTTAGACAGCAGAACCTTAGATGCTGACATTAAATTAGATAAATCCCATTAATTTTCATCCAATGGCTGGCCACAACTGTTAGATCTATAGCGGGTAGGTCATCTGAATCAGAATATATCTTTCCTTCTACAAGTTACTTGTGTGGTTTCAATTACAGCTTTCAAAAGTTCAGTTTTCAGTTCTTTCAAAAAAATATTAATTTGTTTTGGTTTAGTCTGAAACTACATTTTTTACTAGGCAATACAACAATAACAAGACAACAAAAATGTTTACTATTGACTGAAACTTCATTCAACTCAGAATGGGACATTTTGTTTTCAGCCTGGTGAATTTTAGCTGTTCCTTGGATTTTCTTACCGCTTTAAAAATTAGCATTAAATGCAGACAAACTTTGAAATGAACTTTTGCCTCAAAACAAAAACTCAGAAAACTTATTTCAGAAAATGTTAAGAGGAAATCATGCAAAATGCAAACAAAACTATCCATAAAATCATGCCAAATCCTGTTTCAGATCTTCTAACATTCTATACTTTGGAAAAATCAATCACTTATAAGAAAAAATGTTGTTCATTTCTAGTTTTCTTATGAGCGATTTTAAATCAACAACCCTAAACAAAGTAGCTCTTTCTTTAATGTGCCTCCAAGTACATAAAAATAGGCATTCAAAGGCTACATATATATCCAGGAGAAAATTAATAAGTTTAATCATCTAAGTGAGAAAAAAAAACAAAGACCAAGAACAGAGATGGAAGTGGAAGGAAATTTGATCTAATTTCTGTAGTCTGTTAAGTATTTTGCTGAACTGCAGCTCTGAACTTGGCAATTAAGAGATGTGGAAGCATATATTAGAGCTTATATTTCTAGTGAGGGAAAAAAAAATGCACATGCCAAATGCATGCATGCTGCCCTTTCTTGAGACAAGTGTTGTCACAGCCTGGCAAGTGTATGGTGAAATAGATAGGTGGGACCTGACTTCAGGGTGATGTTGGTACTAGAGGCTATTGAAAGAGCTGTTATTGCACTGGGGAACATTTAAAATACAAACACCCACTCATTCCTTTCTTCTGTGTGCTGCATTGTGCTGTCCTCGCCTTGCTATTCACAGATCCTATTTTCCCTCTACTCCTCACCTCCATTATTATTTCTTTCTTCTTTTTGTCTGTTGGGAGGCTGTGGGAGAGGGGTCCTTGAGTACATTTTTCAGTTTTTTTCATTCACAGATGAAAAGAAAGAAAAGGACTCTGTGTTCCTTTCAAATATTACTAATATGTTTCTAAAGGGGTTGAGATCCGGATTCATCCTCAGAATAAGCTCCATTAATTGCGCAAAGTTCCTAGGGAAGACCTTGATTTGTGCCTCTTACCAACATGTGTGAAGTTAAACATATAAATCAGATGAAAAAGAAATCCAAGTAGAGTTATAATAGCATCTTTTTAAACTGTCTGGGCACTATTATAACCCTTATTTCTTTTAAAAATTCTTCCTGCTCTATTTCATTACCACTGACTAACTCTGCTTTACACATATAGAAAAGATAAATTATTGTATTTCTTAGAATTATATAGGCCTGGGGAAAGCTGTAAGTCCCAAACCTGAGGGGATCCCTTATATTGTCAAACATTGCCCTATAGTTGTCATTTAGATGGTAGAATAAGGGTACAAAAAATGTTGGAATGAAATTTGGAACTGGTGAATTACTCCCACACTCAGGCACACGGTGTGCAGGATCAGACACTACAGAAGGATCCAGGTGTTCCCTTGTCTTTTACTTACTCAACAAATTTTACAACCATTTGAGTTCATGTTATATTGTGCATACATATGTCATTGTAGCCAGGGCATATTAAAGAGGTAAAGCAATATCCATTGAGCACACTCTGCAATTCTGTGCCAAGAGATATTGTCACACACTCTCCATATCTGCCTCTCAGAACTCTGCCTCTTTCCCTTGTGCTTGGCACAGCTTACTGACCATGAGATCATGGCAGATGGGAGTCTGGACATGATAATGCACTCGTTAGGAACTAAGCTGCTGCTGGCAGTGTCATTAAAATTTTTTTATAAGAATTCTCAAAGCCAACCTTGGAAACTCCCTCATCTCATCTTACTCTGATTACTAGCAGCATTATAAACATGGCAATCCTGAGAGAGCACGGAGGCTATGCTTGAATTGAACCCAGAGCAGAGCCACCTAATTGCAGCAACACAAAGCAACAGAGTGTAGTGCAAGAATAACAATGAATATTTGTCTGGAAACACATTGGGTTTAGTGGCCAAACTTCAGCAAACACTAGGAAAGGGTATGTCCCAATTATGCAGCTGCCCCACCGACTCCTGGCAGGAAGATGGTGGAAACCCTGGACTGATATAGCCTTACTCAGGTAGTCCTGCCTGCCAGTTGTTGAAACCTGATAGCCACCTTCAGTTAGGTCATCAGAGAAATTAGTTTCAGTGCTGCATTTTGAGGATAGGCACTACAGTGTAAGAGTTATCTACATTTTATTTTTTTTCCTCAGAAGAAAGCGTAACCCATTCAGAAAACAATTACTGAATTATTGTCAAAACACTGTATGAGGGAATATTACATCAGCAGGGAGCATTAATGCAGCCATTTACAATAGCTGACATTCTGACTTCTCTTCCACTTATTGTCAAGTACAAAGGGATGGTCAGGAACTGTGTGGAATGAGAACCAACCAGAGTACGCTAACAAAAGAAGGAAATGGTGCAGATACAGTTACTCATCCACTCTTCCTGCGCCAGTATCTCTTCACCACCACCCAGATGTAAGAACATACGGTGTTCTTGGTACAAGCTTCTTTGTCCCATGGCTGGGCTGGAGTGTATAGAAACCCTCAACAGACATTGAAGGATGAGAGTTCAGTATCATAATTAAAAGGAGATGTTTTATCATGCTCTCTGTCCGTATTTCATGGTGCTATTCCTCTTCAGCATTCTGCCTTTTTATTTCCCTCCTGAAAGCTGTCCTCCTGTTTCTTTCCTAAGCTCATGTATCTATTGACATGTTGAGGGTTGGATTTCTCAGGGTACATGAATTCCCTACCTCTCATCTGGCATTATCTAATTTATGTCAGCATTATTTCACTACCCAGGATGGCAAGGTAAAATTGGAGTGTGACCCTGTCCACCTAGCCCCCAGGCATGCTCTCACGAATACAAGGTGTGGGGTATGAGAGAGGGCTAGGAGATGGAATAGGTGGAGTGACAATCTGGAGCAGTGCATGGGGAGCTAGTAGAGACAAGATGCTCCCACTACTACCTGCAGAAAAGATGACTTCAAATAATATTCCTTTAAGTCAGTCCACTGTCAGTGGAGTTGTATCTCCGAAAACACCAGAAAGACATTATGCTTGCTCTTAACAAGAAATGTCTTTTCTTGGCAAATGATGGAAGGGGAGTTGTTATGTAAAAAATGAGCAGCTGAAGAGGTTAGTGGAGGAAGCAGAACTATTAATAAAGCTACACTACAGAAATACACATAGGATATAAAATATGTGGTATCAAGCAGTTTTCTCTGGATCAAAGGTTCAAACCATTTCCTCATAGGACCATTTAATGGGTAATGATCAGGAGTGACTTCTTCTGTGCTGGCCAGGATGCATGATAAGGTATGGCTTCAAGGAAACTCTTTGTAATTTCATGGAAAGATAAAGTAAAAGGACCTTGCTTTCTTAAAATAGCAGTAAAATATCCCTTATGATATACTGCCAGATCCATCCATCTAAGGAAAGAATGAGTTGGAATTCATTCACACTACTGAAGAATTTGTAAAAGCCAGATCTGAGTGAGTTCATCCTTATACATCCTTAAAGTACATTGTCTGAACCTATTACAGGTGCTGTACGCACATAGACATGCCTGCATCCACACAACTGTTTTTAAAATGCTTCTGTAAAATATAGCTGTATTGTGTGCCTAGAGACACGGTGACTTTGGTGGACTCAGATATCTTATGTTGATAGTTAAGACATTTCTTTAAGGTACATTAGGAAAGTTTCCAAATCTGTTTTCTCACCCTCAAAGAAAGCTAAGACATAAGATATGGGTTTGTAAACAAAGAGATTTCCAGTATACCAATCATGTGGCTGCATTGCACAATTAAGAGACGTGTTTAGGAGTAACAGACTTGAACACCAAGGGACTTTCGGGTAAAGCTCTTCGCTTGCAATTTTTAATAGACCTTTCTCCTCTGAGAGACAGCCACCGGTGACTGCAGAGCAGATCAGGTGAGGCCACCATCTGCGAATCACTGTACACTAGGTATCCCTTCATGGTATTTGCTCTACAGAGGACATGGGTTCATTGCAGGCCATAGCCACAGGGTATGTGTCTTTTGAATGGGGCTATAAAGGTTTATGCTTTTAGCTGTGGAGATCCTTTGGTTTGGTTTCAAGTGCTGTCTGAAATGTTATACCAGCACAGTAGCTAGAGGAAGGTAGTTGTGAAGATACGGCAGTAAGGCTTCATCTTCCTGAGTAAAAACACAGGACTTCCAGCAACCACAAACGCATCTGCCACTCTTCAATAGCTCTGTTACCCAACCTGGTTCAGACACAAACTGTACCCACGGGCCTCTATCACAGTATGGGCTCCCACAGTGAAGTTTTGGAGGCAGAGCAAATAGGCAAGCTTTACAGTAAAACCACTGTACACATTGGGCTCTGGATGCTCTCCCATTACCCATGGAAATAATAACATCACAACTGAACCCCAAGCCAGCACAGAGACCAAGAGCCCATGAGCCTTTCTAATTCCCTCCAAGAAAGCGGTGTGCTAAGCCTTCAGTGTGTGCTGAAGTGTTTTGCTCTCCTGCAGCCCAAACAGGCCTGAGTTCACTCCTTACACAGAGAAGGAAGGTACTGCTGCTTGTCGAAGTAGACAGCTCTAGAGGTCAAAAATCTGCAGCTTTTCCCAAAGGTTTCAGACCTTTTCCCTACTAGTAATGCCCCATGTAATGGTCACTTGCCAAACAAATTACAGACATTTCAGGCTTAATAAATACCACAAGAGCTACAAGTTCAAGAGTTTGATTCTGTTTTAGTTTTGCATGCTACAACATGAAATTAATCTACTAGTGCATCTTCAAGTGCTTTCCAAATAACTCTACTGTTTGTTGCACACTTCTTTATGTTTACAGAAAAAAAAAGCCATTTAACTCTAGGTGCTCCTCTTTCTATAGCCCTAAGTTATTGTCTTATAGTGGGTTTTGAAACTGTGAGAAACAATTTGCATTGACTTCACAGCTATAATTTATAAGGAACATAATGAGTCATTGTCACAGGCTGTTTCCCTTTGTTCTCTTCTACTTCCTTCTTTCTAAAGGGAATTTTCTTAGAAAAAAAAATATTCATTTTGATAGATAGCTTCAGGACTCTTAAAAAAATAGGAGCATTTCTGGAAAGTAGTGTGAGTCAAAGACAAAGTCTGACCAAAGAACAAACACATGAGACAACATCTTGTATTTAGTGCTGAAACTTAAAAGAAGATTTGCATAAAGGGTATTATCCATTCTCTACAAACACAGCCACCCATGTACTCGTACACTTACACCTATTGCCTAACAATAGCTTGGCTATTGCAGCAGTGAAAGTAGCAGAAATCTCTAGCTCACAGAAATGGTTGCACTTTGCAACACTTAGGGTTTAGTCAGTCAATTGGATTTAAGGGCAGGTTTAATAAGCAATTTTATCTCCCTGAAATAAGAATCTCTTTCCCTTGAAGATTTCTAATCTCACTTCCAAACATAAACATTACTGAGTGCAGGAGAATAGTATGTTCTGTCTGGTTTTGAAACTCTTTGGAAAACAATAAGGCAAGATAAAATGTGGACAACTAGGGCCATCGTGTCTGTAACCCAGTAATTATTTAGATTGCTTGAAGTCCATAAAGTGACATGTGAAAACACACCCAGCACAAATATCATTTGCTCCTTTCTAATTTCACATAGGGACAAATTATTTTATTTCCTTGTCTCCCTCAGGCTTTCCTAAATCTCTGTTTTTGCCCTGGTTGCAGATGTTCAGTGACCGATGGAACAGCTCCGCTGGCTCACCAGCAGCTCTCACCTTTCACCCGTTCAACCAAAGTGGCAGAAGAGTCTGGTTTGCTTTCATGGTCTAGAAAGTGGGACTTCTCACAAGTAGCCTTAATGGACAAATATTTCATAAACCCCTTCTGAATAAGTTATACCTGCTGGCTATAGCTGCCAATCACCTTCTACTGACAACTTCCCTAGGTATAGACGTCAACCTCTGCTTCTGTTTCCGTATTGAATACAGTATTTCTGTTTCAAGTGTTTTAAGAAAATCATGGGCTTCCCTATACATAGACAGAGGTGAAGCTTTTGAGTGAAGCTGAGACAGTGGTGCTGAGCTGGTCTTTCAACAGATTTCAATATGGGTAGAAGTAAATTCTTGCAACTTAGTTCAGAAAAGCACGTAAGTGCTGTTAGACTTCAGCAATCCCTTAGAATTACTACATGCATTTTAAAGGTCTCCCCTGAATGGAGTCTTACAGATTAATTTGTGTCATGCTGCATTCTTCTCTAATTCTGAGTGGTCATGCATGCATATGTATATTTATATAAATACACTCACACATGTATACAACAATCATGGGTTTATGATTAGCTGATGCTGACTATCTGACTAAGATGACATTAGGGTGAATCACTACTACACTAAATTTGCTCAAGGTCAGACTTTTTTCTGTTGGCTGTGGTTTATTTGCATCAATAAAACTTTTGGAGGAAAAGAAGAGCAAATGTAAATACTGTCCTCCAACCAGACAATCAGAGAAACATCCTGATAAAAAAAGATGTCTAGTGTGACTGGCTCTGAAGTAACACCAGCACATCTCTGTCACGTTAACATGAGGTCAGAATCAAGTCCAGAAAACTCAGAAAAAAGGTCTTTCAAATGACACTGCTAAGTAGTTTTCCAGAGAGCTGATGCCATTTACTGCTACATTTCCATTGGTCTCCTTAAAAGCATACCCATCATCAGATGCATAGAGGCCCTGAATGCCCTAGAGTTAAGCTAACCATGCACCCACAGTTGAAACCCATGAGGATGTTTGGCAAGATACCAGAAGAGTTTCCTGCCTTCTCAAATCTCCCACCTCTCTCTCATTTTTTTCCAGGTGAGGCATGGCAGTCAGCTGCCAAGTGTTTTTTTCATACACACAGATGATGAACATGGCAATGAATGGGGCTGAAGCATGGATGAAGCTGGTCCAGAAGATACAGTGGAGACAGAGGAGGTTCAACAAGTGACAAGGGGCAGAGGTTGCCTTGCCTTGTGGACTAGAGCCGGTATACACAGCCCTCAGGCTCTTTCCAGCTGTGCCACTGTCCCGCTGCTTGATCCACAGCAAAGTCCATCACCTCTGTGCTTTCCTGTCTCTTTTCTCATGTCCACATCTCATCCAGTTGTATTGCAAGCTACCTGAGCCATAGGGACCGTATCAAGTTGCCTGCTGGTTTCCTCATGAGAGAATGGGTGGTCCTGGTAGCAGGTAGAGGTGGTGAAAGGCAGCAAGCCTCTGTCTGCCTGGTGCACATCAGCCCAGGGTTCCTGGTCAGGAGGTCCTCTGCCCTGCTCCCAGACCAATGTATACTGGGCAAAGCAAATGGCTGGAGTAGAGACTGTGGGAAGGGAAGAGATGATTAACTGAGTGCACTGCACATGGCCAAGTCCCCAATCCTCTGCTTAGTCATTTTCAGATAGAATAAAGAGGTGGACCTGGAGCAGAGACATGCTACAAGCTGGCAGTCCTGGGGACTGGCTCTCACCCATCACAAGGTATCATTATAGCCTGGCATAACTCATTCCCATGTTGCTGGCATTCTGACACATATCTCCAACAACTAATGTGCCTTACTGTGGGATTTCACTCCATAGGAAGAAAAAACACTGGCTTTTTCATCTCTGACCACAACATAATCTGGTATAACATGTGAAATTGCTTCACTGTGTAAAATGCAATGACCTAGCTGGTGATATTCTAGTACCATGACTTCAAAATACATGATACCAGATTATATAAGAGGGACAGTACTGTGATATTGAGATATCTGTGATATTAGTCTTGTACCCTGTATGTCTGTGCCTCCACCATGAATCCGTCTCCTTCTGCTGCAAAAGTGGGCTGGTGCTGCTGGCAGAACTACATTCCTTAGCTGGGGCAGACGGGCAGCGTTCTCTCTTTCCTGCCAAGGGTTGCTCTTCCATCCCCAGGGCAGTGATGGCACCAGAAAGATTGCCCAATTTGGGGGATCCGCAGGTTCCAGGAATGGGGCTGTGCTGAGCTAGTGGACCCCATATCTCCAGGGAGAGCAGAAACAAGTAGGGGTGCCAGGACCACTACACGTGATCAGTTCTTCTCTAAGATGAAATCCCTGTTAGCAAGTCCTGGACCAAGCAACAATTTTGAAAAAGCTGCAGTACAGGAGGCTAGAGAGAAGGAAAAGAGAAAGATCAGTACCTCCACTACCACCCACCAATGCCCTTCCTGTCCTCCTGTCCAGGGGTTCATAATATCACAGAAGTCAGTGATACTGGGATTCCTTCTGGTGTTAGCAACATGAGACATTAAAATTGCACTGCCTGCCACTAAACTCTCTCTGAACCACACACAGTCAGATGAATGTAAGAGGCAGAACCCTTGGCCTTTTGTATGGTAAGCACAGCTCATGAAGAATTTCTTTATGCAATATATTCTTTTGAACAGACTTTTTTCCTGTAGAAGCTTTCTTGGACCCAGGACAGAACTTATTTTGTGATTGGAGAGAAAGTGAAAGTAGCAAACAGCCAGGGATCTGTGGATTTTCCTGCAACCTGGAAAGCGCAAATTGACATGTCTAACACGTTCCATGCAGGACAGGAAATTTGAAAATCACAGTCCCCCTCATGTCCTAGGAATGCCATGACATCCAGTCTTACGGATATTCCATGTTCTCGATCTCCTCCCTCTCTCAAGTTTCAAAATTTCAATGGTGTAATCCCAAGTGCAGGACATTCTAGGAAAATGAAAAGAACAATTAATTTTTTCACCTAGCAAAATTATATCCATCCTTATTAATATTCCTTAATTTTCAGAGCAGGTACAGGTTTGTGTGGTTGCAAGCTCGATTCTTAGCTTAACAATAAAAACAAATAAATCTGATGCAACTGCAAGAGTGCCAGAACAAATATTCAGGGTTTACTTTGATATCAATGCAAAAGCTTTCAAGTCAAAAAAGAGTTAGACAACCAAATTACTTAACCCCTTTTTCTTCTCAGCCATCTCTAATTGTTTCTTCTGGCCCCTGCTTGTCATGTATTTTCTTACTCATTTAATGAGGTTTCATTTAAACAGGTTGCTCCCATGAAACCCAGCTACATTTCTGTGATCCTGCAAGGCACTGAGCATTCTTCCTTTCATCCAAGGGAGTTCAGAAGCATTAATGTACCTACAGGTCTTTGGGACTATCTCTCCATGGGAGCATATGCTTTAGCTCCTTGCAGGATTAGGGCCAGCAGGTCAGCACTTTGTGAGACACTGAGCATCTTCGTACCTTGGTTCTCAGCATTGACAGTTTGGATTACATTATGTGCTCCAAAGGACAAAACAGTTGTAATCTGTGCTGTTCACCCAAAGTAGCTCTACATTAATGTGAAGAAAAATGTTGTGTTAAATTCTAGACGATAGCAAACACTTCTGCTTGGCTGATTTTTCATTAGATGGATAACCCAATGGAATGTGTTTTTATCCCTGGGGATTTAACTTGCAAATGTACATGGTCTTCAATGAGGTCTCTTAAAAACAGAACTGTTTTTTAACTGAAATTGTGCCTACAACAAAAAAAGGATAGTAATTACTGATAGATTTCTTAAGACTGCTTTTGTTCCCAAAATTTTATTTAATTTGTTGAAGCTGCTAAAAATGTATTTCTGCTTAAGACTCCTGAGACAAATCAAAATACACACAGGTAAGGAGAGTGCTTAACTCACACTGATATCAGTTTTGAATTACATATGCTACACGTTGCAGTATGGTCATAAAACCTTATACAAAATAATAATCTTGTCCAGTTCAGTTGTCCTAATTTGTATCAATTTCATACAGTCCAGCAGACCAATGAAATATCTAATGCTTATTGAAGTCATAAATCTTCATAACTCCGGGGATATATTTTCTTCCAGACAACCTCAAAACTGTAAAAGATGCCAGAGAATAATAATATTAGCAGGAAGATAGACAAGATAAGTCAAGGAAGAAAAAAAATTTATATATTCAGGTAAGACCAAAAAGAATTGAAAAGACAACTGCAGTTGACATAAATCGAAGATTAGGCTGTATTTCAGTAAGTCTGCCAGTCATGAAGCATGTCAGCCAAATTTTGAACACTGATTTTACTCAGGAGACTGTTCCCTAGTAAAACTGTAATAGCATTAGAGTTAGAAATCTCAAATACTGTAAACGTAACAGAATTCTAGGGCAGTAAAAGGGCACAGAATTCCAGACAGTAGGACTAGTAGCCTAGGGGCAAAAAAGGATTTTGGCAGATTCTGGTCTTAACTATGTGAACTTTTTACGTACACATTTACAAGACTTCACTTACTTCACGGTCAGCCTGGCACAAATGAGATCAGACTAATACGTGTCTTTGATTTCCTTTGTAAAATTACTATAGACTACAATGTAAGGATAATCCCCCACTCCAAATCTTAATGTAGTTTCCATTCGTGAGGGAACCATAAAAGTGTAAAAGGTGCCAGGCCTTTTAACTTTTTTAACATGGCAAATGCACTTTGTCCTGCTGGGAAAAGGAGTGAAAAATGCTTTTGCATAAGTTCATTAGGACATGAGGTCAGCTAAGCTGGAGTCCCAGAAAAAGTATTATGTGATTCTTAGTCATAACCAACTCTGTTTGAAACTCAAAATGCACTGTGAAAAGTGGCTTCAAAATTATTTAAGGCATTTAGAAAGTGAAATACTACATGTTTTACTACAATGACCATTTAACAGTTGCAGAAGAAAAAACTTCCAACTCACTGCATGTATGCAGATGCAACTCCAGCTTCAGCAAGGATGTTGGTCCACAGGAAATATTCATCATAACTATCTCACCAGGAGCTCTTTCATCAACCTTCAGCAAAGCCGTGCACCAACACAGATTTCTGTAAGTCAGTAACAGCAGTTATCACCTCCACTTGCCTAGGGAAATGTTACACTTCCACAAGAGATTACATAAAAATACTTCATGACCAACCAAACCATAACCTCTTTGAAGAACCTGTTGAAAGTTTTGCTTCATATGAGATTAGGTGTTAGGAGCTTGACGAGTGATGGCACATGGTGCCTTATTATTATTTTGGGGGGGAATGAATTTCCTTCCAACAGCCTCAAAGGCAATTTCTCCCATACTGGTTGACTAACTGACAATTCATTTACACATAAAACTCTAGGCACTCATAAAGGTCAATGGATTGCAATTATATTGAAGGTCTATAGGCTCAATGAAATTGATTGTTTAACATAAAGAATAAGAGACTGTTTGAAACAAGAACTGGAGATTGCAAAAATCCTTATTTTTGAAAAATGACACCACGGTGAGTTACCTATGTAAGTGACTGTTGGCTCAGTAAATATTTGAAAATGAGTGGTATTAAGATATTTCAATAAGCAGTGGTAAGAGTAAGCATATTTAACATAGTATCACCAAGAATTAACTGGAAATGGGTTCCCCATAGTTTGAGATGTCATACAAAAAGAAAGTGGAAGATAGTCACTGTACTGAACAGGTTGAATCTAGACAGGTAAAATGGACACAGGGTGCAAGAGAATCATGTAAAAATAATAATGGGTTTTGAGAAAGATGAAGACACACATATTGCACCCATTCCCAAGGGTGTCCTCTGTTCTGTTGTTGTGTCATGCTCAGTTTCCAGGAATCCTCAGGGCCAAACAGGATGATGGTGTTCATTGAAGGTTGCAAAGCATTGTGACAGGCTACAGACGTTGCATACAAATGCACTTACTGAATTGGCTGAACAACAGCTTGGACTGTGACAGCCAAGTCAGATCTCAGGAGACAAAGGAATAAAAACCATTTTGCCTCCTCTATATCACAGAAGGACTGAAAGATAAGTATAGTGAATAAATGGTAAATAAACTCTCCTGAGAATGGACCTAGGATACAGGTCCATTCCACTGGCTGGAGTCTCCACGAGTTCCTCTTTCATCTCCTCATGCACAGATGCCGAGTCTGGAGGACATCACCACACTGTTCCTCATGTCTTTGTCACTGCAGGGTCTCCCCTGCATGGCTGCAGCTCTGCCATGTTGCTGGGACAGAGATGATGAGAACATGGCTAGGAGACAATTTTATTCCCTTCCTTGAAGTACCTGCTTTCCTTGCTGCAGGGGCTTAGCATTTCAATGGCTTTGATGTGTTCACACAGGCAGCTTGGGAGAAACAACTTACGCTATTTTGACTGATTTCAAGGAAAAAAGTAACAAAAATGACTTTACTGTGTATAAAAGCAGCACCAACTTCAGGTCTGTAGGCCCTATCACCAGCACCAGCACCAGCAGCAGTTCTCCAGGACTTACAACTCCAGGATCTCCAGGATCAAGCACTTCAGAAGCTTCCACTAATGATTTTGCTAGCAAATCTGACCAGCAGCTCCCTCACCACCCCAGCCCTCAATTATGCAGCAAAGGACTGGAACTACACAACAGTGAAAAATGTGTCAAATGAAACTGTTAGAAAGGATTTGCTTTTCAAGGGTACAAACCAAGCCCTTCAGCAGCAAAAGTTCAGCCCATTTCACACTGAGTCCACAAACTACGGTACAATAAACCTGAGTGTTGGCTGATTTGGGATACATAGCCCTCCTGTGAGGACTGATATACTACACTGTGTGTGTGTGCTCTCCATGCACTGCTTCCTTCCAGATCTCCTTCTTGGCACAGCCTGAGCATGCTATTCCGTGACTTGAGCTGTCCACATGGGCGAGCCACTTGGGGGATCTTTGTGCTCTCCTGGCCCCCCTGGACTGGACTTGAGAAGCTCTAGATTTCAATGAGGGCTGCAGCTGCAGCTGCAAAGTACTGATCTGGATCCAAATTTCCCAAAGCAGTGCTCAGATGATTTAGTTCCTTGTTGAAAGAAGCCAGCACTGAATTTTAAAAGTGAAATCAGAGCCAAACTTCCTCAAAGTCTGGGAATGTTCTGATCTAGTGGGTTTGGTTCGAGACCGTCTCTAATATGAACCATATAGACACAGGGCCCAAAGCTGCTTTCATTTCCATTCACTTGACATGGAGGTTGGAAAACTTTCTTGCAATCTAAGTTTGTCAGAAAAAGACTGATAGTCAACCAGTTATTCTGATGTTTTATAAATTACAAGGAAAAATTCTCCATGAATATATTTTAACAGATAAATAGTTCTCTTCCCAAAAAGATGTTTCCAATAGTTTTCATATTTATTGTTTCTAAACAGATTTATGCAGTTACCTTTTCTGTGATGCATCATTTTTTCATGACATAGTGGCAGCTCTCTGACACATTGTGCAATTGTACGTATTATTATTGAGGACATATCATCACAGCATACTGATAACTGATATATTCCATTCCTTTTACTTTATGTGTGGCAGCACTGCTTAATATGTTCTGATACATCTCATCCTTTCTTTCAGCTCAATGTGCAGCTTGTGGGAAAAAATGACACAATGTACTGATACACTGTGAAATTTTATATTATTCTAAAAATTATATACAGAAGAAATACTATTCAAACAAAATGTTAAATCTAAATATGATGTATGAAAATGCTGTCATTTAAAAATGTCTTAAAAGACATTTCTTAAGGTCTAGAGCACAAATCTTTTGAGGAACAGGTGTAGTCGACCCTTCAGCACTGAGTGGATGTGCCTGGTGCCCCATGCATTCCCCTGTCCCCGGCCACCTTTTAGTATTGGGACTTGCAGGAGAGATGGTGCTTAGGTGTCCTATGAGGTCACTAATCATGCTGACATGTCTCCCAGGATAGAGACATTAACTCTGAAGGAATGCACTATACACAAATTTAATACCTCCCTTGCTTTTAATGACCAAGTGGTATTAGGACACGATACATGGAAAATCACAGCCACAAATAAGTCACAGAATCACAAAATGTTAGGGGTTGGAAGGGACCTTGAAAGATCATCTAGTCCACACCCCCTGCAAGAGCAAGTCCACAAATGTGTGAGCCTGGGACCTGCTGTCTTGGTAACTAACTCACTGCATAATGCAGGCCACAAATTTTCCCCAAAGATAAACACTTCTGGCACATTAGCATGCACAGAGATCACAAACCAAAACTGGGGGAAATGACATGTGCAGTAGTAATTTTAGATGTTGCTGTTCAGGGTCATTGGTATCAAATAACTTTTGTTTGTGTGTTATAGGTTTTTGTTTGCTTTGTTTTGTTCCTTTTTTAGGCCATCTTGGGCATGATCATCCTGATTTGGGATCTCAGATAATGCTTTCATCTGCTTACTTTTGGACTTGATGTATTTTTTTGCTAGGAGCTTTACTGCTACTGACAAATAGCAGACTTACTTGCAGGAGATCATATTTCAGTCATCAACTATTAATTTATTGTGGTTAATGCCTTAATTTGTATTAGTGTTAGATTTATAACCATTACTGTGATTATCTTAAATACTCATCAGATACAAGATTCCTCACTGTGAGGAACCATGCATCTTTCAACTGGACAATCCAGGAATGGTAATTTTCAACACTAATCCAACAAAAAGATACAATGTTTGCTTATGTTCAGAATAAAGACATAAGTGGCATTAGAAATTTATGCTTAATTTACGTTAAAATTTTGATGTAAGAAATAAGCCTCTTCACCTGGTCTGCCTAAGCAAGTCAGGTGCTCTTAAACATCTACATTTTGCTCAGGATTCCCTGGGTAGAGCAACATGCTCCTGTATTTTATAGCACTCATTGAGCAAGTATTGTGATGGTGCTCCTCACACCATGGACAATTACTTTGTGCAGTAAATCAAGGACTTCTGGAGCACACCAGACTTACAGCACACGCACAGACCATCTGGGCAGGGCATGTATATGAATTCCTCAAAATATGCATTGACAGAGTTTCCAGACTGAAAAAAAGGAGGATATGTCCAGGAAAACACACATGTATGAAGGCTTTAACTGAGTCTAATCACAGCAGGAATTATGAAGGGGCAGATTAGGCCACAGATGACCATAATGCTTAGAAAATGCCCTCATCAAACTAACAATCAGCTATGACATATATGCAAAATTCATTTTTCTTTTGATGGGAAATTGAAAAAACACACTCCTGACACAAAAATTATTCTCCCCTGGCAAGTTTCAAATCATAGTGCCAACCAATGCATGGCATCACTAGTCCTTCTTAAAAGCAAAAGAACAAAAGCACACTAAAATATTTTTTTTTTGCCAATGTATTTTTCCTTCATATCATCCTTAAAAACAGATGGATACATGTTGCTAGCTTCTCCAAAAGCATATCAGTGAGATATAGACCTAGGAAGTTCTCAGAAAATTAATCCAGAATTGCAAACATCTGGCACAATCAGAAGTAACTGTTAAAAACCCAAAACCTTATACAGGGCAGTACTAGACAAACTTAGCGATGCTGATGCTCTGTCCATAGCAAAATGAGTCTAATTCAATTGAAGAAACTTCACAGATGATTGTCTCTTTTTAATTAAATTAATTTAAAAGCCTATTTTATTTTTAACTGGTGAAAATTTCATGCGTAAACCCAAGAATAAACAAACTAATAGAAAGATATTAAGGAAGTAGGACAATAATATGCCTTTATGTGCAAGACAACTTGACTCATTAGAGTAGCATGGCAGAAGCAAACTTTCAAAGGGACTTAAATGTGGTCAGTCTAATCCAGATCCAAATCTAGCCTGGTTACTTCATTGTAATTGAGATCAGATTCTGATGCCACCAGCAAAAGTTGCAAATACTCTTCTGAATATCACTAGTTCACCCTCCCGTTTGTTGGCAGAGCATTAGCAATACTTTTTGGCACCTGGAATGTCTCCTTCCCTGGATAGCTTCTGGCTGCTCCTGCTGGCAGGGGTGCACCGCTGGCCAGCTGATGTCTAAGGCAAAAGCAAGCCCTGTCTTGCTGGGGCTCTGCCCAAGCTGTGACTGGACAAGGTCCAGTTAGCAAACAAAGCGATCAGAAGGCAAAGGTGTCTGCAGTGTGCCAGATAAAAGGAAAAGTGACCCAACTGGGAATAAATTCAAAGTTTGAAGAAGGGGAGGTGTGACTGTGCTTTCCAGATTCTGTCCAGGACTCAGAGAGAGACAGACAGAAAATAATAGCACTGGGGGAGTTATTTTCTCATGGTATCTCCAGCCAAAAACAAGTTGTTACCAGAAGTCTTTTGAGACGCATTGAGTCAGGAACAGAAAAAAATAAAAAGACAGGCAAGATGTAGATGACTTGAGGCACCCACTTCCAAAGTTGTCATCCAGAAAAACTCCACCCAGCAGCCACACAGCCCTGGAAGTGCCAGCATCCACAGGGCTCCAGTGGTGTGCGGGCGCAGGCCTCTCAAACCCCACGCCAAGCTACTCAGTGTGGGCAAGCCCAAGGACAGGCATAGGACTGAATCCCTGGCTACAGACTGTTAATCCTCCCAGAGACCAGGAAATATGAACCAGGAGGGCTTTGTCCACAGGCATCTGTGCTCTGAACAAAGCTACATCTCTGTGGGCTGCTCCTCTCCTTTGCCAGCACAAGTCACACTTACCCCACCGGGGCTTTTCTCACATTTCATAGGCAAAACCGAATGCCTGATGTGGGGCCAGTCCAAGGAAGAGACAGCTCAGCACCCCCTCTGGTCTTGAGTGACCAGGGTGAGGGTCTTGTGCAGAGGTGGTCGTGTTGCTCACATTGGAGAGAGAGAAAATTACGGGACAAATGGGGCCTGTGTTAGTTCACCTGAGTCTTTCAAATAGCATGTAAGCAGTAAACAGTACCACTGCAAACACAGGCATTGCAGCCTAAAAGTGATGCACTTTCTCTGGGTCACATCCATGCTTGAGCTTCTCTCAGGATAACGGTGATGAGACAGGAATATGTAGGAGAAGGCTTTGTTGTACACACATTTAAACAAGTTCAGGCAATACTTTTCCTGATATTCACCCTGATCACAATTCTCTGTATATATATTGCATGGATGTAAGTGTATTTATACATGTAAGCATTTGTATGTATGCATTTTAAGTTATGAATATATGTATATACATATACTTGATATTAATTTAGATTTTGAAAAGACTATTTCATCCTGTATTAGCAGCACTTCAAAGCCTCAAGCAATGCTGTTTGGAGGCTGGAAACCTGCCTGTTCATGCAGATAATTGCAAAATATAATTCTTCCTTTAACTCATACCCTCACTTTTCATATCATACTGTAAAATCCAATCAAGCCACATCACTGGAGGCTCAGCACTGTGTATCTGCAGTCAGGTGTCCCATCCATCTCTGATTACTGATACTAACATCAGCCCATGTGAGAGACTCAAACAGCAGTAAATAAGTTTGATGCAGCTTTAGCAACACTTTGTTTTATTTTGTTTTAAAAAAGGGAATTGAAAGCATTACTAAATAAAATGAGAGAGGTCACAAGTCTGTGGCCAAAATGGAACAATAACCATAGTAAACTCTTGAGCAATAAGAAATAAGAAGGGGTTTTCTTGATTTTGTTTGTTTGTTTGTTTGTTTTCTACCCTCCTTGAATGTTTTCCACTTCATGTCAACCACTGGATTGTGGAAATTGATTCCTTCTGGATCTTTCCCAGTTATATGTGTTGGGACACTGACAGTCTGCAAGATAGGCAGAGCAGTTGCCTCTGATTCCAATTTCTCATTTCTTTTGTGAAAATGCTCCCTTTTCTCTCTGCAATGGGTTAGTTTTGTCCTGTAAGAACAGGAGCTACTAAAGGGTTAGGAGCTCCAGCATCCATCCCATGGGGTGAAGTGACTTCTTACCCATTAGCAGTAAAATGTGCAGTAGTCTATACATTGCAGCTGTTTACAAACTGCCTGTCACAGCAGAAGGGGTGATGGTGCATCACCACTTCACTCTTCCTCCAAAATGTTTGTGTCTGGTTTGCAGACTGGCTGGGCTGCCAAACACCACCCATCAAAGTGCAGACCTACCCAATGGTCATCTCTGTTCCAAGGAACAACACAATCAGCCACCGAGCAGAGCATCATTTTGAAATAGAGTGTTGAAGCTATCAAAAACAGGGTTAGGATCTCTAGGGTTTTTGATGTCTCACTTCCATAAGACCTCATAGACTGTTACTTGGACAACGTTCCTTTACCATGGGCAACTAATAAAGGCTTTGGACTACTGTAGGGTCAGCAAGCAGTTCTGCCTGCAAACTGAGTCCAGGGAGCTCAGGAACCTGGCCAGGTGCAAGTCACAAGACAAAACCTTGTTCCACATGACATGGGAAGGGTCTTCCTCTGATCATCTGCAATGCATGAAAAGATCTTCAGCTTGTTGTAAAGCCATACACTCATCAAGGAGAAACTGCTGTTGATTAGATCAGGCTGACGATCATTCCTGACTACTGGAAGAAAGCTCAATGCATGTGTGACCTTTAGAAGAGCTACTCAAATGACTATGAACTGCTTAAATAAAAGCAGAGTTTGGCTCTGAATAATCAGTAGCTTAAGAATATCAATAGCGTCTCAGTGGATTAAGGGAAAAATGCATTACAGGTGGCTTTCTAATTGACCAGAGAAAATCTTGGAAATTTAATCAACACATTTAGTCTACACATCAACAATTCATTTCACAGATGTTTTGTTAAGAGACCCACGGGCCTTATGTTGAGGAAAAACTCCATTCAACAATCTCTTTTTACTCACATTTTTGAATGAAAATAGATGCCTCAGCTGACAGTTGAGGTCCCATTTTGCTACACATGGTCTACATGTGAAGCAGCAACCAGTGCTCCCCAGTACATTCACAAAGTGAGCACATAAGGCAAGAACAGGTGCCTCAAAGAAACAGGAGGAACACAAACTAACAGGGAAATAATTAAGATTCATATGATAAACATCAGCCACCCATAGCCATTCTCAGATATTTTGTAGATTAACTGGATCTTCTCAGATGCATAAAGCTCAGCAAGTCTGATGTTTTCTGTGGAGGTATGAGACACACAGTGTTTACTCCTTGATGTCTTTGAAGAGTATGGCTATTTCTGAAAAAAAATCTGTTATTTATTTTTTTGTGTAGCATTTCATTAAATGTTATGAAAGGAAAGAAACTGTCTGTGAAGTGCAAAGAAAAAGCAGCATTTCTTAACATGCAGTATCCATGTGAGATGTTTTTGTTTGTTTCTCCAGCACAAGCCAAATCTTTATCTGCTCATTTTTATTACCATTATTGATGCATTAGGGAAAAAAGTAAGCAACCAGAGAGTTTTCTTTAAACAGATAATAAAATTCCTTATTCTCAAAATCAAAAACAGATTGCTTCATGCCTGAAAAAAATTTGGTCTCATCATAGGCATTGTTTTACAAGGGAAAAAAGACTATACTCATTTGTAAAATGAGGAACTTTCACAAACAGTGAAAACCAAAAGTGCTGACACAAGAGAGGAAGAATGTTACCACAGTATGATGTGAAGTAAAGAGACCAAAAAATCCAAACCTATACACTTTCAATTCTATACATATATGCCCTCACTACATTCACTCACTCATACATTCTCGTTGTGATGTGATTCAAATATTCTAAGTGAAAAAACTGGAAATCTCTTCCTGTTGAGTTGGCTTAGACCAGATTCACACAGGCAATATGTTTGTGTGCCCAGAAGTGTTTCTGCTACCCTCTCCTTCATGTATTTAAATCTGCTCATTTTTTCCATTAAGGAAACAGAGCCCCATTTTGTATCTGCAAATTGTGCATACAGGTAGAACAGGCAGAAGCACTCTTGTTATTGATGACTTTTCTTCCTGTTTGATTTAGTTCTCTGAAGCAGGGAATATATTACCCAAAGACTGTACAGTGACCAGAAAAATGGTTCCTTTGCTTGGGTAGGAATTATTAGCATTACTATAATACCTATACATCATAACAACATAAAGAAAAACACTTTTCTCTTTTAAAAATGCCCCACCCCTTTCCCACTGAGAGGAACTGACCAAAAAAAATGAAAAAGACATTTAGAATTACTCTATTATGTATGACACCATTTTTAGTCAAGAAAAAGAAGAAATGATGGCTCTAAAATCCTAAAAAATAAACCAACATGGATAGCACAACGGAGGAATTTTGTACAAGCCATAGTATTCCCATAACTGTTTAAGAACCAGTTGGGAAAAAAAGCATCAAAATTGTCTAATTTAACTTCGAGTTAGAAAAGTAATAACTTTCCACCTAGGAAAAGAAGTAACTCTCTGCTTCTTGACGACTGTCCTGTCTGTTAAAGAACATCTTTTTAAAACTCTGTTTCTTCAGTACATCTTTGTTGCAAACCAAGACTGTGATCTAACACTTAGTCAAGAACGGATCTTCCTGGCATGGGGCCTTCTGGTGGGTATCACACAAAGGCTTGGATGAGCAAAGGCCCACATGTTTGTTTCAGACTGTGATGACCACCTCAAATTAACACCAGAGGAGACGCTTCCTTCTCCAGACAACAAACTGTTGAAACATTACGACTAAATTTTTTAATGAAACCAGAAGGCTCAAAGACCATACTGCCAGCAAGACGTGTTTCATCAACCGTGTATTATAGTCTGAGAAGACAGAAAACCAAGCAATGAGTCAGGAGTAATCTCTATACTAACCCTTAGAGGAAAGAAAAAGACAAACTGAGAAAAGGACCTCTTTGTAGAAGGTAAATATAGAATGACAATCCCTTTTACAGGGATTTCCCGTCAATGATAATAATAAAATGTTTTTAAAATAGCAATAATAGTAAACATATGAAGGGTTAGCTGTCTCACCCAAACAAACAAATAAGATGAAGAACTGGTGCAGTTTCTTAAATAGTAGTACTGTAGTTTGTGTTTAATCGAGAAAAAGCAGTAGAAATAGGCAAGTAGATGAGCACTCACAACTCTACATCTGATGGACCACAATTGTTACAATGGGTGTTGCAGGTATTATGACAAGAGAGGAGAGCTGAAGGAAGATATAGCAATAACTGCTTGCATTTTGGTGCTGTGGGAAGCATTCTGGGACCAGGCATTGGGGATGTTTAGGAGAGTCATGCATGAGAAAGATTCAGAACTGTCTTTGAGCTAAAGGAAGGGCCACAAAATGGCCATAAATCTCAGTCATACAGGTATGGTGACATTAAGCTGTGAAGAGTGCTCAAAATAAAGACATAAAATATTTACAAGGCACAGAGCTGAACTGGGACAGGCTTTGTATAAGAAAAGATGTGTTTTAAGATCTTTTCTTCTTTACATTTTCTCTTATTGTGTGATTCCTGCTTTTTTCTCATTACTGTTTAGCTGTTTCCCTCTGTTTTCTATTTTGGTTTAGATAATTATTTAAGAATTAGAACTGCTGAATACACTTGCTAATTTGGGAGCATCAAGGGGACTAACGTTCAGATGGCTTTACATCCAAATAAAGCTCCAGTGGAAACTGCACTTATTTCCCAGATCTGTGAAAAATCAGTGCAGATACTCAGGTACTGACATATGAAGAGATACCTGGTCATTCAACTTCAAAAAGTATTTGCTATGTGAGTTAGTGGGTTTGTTGATTAGTTATTATCTGAAAGATATTTAATCAATTTTACCACTGAAATATTCTGTATTGAATTCAACTGTGAGGATAATGGTATTCAGTGTTTTCTTTCTTCTCATTAAATTCAGATTTGCTTTTCTGTCTGAGACTTAAAAATATTGGAAACAGTGGAATGGAAAGGTCTGTGGGAGGTCTGGCTAGACCTTAACAAAGCTGTGAATTTGTTTGCTCATTTTCTATGACTGTCAGCTAGTGTCTTCTACCATCTATGCAAAAACAGTGGAAATGCAGAGTTGAATACTCAGTTGCACATGGGTTATGATACACTTTGAAAGGAGTATTAAAATCCAGGTGTAGCCAAGATGTCTTTATGTATCTTTAGGAGTTGGCAATGGTTGTCAAGACCTTTCTTTGATGCATAACAATGACTCCTATTAAAACTTTTGGAAGTGCCAATACAGATGTAATCCTTGATGACTTCTCATTGCAATCTGTTTATGCTGGGCCTTGTAGAAGGAGAGAAGATTCAGTCAACAGCATCTTCCTGAGAACCTTGAATGCATAGACTAAATAATGATAGTGGCAACAATCTGAAAAGCCTGTACAAGTCTGTAAGCAATTACTACAGAGATTATAGATTTTTCTTTAATAACATTCCCAGTTTTCCCTTCCCTCTTCCGACACATGTAACATAAGGCTGCTGAACAAAAGTTAAATTTGCTAAGTGAATGTGCAATTGCCTTGATCTGTAGACATCACATGAGTGTACAGAAACAACTAGTGAAGTACTGCATCCCACTGAAAAATGCCTCTAATGGGTCTGTTTTAAGAGCTGTCGTGAGATTCAGCTCAAACACAGAGCTTCCACAGACAAGAAATAGGCTCAGCTTTAGTGTATGTTTCACCCAGTAAGTTTAGGTTTAACAATTACAACATCCTGAAACCAAAATCGTAGGCTAATTAGGAGCTGGAATGAACTTCCCGAGTCACTGGGTTCATCATCTCCTGGCTTTACAAGCAGCCTTATATAATGTCCCCATAAAGCATTGAAGCCTCAGCTGAAAGTTACTCAGTTTTTACTGTTCCTCCCACACAACAGTTGTTCCACATGCTCCCTGCTCTGACGGTGAAGAATTTTCTTCTCTTTCCCTGCACAATTTCAAATCAACATTATACCCATTTGGTCCTGTGCCAGCAATGAACTTTGGCATGTATAGCTATTTTCCCCTTCCACTTTTTAATTCTCTGATTTATTTGTAGCAAGTAGTTATATCCCTTTTGGACCTTCATCTTGTTAGGCTAAGAGAGCTAGCTTTTTCTAGTCTCCTACTGGAAGACAGTCTTTTCTTCCCCTGATCCTCTCTGCACCTTCTCTGTACCTGTTTCCCTTTGAATTCTCCCCTTCTAAGACTGACCAGAACAGTACACAGTCATCTGGATAAATTTTGCTATATTTTGTACTAGAATGACAATACTTCCCTCTCCCTGCTAGAGTATCTCCTAGGTGTCTTCTTTGAGGCTGTGTCATGCTGGAGCTCACAGTAACTCTATGAGCCATTACTACAACTACACATACTTCCTCTTAACACATTTCCAAATGATGAGTTCCAGCGTATAGAGAAAATCTTGGCATCAATCCCTAAAAGTGTGATGACTTTGTACTTAACATTATTAAATTTTTATTCCTATTATGCCAGCCCTCAAAGTCATGCCAATTATTCTAGTATTGTTGCACCATCTCAGTTCTCTTTGGTACAAAAATACCCCAGCAAGTCACTAGAGAGAGATTGACATGAGATCAAGCCTCAGCACCAAGTTCTTCAGGAACTGCCCTTGTCTACATCCATCTAAACATAACATTTTCTTTGCAGCACTAGGTATGATTGCCTACTCCTTTCACTACCCACCCTACAGTTCTTCTATGCATCCCTGTCCCTCCAGTCCAAACTGTGCTGCCAGATTCGTTGATCTGCTGAAGCATAGAGAGATTACACTTGTTCTGATTGTACCTGTAGTTCTTTTGTCTATGAAGTCAATATTACACCACAGAAAAATGTGTATGGGATAATATATCAATGCAAACTTGAATTTTGTCCCCATTTCAGTGTCCCCGATTGTTCTTAGTGCTCAACTGTTTGTCCTTCAGATCAAGACACATGGAAAGACTGCCTGTGAAAATATTTCAGTGGCTACACCTGTTTTGCAAAACTAATCAGAGTGGTAAGCAAGAATTACACTGGTACAAAAATTTTGATGGCTTCAGCATGTTGCAAAAAATGGCGGCTTCCCGAAAACTCTCTATTTTTTTAATTCACAACAGACTTTACATTTACAGGAAACCACTTCTAAAATGCACCAGATTGCAATATTTTCCATGTCAGCTATTTAAAGTGTTCCCAAGAGCTTTCCTTTTGCCTACCCTCCAAGCTTCCTTCTCCCAATTCAGCCTGGAATTCCATTATAATTGAACTGATCCAATTTTTTTTTGCTCAAACCACTTTCACCGCTGGCAGTCACTAGCCTCATACAAAACAACTTTGTGAAGTTGACAAAAACTGGAATTTGATCTCCTGTGCAGGTCCATGCTTTCCAAACACATTCTGGTAAAAGTAGGAAGGGATTGCATCATTAAAGCCTGCAGTCAATTCAAAAGACTTTTCTCAGCTTCGCATCGCACATTGTGACTTTGCAAAGAAGCGTTCAGAAATTTCACACACAGTAAAGACCAAAGTTGCCCATTTCCTTCATCATCATAGGGTGGAATTAAAAACATTTGGCCAAGCTGCCTAATAGGCAGCTGCTTGCAATTAGATGGAACATTACATACATTTCTTGACTAACTGTACAACTGGATAACTACAGTATGAGCAATAAACCGTGAAAATTTGCCAGCATGTTTAACTTTTCTGTATTTCTAGTGGTTTCTGTACCTTGCCCTCAGTTTTCCAGTCTGCTCACATACTGTCTGACTCTTAGCATTCCCACCATGTCGCAATATGGCTGCTTGAAGATTTAAGCAAGATTTTTGTCAGTCTTTACGTAGATGTGCAGCTCTGTGGCAGGACACAGGTTGCAACACTAACATATTTGATCCTTCTAAAAATAGCATTAGCGTCTGAACAGAAAGCCAGTGATATCATTTTTTTATATATACTGCACTTTCATTTCCCCTGCTAAACTCAGGTTAAGTCCCACTCATCTCACTCACACGAATAGTCTTACTGAAGTGGTTTTGCCCAGAAAATTAAGAAACCATTTTCACTGTTTCTTCGAAGAGCAGAAAAAAAGTGAACGGTACTTACGAAGAAACAATTGCATTTGCTGCCCTTTAAAAAAAATGTTACAAATTAAGAGACAGATTATGTCTTTTCTGAAAGCCTATGTAACAGAAAACATGACTAAATTCAAAAGCTATAAATTCTGCAACTGCATGGATACAAAAAAAATATAATTAATAGAATTCCTGCTTCCCACTCTGCTGTATGGGGAGACACCAACATCCACAGATATATCAAGGACCATAATATTAATGCAACTGGCCTCAAGGCAGGTTCAAAGAGCAATAAGATGTATGGGCTCAACTTGTGAATATCCATTTGTTGAATTTATCTATCTCTCTTTCCCTGCATAAGAAAATAAACAGTTTGGGCCCTGACGATTTTACCATCTGGAGAAGAGCAAAGTGGGGAAAACGTTGCATACAGACCAAGGACAGGGTGAAGGCTGGTGAAGATCTCATTCTGTGGACTCAAGGGAAGCACTGGAGGGTGTCATTAAAGGAAGATCGAGGAGACCAGTTTTATATGACAGTCAAGGAAAGGAGAAGGCAGAAGGACAACACAAGAGTGGTATAAACTGGGGCAGAACAAGCAGATAAAGAGAAGAGCAAGTTACTCTGGGAAGCCAGGCATCAAACCCTGGAGTGTTAATGCATACTGTGGGTTCCCCCCATGGATCCTTGCTTCCTCCACTGTTGTTTTATAGGGAAAATTTCTAGGCAGCAGCCATGAGTGCTCCTTCTCACCCCCCTAGATCTGTCCACGTGACCAAATGAAGGACAAACCTACCAGGATTTGTTGTCTAACCACAGACAGCAGCTTCCCCAGTGATATGGGCTCATACAAGTAGTGGACAAAAGATATGACACAGTGGACTCTGTACACACCTCTCAATGCAAGGGGAAAAAAATCCCAGGTTTTCAATGGGAATTAATAAAGGAAGTATATTCAATGTGGTGCAGGAACAGGAAAGTGCATGCTCAAAACCAAACTGATACTCCTTATGTTTAGTCTTTTATCATCATTTCTCAAAATCACTCAAAATCAGAAATCAAAGCCTGCCTTGACAGCTCACTTTCTGGCCAATCTTACAAGCCACCAAGCACAGCTGATATATTCAGAATGCAAAATGTGTTTCTGGGTCCATGTGCGAAAACGAGAAAGGGGGAGATAGCGAAAGCTGTGAGCATGTACTGGTCTCTCATTATCAATTTCACAGCTTACAGAATTATCTTTCCAAAGATGGGCTTCGTAAAACCCACATGTTTAAATTATATCTTTAACCAAGGATCTCAAATAAGGATTCAAAATTTCACAAACTGAAAGGTTTCCAAAGTTTAAAAGAATTTACTTTCCGGTATCCAATCTGTCATCTAATTTAAGTCACTGATAAGCTTGTGCTGATGACAACGAGAACAGGAATTAGTTTTTCTAAAATAAATCGGACAAAGAAGCTATCTTAAAAGAGCTAACTTTAAAGGAAGGAGGTCAAATAACCTGCTGTCATGTAACACAACATTACATTGGCATTCTCCTTGGCTCTTGAATTTAAACTTTGCAGAGAGGATAAGGATACTGAAAACTAAGGCTTTGAAGTTTCCACTTCCTATTAGTAACTGTGCTTTACTGGAAACAATATCTATAAATGTGTCACGGGATGCAATATTACTGACAATTTTAGCTGGAAAGAACCATTTCATGGTTTTTTCCCTCTCCAGTCCCTACAAATAAATTCTGTGACACAGGGTTTTCTTTCTTTCTTCCCCCATATTCAAGTGCATATCCAATCTAACTTCCAGAGCCAATTTGTTCACAAAGAAAAGCCCAGTCTTCAGACAGTAAGTGCAGAGAAATTTTTGAAAATTATACTGTATCAAAAAGCTTTCAAAAGAGCATTCAAAATCACTAGCCATCACAGAAAACCGAGCAAGCTTCTTTCAGACAGCCCATTATACCACTCCTCCTGAAAGTCTTGGTTCTCTTGACTTAACCAAGCAAAATTAGATTCAGAGCTGATCTCAGAGGTTATTTAATATATAATATTTAAATATATCAGTCTGAAAATACTTCTGTGCCTCAGAAGATCTGTATTCTTAGCACTTTATTCTCCCTGAGCAGACTGCATCTCCCATAGTCTCCCACATACGTGGCCATACATGCCCCTCAGGAGAAGCAGTCCAGCTTTCCAGCAACATCAAGCTTTCCTATAAATGAGCATAAGATACGTAAAGTTAGAGCCACTAGAGAGACTTAGGCATATCAGATGCCAAAGTTTGGTACCAGCTAATTTCTCAAGACACATACAGTGCGTTGTCTGCAGCGTGCTCCCTTGGTTTCCGAATTTTGATGTCTGGCTTGCCTGCTGCCACCAGACATGGTGGGTCAGAGAATTTCTTTGCAGCCCATAGATCCAAAGCACCATAACCAATGCCTGGGCATTGTGTGGCCACCTACACAAAATGCTGGAGGAGGGAAAGAAGTTATTTGTCATGCCCATTCCCACCTTTTTTAATATCACAGGCTCAAGGCTAGAGCACAGATGTAGAGTGGGGTTGTGATCCCTCTTCTTCCTAAGGGGACTTAAACCTGTTCAATGTACATGCCTAAACAATGTTTATAGGGCCACTCTCACATCATGATTCCATTAAAACACATTCAGATTAAAATGAACTAGATGCCACAGGAAAAATAAAAATATTTTCAATGCATAACTTTAGAACTTTGTTATTGTAAACCTAAGTAATATTTCACCAAACTTGCTATGTGTTTTGAATCTCACCTGTGCACGATGCAAGGCAGACTATGCATCCAATGCCTTATTGCAGTCTCATCCAGGGAGTCTCTTCTTTTTTTTTTATTTTTCCCCTCCTTAAATAAATGTTATGATAGTAATGTAATGGACTACAAGGACTGCTTGGTTTTGGTGTGGAAACAATTGCTCTAAAACACATGAGCAATGACCTACTAGCAAGCACCCAGGGTTAAGGTGCCAGCCAAGAGGCTAGGTTTCAGAAAGGTTTCCCTCTGTAGTACAAAAAAGAAAGTTTGGAAAACAGCTACAAGAGAAAGAAAGCTGAGGTCAGGGTAGCTCCCAGGAGCTCTCCCTGTTTACAAATATGGAACAAGCTTGCAAAAAGCTGGAATGAAGCTAATCTAAACATATGTCAATATAACTGAGGTTGGAAACTGGCCTTGTATGCATGTCTGTAGAGATACCATACTTCTAGGTTAAATGTGAGAAAAAATATCCTTTGATAATTATAATCTCATTGTTAGGCAGCAGATTTTACCACAAAACCTTTGATGTTTGTCACTGACAAGAAGGTTTTATCCTTCTCACATGATATGATGCAATCTCTGGCCCCAGACTCAGAATATATCAGCCGATGTCAACACTTTCTCCTTCCACTTTCTAAATATTGCTGATCAGGCCAAGTTTCATTTCACTGAAAAGGCCACTTTCTTTCCTGGCTGGGTAGAAGAAAGAAATTCAGAAGGGTGCAGACGTGATAGCTGTGTCTCTGTCCATTTAGACTGCAACCTCTGCATATTTCACCTGAAAATTTCCCTAGATTGCAAGCATGCAAGGCAACAAAATGTGAATTTTCTGTTGGGGTACTGGCACTTGAGTCCTGCTTAACTATACTGTCTCCTCTCCTCCGACTGCCCCTCGCTTGGGACTGTTCTGCCAAAAGAGTTACTCCTGGAAAGAGATGCAAGAGTGAAAGCAGAAATCTTTAAAAGCATTTTGCTGAACTAAAAAACTTATTTTCAAGTTACCATGTGCCCACCTCTTTACATCAGTTTTGCAAATGCATTGAATTAAATTTTATGATAAACACATAATTAAACATTTTTTTGAGTTACAGCTGAAACAGAGCTCTGCTATAGTGGCAGATAATGTTAGGTGTTAATGGCACAACAGGGTATCTGACAACCACTGGCTTCTGTTTTCTCTGGTCTTATCTAACACACATGATCACAGAATCACAGAATCACAGAATCCTAGGGGTTGGAAGGGACCTCGAAGGATCATCTAGTCCAACCCCCCTGACAGAGCAGGGTCACCTAGAGTACATCACACGGGAACGCATCCAGGCGGGTTTTGAATGTCTCCAGTGAAGGAGACTCCACAACCTCTCTGGGCAGCCTGTTCCAGTGCTCTGTCACTCTCACAGTGAAAAAGTTTCTCCTTATATATCCACATCAGAGCATTCAGGACATGCTTAGTTGGTTTTATTCAGTGTCTTTCTACATACATGTTTTCACACATATTTTGTCCTTTATCCTTTTTTTATCAACTAGTCTAAACCAAAAGATCTCTGGGAAAAAAATCAGCAAGTACTTTCCATGCATATGAAGCTATCTGTCATCGACAGTGTTTCCACTTGAAATTCACATTACTCATGTTCTAAGAGGAGTGCCTCTTTCACATGTTGTTCTCCATCTCTCCATCTTCCTTACCTTGTGCTTCATGTTCCTTCATGTCTTCAGGAGTTAATGCCACTATGCTAACACCATCTTATTTTTTTCACTTACAACATGAAAAATATAGTGCTTCTTCTCGTGAAAAAATCGTTTGACAAGAGAGAAAACTAGGTCCAGAGAGTCAAAAGTGATGGCACTGATAATGCACTGGCTGCACTGAAGAGTTAACAAGGCTTTGGTTGAAGAAATGGAAGCCTGATCTAAGACTATTTCTGTCCAAATTTGAGTATTTATTGGGTAGGAAGCACAAGATTAAAAACAACTTTAAAACACAGCAAAACATTGAAATTGCAAGTCATTTTTATTTAAAGTCCCTTTGGTGGATAGAGGACATCCAATTTTAATTTCTCACTCAATTAAGCTCTTTATTTGGGGCCAAACAGAAAATGTGAATTCACTTTGAGAATTTTGAGATGGTCCCTTGGACAGCTGTAGGCAAGTTCTGCTCCTGGTCAAAACAAACAAGAAGGTGGAGAAATGGGATAGTGCAAAATGGAAAAAACAACAGTTTGTGTTGTTTCCCAAAGCAAAGCAGTTGGTCAGTCAGGTCAGATACTCTGGGGTGGCACGGTTGCTTTTGCTTTAGGCCCCATGCTAACCTGGGATATAATCTGGGTCTAATCAGATCCCCCTCCTTCACTGTGAATGCTGCATAGCTCAGTAGGTCTCTAATATATGGGGAAGTGGGGCAAGAGAGCCAGAGGACTCAGCAGGGAAAGAGTGGGGAGAGAAGGAGGGAGAAGGTGCAAGAAGGTGGCCTTGGGGTACAAGCATGGAAAGGGGCACAAGAAAGCAGCAGGTGGAGTGCGGTCACAGAATTTCAAGCTCGGCCCAGTCCCCTGGGATGGGTGAAGGGGCCTCCTGGCTGGGTTTGTCTGGATCATCCAGTGACTGAGGCTTGCTAATAAAGGGACAAGTCTCCATGGTAAAGGAGGCCTTCTGCTGGGGAATTCCCTAAATGTCTGCTCTGCCCAAAGCTTCCCTTTTCTCAAGATGCCAAAGAAAGCAGGGGGATGGGAGGGGAAGGGAAATACAGACTTTCATTATTTCAGTCATCATTTAGGACTGAGATGCAATATACAAATTTTGTTCTGATTTCCAGTTCCCACACCTCTTTTGTTTGCCAGGGTTTGGTGCTATCAATAGAATTTGTCTTTGTACTAATTTTTCTTTTCTTCCCCTCACATATCTTTTTCACCTTCTCTGGTATAATTCATTACTATAGGTAGTATAACCCTTGCAAAACTGTCCCCTGCTTCCCTCCTCTGAGTTCATAGTTTATCCAGACATTCAAGGACTTTGGGCTGGTGAGTCAGCATGGCTCCATTTACCTGTCTGCCTGCTCAGCAGCCTGCAGTCGGCAAAATGTTTGTACCCAGTTCTGAAGACATCTTTTTTCTCTGGGCAGGCATGCAAAAGAAGCGGACAAATCTGCACGGAAAAGACAACAAAAAGCAAATTTAGCTGGGTAAGCCTTATTTCTGGTACCAAAGCACTGGAACAACTACCTCATGTATGTAGGTACAATCCGCTCTTGTTTAATAAAGAGAAAATACCTTCTTTGATATACACAGCCGCAGAAATTACCTGAACCTATGCTGTAATCCTGTCCTGTGCGATATTTCCTTTACCTAACTCTTCTTCATGGCATCACAGCTCAGGTCTATCCACACCCAAAGTGAATTGGAAAACCTACATGCTTTCCTTTTGCTTGGTGTTGAAACCAGAAATCTTGGTTTGTGCATGTTCCCTGTACTGAAACAAGGACCACAATTCTGATGGATGTCCAGGAGATTACAAACTAAAGGAATATGAACATTTACATCTAGTAAACAGGTTTTCATTTAATAAACTTGCATGGATACTATAAACTTAAAAAAAAAGAAATACCTGAAATATATGTTGATTTAATTCTCTGAAGATGATGGTCTAACAATGCATGTGTCCAATTTTATTATTCCTGTGTCCAGAAATTAAAATACAAACCGACCATTTGAGGCAAAACTAAATCCTTGTTGGCAAATGGACAGCATTCATTGACCAGCTAAAAAAGTTGCACTTTTTCACTGTAAGAGTGACAGAGCACTGAAACAGGCTGCCCAGAGAGGTTGTGGAGTCTCCTTCTCTGGAGACATTCAAAACCTGACTGGATGTGATCCTGTGTGACCTGCTCTAGGGTATCCTGCTCTGTCAGGGGGGTTGGACTAGATGATCTTTCGAGGTCCCTTCCAACCCCTAGGATTCTGTGAATGACATTTTATTTGCCAAAAATATCCGATAAGCCAAAAAAGGTGGTTTTTAAGTGATTCAGCTTTGGAAAAGAGAAGTATTAAAAACCATCATTTTTTGTGAAAAACCTTTACGCCAAAATTTGAAACAGGTGAAGGATGTGCAGAAGTGATTCCACCATTCATACTGTATTTTACCAGAATTTCAGAGTGATTTGTGTAGTAGATTTTGAGGCACATCAATTATGCTGCTGTCATCTAGTTTTAGGTTGGCAGCTGATCCTCCCTTCCTACCTGGGACAGGTCTCCTCCTTTTTTGCTGCAAGGCTCTGGGGGAAATCCTGGCCACCCACCAGGCTCTGCAGTGGCATCCCTGCTCCTACAAAGGTGAGTTTCCCACGCCCAAGCCCTGGAAGGTGGATGTTAAGAAAACTTGAGCTGAAGAGAAAGCAGGGCTGAGATTTGTTATGAGTTTTTCTGGACTTTATTAGCAAAGCCAAGGCCCAGGAAGGGCAGGGATAGGATCCTCTACAGAAAATCCAGTCTGAAGCAAGGGGAGTAAACATGAGCAGGAATGCTGGCCACATAACACTGCACAGCTGGGCAGCAATTTAACTAATTTTTATTATTATTTGACTGCCAAGGGGTAACTAAAATAGGCCTTACATAACTTTTTTTATTTCTACATTTTTTCAGGGAAATTTGAAGAAGCCTCTTCAGGCCATGCTTTACTACTGAGAATACCCTTTTCTCAGATTACTGTTTTGACAGTTATTTTTTAATCCCTGTAGCTCCTAAATGTGTCTCCTTGCCTTCAGGGGAATGGCAATACTGAGAGGAACAAGAATGAAGCCAGAAGAAATCTGAACAGTATTTTTCTTCTTGCATGGTTAATTTATTTGCTAAAAAAATAATTTCACATTGATCAAAATGAACAGGTCTGTTTTAGATAAGGAACTTAAATTATCTGTTTCAGTGTCTCCTTAAAGCAAAATATTTTGATGTTCTTATTTTGAAAAGTCTGAAATGAAAGGGAATTTTTATTTCAAGCTATGGCCTGACATAAATCCAGGGATGTCAAAGAGCACTTCTGTTTTACTGGGGAAAAATGAAAGTAGGTCTGTAGTGGTACAGAAATTTAAATTTGTTTTAAATTATGAGCTTTTACTGAATCAAAAAATGTGTATGAATGAGAGCACTGTTTCATTTTATATAAAATAATTAAGGTTGCATATAAATGGGACAGTATATTTGACTATTTCTTTTGGTGCAAATTACAACCACACTAAATGTTTAATAATAATTTCAAATATGGGGTGGGGATAGGTCTTCTCTTTGTCTGAACTCAACAGTATGCAAAAAACAAGCAAAAAATATCATCTTCTACACTTCCCCAATCTTTCCCCAGATATTAAAATAACTGCTACATCACAGCCTCCAAGTCAAAAACATATTTATTTATGGTCATTTTCCTATGCAATTTCCTATTACTGTAGCTGCATGCAAAAGTTTGGGTTACCCTACAACAGAATATTTTCCTTTCAAAAACGAAGAACTAGCAGGCCTTTGCTAAATAAAACCCTCTTCCTAAAATATTCTCTAAGGAGATGGGAGAAAGGGCTTTTTTTTAAGTGGCCTCTTTGTAAAACTTAAAATTTAGACAGAACAGAAAATAGAACCCAATTCTAATTAGGGTCTAATGGCCCCTTGCTGGCTGTAAGAGAATTGTTTCAATTACACTGTGACCAGTGTCACTGCATATCAATAGTTGGAGCCTCTAATAATGCCAATAAACTATTTCTTTTGTTCCCTTTGTTAAACTGTTTGGTTTGAAGCTATAAATTGGGGACAACAGCATCAAGTGTCACGCTATGTTTGTGAAACCATTATGGGGTGCAGAATATTATGGTGTTTTAAAAGTCGATTTCTAACAGGGTCTATCATTACACTGGACCACATCTCGCTTGCCTGTTGTTTCCACTGTTCAAACTCTAAGAAAAGGCAGACTTAAAAAATTACCAACTTTGGATCCAAATGGAATATACTCCTTTTCTCCTGTTGGTCTGACCAAATATAGCATTGGGATTTAAACTGACCTTATACTATGGCTTATTCTTAAATAATCAGTTAATTAAATGTATCACACCACCGAAACTTTAAATAACTCCAGTCACCTAAAAAAAGAACTGTTAGCTTTTCATAAGGGGCAAAAGTACTAGTAGCTTACTGAGAAAGCTTAGCCTCCAAGGACAGTCTAGCTAACTATGGCCTTAGGGCCTAATCCTTGCAAAGTCCATCTGGAGAATGTCCTAATTCCACTGCCTCCTCTTCACGATCATCCTTCTGCTTTTTTTCCCCATCCATACATCCGTTTAGTGTCCTCATTTGCTTTCTAATGACTTTCTAAAGTGAAGTCAGCTCTGGTTTCTTTCCCAGGTGACCTTTAGCTAGCTTTCCTTTCTGTGCTTACCTACATCATGGCAATATGAGCTGTGATGCTCATATCTATATGAGCATCATATAAATACCATATGCTCCAGACACAGAGCAGGTAACAAGCAACAAAGCTGAGCCACACTAAAACACACCTGTAACTTCCCAAAAGGGTGGGTAGACATCTGAGTCACTTCTCCTGTGCTTGGAAACAAGCAAAGGTGCTGAAAGATTTTAGGCCGGGTAGCCAGGACCAATGCTTTATGTGCGGCATTTCCAGTGTAATTTCCTGTGGAGCTTGCTGCATTTCTGAACCTCTGATAATTCAGCTTGGCAGTGATAGAGATGAGGCAGTGACTCCTTTCTGGACAAGGTCATGTGTTGAAGCAAGAGTGTTTCAAACATTTCTGCCAACCTGATTCATAAATACTACAAATACTATGAAAACCTTGTTCTTCTCGAGGTTATTATTAACCAGCTGTCAGAGCTGTCACGTAATTACTGCAAACCTACTTTCATTTGTGGAGGAATATAGCAATCGCAACCTGTTTTCTGGTATCATGTTTATCGTTTCACCTTCAGAGTATGGACACAGTTTCTTAATTGCAGCCTGTAATTCAGAGGTTTTCATCCTTTTACACATCCCTAACCTTTTTTCCTGAGAAAGACAAGCACGGAGAAGGGGCAGAGTGCACCCCTGCATAGCAAATGTAAAGCCTGACTGACTGCCTCAGGCAGCTTGTCTCACATCTCCCAGGGACCCCCAGAGAAGTCTGAGGATCTCTATCAGTATGTGGGCCAACAGCCGAAAAGCAGGAAGCCAGAAGTCCTTGCAGAAGGAAGTGAAAATACTGCAGTGTTGTAATCACTGTAACCTTACACGTACGAGTACATAAAAGCAAATTAGATGGTTCATCCTTGCTATAATTTCTTGTTACTTATACTCTGGTTTTCCAGTGCAAACTCTTCAAGCAATTAAGTCTTGCAGCTAAAAGGGCTTGTTGAAGGAACCTGCCTTGTAGTAGCATTAATTCTCTCACATCCTGACACAATGACCTGAAATGCTTGATTCCATTTATGGCATCAGGCTTCTTGTTAACCAGTAAATCTTTGGTAGTGAGGACTTGACAACTTGACAATACTGTTGAATTTCAGAAATGAAAAACTCCTTGGGTAAAAATAAGGTGGGTTAAACAGATACACCTATGCTAATAGCTAGGTACCTGTTTACACTTATTAGTCACCTCATTAAAAGTATTACTCTAAATAACATGCCAGTTATATTTGTTAACCCCATTTCACAGGAAGATTAACTAAAAAGGAAAGAGGCTAAGGGCCAGATTTCAACCTCTGAATAAGTAGGTGGCTAATCGTGGCTTCAGACAGGTGCGGTGGAGGGGCAGGCCCTGAATCAGGGCAGAGCTAAAAGGTACTTGCATGTGTAATCACTTCCACAACACGAGCTTCAGGCATGATGTGGGAACTGGGGTCCGAGCAAGAGGAGCAAACACTAGCAGTGCTGGGAATATCTTTTACTGCTCCAAGGATGATGCTCTTCTCTTTGTGGGGAGGCTTTTAAATTATCTCTCAGTATGGCATATTAACAACCTTGGTTTTTTCTGAGTGCTGGTCCACATATGTGGTGCACCTGCAGATGCCGTGTGAGTTGTTCTAGCTCCCCTCAGCCCTGCCAGGTCTCTTCAGTCCTGATTTGCACACTGTCCTGCTCCACTTCTTTCCACAACAGAGGTTACCAGCTGTGGAACGTGCTCTTATATTCTAGGAACTATGATGTTATTACCAAATTTAATTTTCAATGTAACTTGAGAGAGGAATAAAAAGCAAATTCTCAGCTAGCATAGATCATCACGGCCCATTTATGATGGGGGAGGTTCATCACACTATGCAGAACAATGTCGATCATTATCAAACAGGCATTTGACTCTCAAAATGCAGGCACTGATGAAGACTCCACCAGTCTTCTGCAAGCCCTGATCTCCAGAACAGCTGGGCAGGAGGATATTTCCAGATAAAATGCCTTGGGTATTACGTGGGTTGGACCCTTTTCTATTTCCAATGGGTTTGGGGTTTTTTTTTTATTCTTGAACTGGATTCAAAAAGGCGTTTAATGGGCAGCGGGTGACAGGAATGGGATTGAAGTCACTATTTCTCCCATTTCTGCATCTTCTAGCCAAGCGGTTGGCC
Source organism: Aegotheles bennettii (assembly GCA_013398125.1). Classification (NCBI taxonomy): domain Eukaryota; kingdom Metazoa; phylum Chordata; class Aves; order Caprimulgiformes; family Aegothelidae; genus Aegotheles; species Aegotheles bennettii. Next base: position 507,363 of record VZRW01005739.1, on the reverse strand, counting down.
AGCAGCCCCATGTGGGCCAGAGCTCACAGAACTCTCGTTCCTCTCTTCTTTGTCCTCTGGTAGGCTTCCTGCTCCTGCCCCATCCAGCCCTTTTTGCATTTGCAAGATAAAATTTCTGCTAGGCTATAAATTGCACTAGTTCAGAGAATGTGATGAACAGCAGAACATAAGCAGAAGGAGAACACAGCTGGGGATGGGAAGTAGTGGGCATAGGGAGGGCCAGAGTGGGACCTTCCCTGGTGGCAGTGCTGAGATGTTACGTCAGCTTTCACGTCTCCTGTAGACGTAGCCCATATCCACCTGGTCAGCTGCCATCAACACCCCAGAAGGCCTTTCCTGGTCAAAAGTTTTTGAGGTATTTAGCTCCAGGCCTGTGTGCAATGCCAGGGTTGTCCTGAAAATGAAAACTGAGCAACCTTGTGCCTACCCCACAGCCAAAGTGAGCCAAGGTGACTTCCCAAGTAGGAGGGAACGCAGTGGGGTCAGGAAAGAAGAGCTCTGGGTTCTTGACCCTCCTCTCAGGACTACTTCATGATTACTGGTGGAGAAGGATATAATGAATACATTGGGGTGAGGGCCTTTACAGATGCCCTCAGCACTGAACCATAGTGTGACCAGCAGGTTGAGGGAGGTCATTATCCTCCTCTACTCCACTCTTGTGAGACCCCACCTGGAGTACTGTGTCCAGTTCTGGAGTCCCCAGCATAAAAAGGGTATGAAGTTGTTGGAGTGAGTTCAGAGGAGGGCCATGAAGATGACCAGAGGGCTGGACCATCTCTCCTGTGAAGACAGGCTGAGAGAGTTGAAGTTGTTCAACCTGGAGAAGTCAGGCCTCCAAGGAGACCTTAGAGCAGCCTTCCAGTACCTGAAGGAAGCCTACAGAAAAGCTGAAGAGGGACTTTTTACAAGAGCATGAAGTGACAGAATATGGGGGAATGGTTTTAAGCTGAAAGGGGGAAGATTCAAATTGGATATTAGGGAAAAATTCTTTCCTGTGAGAGTGGTGAGACATGGGAACAGGTTGCCCAGAGAAGCTGTGGCTGCCCCCTCCCTGGCAGTGTTCAAGGCCAGGTTGGATGGGGCTTTGAGCAACCTGGTCTAGTGGGAGGTGTCCCTACCCATGGCAGGGGGGTTGGGACTGAATGATCTGTAGGGTCCCTTCCAACCCAAACTGTTCTATGATTTTAAGTGTAGTTTCTCATCACTCCTGCGGAGTTTCAGAAGAAAAGACCCATCCCTGGTCAGCTGCATGAGCCACCACAGAATGATTTACACCTTGCACAGTGACAGATCCAGAGCAGGAGATGCCAGACACCCCCAAGTCAGATGCTGAAGGACCACAAACCACAATGCACAAGATGTCACAGAATCATTTTGGTTGGAAAAGACCACAGGGAATCAGCAAGAAGTGGGTCACTGCGCTGCACATTTTGTNCTGAAGGACCACAAACCACAATGCACAAGATGTCCCCTTGGCTAACTCCAGGCAGCTGTGCACAGGGTATCAGCAAGAAGTGGGTCACTGCGCTGCACATTTTGTAACCTACCCTGAGATACCAAATCCTCCTCAAGGACTCAACTAGCATCCCAAAGCCCTCACTCAGGGTTTGGGGCTCTGTTCAGGAAGTCAGACATCAGCAGGTGTTGTGCCATTTAACCTGTAGGCAACCATGCTCCTTACTGGATTGAGCCTGTCAGATCAGATCTTGAAAGTTATTTGTGTTTGTGCTTCGCTCAGCAATGTGTGCAAGAGAGCAGAAGTGCAAGCTATGTAGATATCCACCCTCTGTCAGTGCCTAAGCACAGATGAAATAATTACCAGATGGTGATGAAAGTGACCCACATGAGAAACACATAGCTCCATCCTAGAGAAGCTAAGATAAAATTACGGTTGCAGAGGTAAAGGGATAATAACAACAGTCTTCATTAAAGGAAAAGAAGACTTTTCATCTCCTGTACAAGGACTAGTTTCTCTTGCTGGAGATAATACCTGTAGGAACAGAAGATTCCTAATGTTCCCATGTTCCCTTATGAAATACTTTGATATGTGCTACTGGAAACTTACTTTAAATACATATCAAGACTAGTCATAAGGAGTATGTTCTGGTAAATACCAGAACAAATAAAAGAGATTTGCTTTTTTTTAATGTAGTAGTTTTTACAGAATTTAGCTTATTTTCCTCAGAGTTGAATTATAGACATATTGAAAAATGACCAAAAGCTTGATTTAAGCCCAAATCTATATTATTCAATAAAGAGTCCGCGTTATTAATTTAAGATCTAAATTGTTTCAACAAGTGTTTAAGAGGGAGAAGGGTATTTAAATAACTGTAAACTTATAGTTATACTGTATTACTTCAAATCACTCGTTTAAACTTCTGAAATATCTTCAGTATATGTGAGACAAGATGACAACTTTCTAATTTTCTAACTGGGGTCTCATCGTGCAACATTGCCCAGCTGGAGCTCTGCAGCTGCTGAGAGACAGGTAGAGCATGGACAGTGTAGCAGGAAGAGGAGGAGATGCCAGCCCTAGCTCCAGGATCCCACTGTGCAGTGCGTGTCCAGAGGACATCAGCTTTGTGAGTCCAGAGATTCTCTCTCTTCAGGAAAGGCAGCAAAATCTCTCTTTTCAGAAATGTCTTCTCACCAGAAAAATAAACTAGAAAGGCCACCCTCCTGTATTCCATTAATCTACCTTTACTCTCCCAAATATGAGAGAAAAATAGGCAAAACTACTAGTGAAATCATGGAAAGATGAAAACCACTTTGAGTTTGATGCTGAAGAGGGAGAATTCAGCAGAGACTGCACTGTTGCTGCTGATTTTATGTAGAGTGTACTCAGATGCTAACAAGATTATAAAACCCAGATAGGTGCCTAGATAATCAGACAGACTGAGCTTATTTGTTTGCTTCATTTTTCTTTTTGTTGAATTGAAGCCAAAGATCCAAGCAAAGATCTCCACAGAGGCACAGCAGTCTGTAAATGGCATTTTCTCACATAAAGTTGTCTGAGACTCTGAGGAAGAAAGATGAATAGAACTTAAAACAGTACTTTTAGTGTTTTTTTAATAAGGATGTATTTGGAGTATATTCTCTATTCAATGTACATGCAGATCAGCCTTAATAATAAAGTACATTTTATTTATAAATTTCAAAGAAGAAAATACTTCAGAGAAAGGATAAGGTAACTCTGAGGAGCCTTAAACAAACATTTTTACATGGTCTCATTTTCTTCCAAAAGTTTCTCGGAGAAGACAATTAATTTTATCATTTAAATCACATTTACAGAAGTTAACAGATTTCATTTCAAATGTGGTTCTGTTTCTCAGTCCAAGGGCACACACATCCCCATGTCACACAATCATCTGATTATTTATTAAATCTCAACTGTGCAGATCGGGCAAAGTTTCAGACTTTCTTTTAAATTTCCCTGTAAGAATTAGGTCACTTCTAATCTTCACATTTTAATAACTTCCTCTTCAACTGAAATTTAAATTGCTGAGAACTTCTGTGGGGGAGAGGAAAAATTCTATAATAATCTTATTTGAATAACTTAAGAAAAACAACATGAGTATCACTTGGTGCAGGTGAGCAGCCGCAGCCAAGTGAGTGGTCTCCTGTCATCCCACCAGGCTAAGTCTGCCCTGTGCTAGGCATGGGAATGGAAGGTGCACCCTACTGAGGTATATCCACTTGACAGAGAGAAATGGTTGGAGAGTTGGCTACTCTGTGGCTCCAGGTACAAATATACTGCCTTTGCAAGAGACAAAGGACAAGAAGAATCCCTAAAAGTGATGTAGTAGTTGCATTCTGCTAATTCCTGGGACCTGTAACACAAGTTTTGGTGTATTCAGTCACACTTCTATAAGGACAATGCTACATGAAAAAATACTGGCAACAGACATGTTATCAAATTATATATGGTTCTTGCAGAGATTTTCTTCTTTCAAGATGTCAGGCTCCTCAGCTCAGTGTGGTGGGTGGTAAGAGCAATGGACATCCCTTCTTCAGTGGGGGCTGTGGTTCAGTTCCTCCCAAACTGATTCTTTGAAATTTTTCTGAAGCAGCAACCCTGCTGGAGAAGCTAAGCCCACCTACCTCTGATCTCCCTGCAAGGAACCATGGACCCAAAGCCCAGGAAAGCAGAGAGCAGGACACAGCAGAGGACAGAAGAAACAGTGGAGAAGGGAGGAAGGTGGATCCATGCCCAACTTTCAGTCTAGCAGTGGCTTAAGATGTCAGGCTCCGCTCATGGTCTATGACACGTGTAAGGAGCTTCAGAAAAACACCCAAAAGAGGACTTCTTCCTGTATATAACTGTTCCTCTTTTCAGTAGCCTTTCCTTCTGACAGTGCAGGTCTTCCACTGTCTCACTTGCAATGACTGAGACCCTGAGGGTTGCAGGGTCCTCTCCCACCACACGGAGTTGCAAGAGAAAACAGAGCTGCTGCAGCAATTTTTATCTAAGGAAGGTTGCCTACATCCTTGTCCTACGCTTGGCTAGAGAGAAGCCCCAGTAAACCCGATATTTAAACCTTGGCAGGAGGGCAGAAACGTGCAGCTGAACCAACATGTCTCTTCATAAAGGACATGACCTTATTTTCAAAAGTGATAAGTAAATTTTACAAATTAGTCAAAATTATATTAAAGAGACCTCTAATACCATGAACGCCAGCTTCAAACTCAAAAGTGATACGTGTGCTTTCTTATTGCAGTGTGTGTTTATTTTTTTCCAGGAAGTTGGTGCCAAGAATAAGTTTCTTGCACAAAACACAGTAAGTGCCTCACAATCCAAATGGTATGAATCAGAAATGATAGCCAGCGTCTAACCCACTCAAATATTTGCTAAATACTCTCTCAGTTTCACTCTTCCTGTGTTCCCTTTCTCTACTGAACTATTTCTTCCCATTAAACACTGAAAGAAATACACATACTTAGGCTGGCAAAATCTCCTGAACCACTATTTTGTACTTACAAAGGAGAGGCTATGATGGGTGAAACGATAAGTCAGGACTTCCAGGTGCTCCAAAAGGCCATCATCTAGATCTAGGACATCATCTAGATGGGCACAACCTGGCACCAGCACAGCTGTAGCCCCTGAAGAATTCTCTCTGAGGCCATCTTTCACTCACAACGGCGATTGCATCCCTGGATCAACTCCATCTGGTTTTCCCTTCCCTGAGACTCTCTGTGGTTTGGAAACAGAGAGTTTTGGACATTTAGAAACAGAGTGGTCTAATTTGCTCTCCTAGGGTTTTTAGTGGTGCTGTGAAAGGCACTAGAAACATAGATGTATACCTAATCCCTGTCTCAGAGTGATGCAAAACGACTTTAAAGATAGGGTTGCAGCAGATCAGCACCGAGTCTTGTACCTGAGCAATCTATAGCACTGGCAGCCTCAGCTCTTTCAAAGCATTCCTGTCTACCATTGGCTTGCTCTGTGTAACATAATTCCATCACGATTCCTAGAAACTGGCTGATAATCCCCTGTGAATTATAAACCTCCCACATATTCTCTATTGCTCTAAATTGTTTGTGTTTTTTTGGTCCCTTTCTCTTTCCAGTTTCATTTCTATGTCAGAAAGCTCACAATTCACAGAAAGGGGTTTCAAATTCTTCAGCAAATTAAAGTAGACTAATAGAAGTGTGGTTCAATGGAATGGGGCCAAAAGTTCACCACACCCACTATCTTGTCTCTGCCAGTGACAAATAGGACAAGAAGGGCCTAGCCATGCTGGCAGCAACAGTTCATAGCCCTGAAGCTCCTTCCCTGCCTCCTCTTCCTTCACCTGGACCAGGAGAAGCAGAGCAGGAGTTGGAGAAAGATGACACCACCTCCACCATCTGTCAGGAGCAAAGGTCTGATGTGGCCAGTGCTCCACCCCATAACTATGCAGAGCTTCGCCTGGGTGCAGGCTGGTCCTCAATCATCTAGAGAGCTTGCCCACTCACTGCTCCTCCTCTCTCCTGCACCTCCTACACAAAGGGAATGGGGAGGGGTGGAAGGGAAAAGGGCTGGATGTCCCCTCCAGCCCTGCCCTCGCTGCTCCACTACCCCTGTGTTGCCATTCACCTCCCTTCTCTCTGCAGCTGAATCCTCACAGGTCTTCTGTCACTATGACCCTAATATCCCCAGGTATTCATGGCTGACCTAGCTCAGATCTCATGGCTATCAGGGGTGAGTGGTCTGGGAGCAGATTGCAAAAGGGCCATGACAGCCTTTGGGAAAAGAGGGAGGGCCACTGAAACCTGGGAAACGTGCATCCAGAGTTGCTCTCCAGCACAGATGACAAATGAAGATCGTTTTGCTCCAACCTGAGTCTGTGCTGAGGAACATGATCTAGAAGAGACCAGCACAGAGTGATATCTCATGTCCAGATCCCAGTAACCCATCTACAATACAGGTAGTTCAGCTTGGAGCAGGATGCTGTGTGCCTTCTCCCACCACCTCCAATGTCTCCAACACAGCTAGCCACTTTTCACCATCAACCTGAGATGCCTTATCATACAACTCTCCAAATTGTTGGGATTTCCTCACAACCTGGGAGCTCTTTGGAGTCACCAGATCATCTCCATGGTCAGCAATAATGTGAACCCCATGCTGCTTGCCCAACTCTGCCCTCCTGCTTTGTCCCATTTGCTCCAGGGCTGTAGGGCATGCTTAAATCCCACAGTCTTCTAAGATACCCTTAAATCCTGCAGTCCTCTCTTATCTTGGTTAAATTTACAAACATTGTCAGGTGTCCCCTTGCTTGAAATGATATCCAGAGAGATCACCTTTGCACCACACCTTGACAACACCTTTATGAGCTCTTGCACTCTCACTCCACTGCCTCATCAACCCACCCCACCCAGACACAAAGTGCTAACAGGTCTCCCCATCAGGAGAAGGCAAGGCACATCAGTGGGCCAGCATGCACCCTGAACTAATTCTATGTCCCTGGGAAATTTGGCAGGCAGGGACTGTAGGTCCTGTTTCCAGTGTCTGGCCCTGTCACATCTCCTTGCAGGGTACCCCTGGTCAACATCTGGCAGCTACTTATGTGCCTCAAGGGAGTAGTGTGTGCAGCTGGAATGCACCCCATATCTATATTTTTGCCATTTGTGAACACTTAGGTTTTTTTCCTCTTCAGTGTCTTCTCTTCATCTCTCCTCCTTCTGTGGTTATTTGTTTGTTTGGATTTTAACCTCTGTTAGCTATGGGCTGCCTCCCATACCTAAAGGGGAATAAAACATGGGGACAGTGGCCAAAAGCAGGTAACTTTGGAGGAGTACAAAACAAGGGAAAATACATCAATGTTTTCCTGGTACACTTTCCCAACCCATTACACTCTCCTAGCCTCCAGCAACTTGCAGATCAGGGATGTAAGCAAACACTTTCTTCAGAAACAATGTTCACCAGAACTCTCCTTCTTTAGTAATCCGCATTGGAGCATGATGTATTATCTCCCCCAAATAAATTAATATTAAAAGTTATGTCTGGCTATGGCAAACATTACTGGGTGAACAAGGCATGCTGCACCATGCCCATAAATGAGAGACCCATAATGCCGTTGGAGAGAGAACAGAACTTTTATAAAACCATGGAGTTTCTTGTAACAAGCTTCATTACAAATGCAGACCGTCTGCCCATAAACCAAGTCAGTTCCTGCCAATTTCCTTGTACGCTTCTAGTTCCTGGTACCTTATGAACCAGGGCTGAGTCTCCTTTCAATCCTGAAATAGAAAATGAAAGAGCATGAAGGGGCAGCAATGGCATGCTCTAACAGAGAGATATATAAGAAGAGTAAAGCTCTTACCTTCTTGAAGTTAGCAGGATGTTAACACTGTCTTCATGGGGCCAGAGTTTCACTCTGATCTGTAGAAGCTGGCAGGCAATCTTATCAGTCTTTGGAAAGCGCTGCTATGCTTGTTATTTGTAGTATTTCCAGCAATGTTAATGACATTAAGCCCTAGGGGGTGAAACCCCAGGAAACAGAAGGATGCAAGCAGCCTGAGTGATAATGTCATGAGCCCTGCTAACTCTCCTCACTCAAATCAATACTTCAACTGCTTCATGCAGAGCTGCAATGAAAGGAACAACACAAAGCTACCACTGGCACCCTGAAAGTTTTTGAGAGAAAACAAGCAGAGATCAACCACAAATAAAATGTTCTGACTAGGCCACTTTTTTTTCTACCTTGGGGAGTGTTGAAAACTCACCACTGCACTTCCACTCACTCACTGGATCAGTCAGATGGCTATATATCTTATTTACATTTTTACTATTTCCATCATATCTACTCTAATCACAGCTTGTTAAAGAACTGTGGGCATGCTACATGCAGGTGCCTAACTCCACCATAAATATTTACAGCAGCATTACCACTTAAGAGTTTTCACATGTGGCCTCTTTAGGCTGTAATTTATGTGTGGTTTAACTCTTCTGATGCATTAGACCATGCAGGTGAAATTTCTCTTTAAAAGTGCAAACAGTGACATCAAGTATTGCCTAATAGCTAGAACATGGTTTATGTAATACTCATGCTGTTTTGGGATCTAATCCTTCAAATGTTCTATGACTGGCCCAAATAATGTCTTCTTTAGATTTCTATAGCCTAACACATGGGCTGCTTTCTTTTCAGTCTATTTTTTTAAAAAGTCCTCCCACCTCTCCCACTTCATTCATTGGCAAAAGACCCAACTGAACCAAATGGTAAAGGAAGCAAGAGGAAGCCTGCAAGGGGAACTTGTAAAACCACTCTAATCTTTTTTAAAAAATAGTTTCTAAAAATGCGGGCAGCATTTATTGTGTGAATAGATCTTTGTGAAGGGGCCTCTTTATTATTTAAATTCAAGTAAGAATTTAACAAAAACACTTCTGAAGTTTAAAGAAGTGAAGCTGGTGATGACAGAGATTAATGTTCAGTTTCAGGGAATGCACTTATTAATTTTGTCAGGCTGAAAACAACGGTGAACAGTTTCCAAAATAGATGAACAATGTCAGCAAACATTTGCTTTGACTGAACTAAGACCCTCCCTTGCCCTAAGATCAGCTCCGGGACATTTTCAGAAAAGCTTTCTTTATCTCTTGACAGTGTGAAAAAAACTTTACCTGCAAATTGACTTGTGTGTAGAAGGAAGCTATCATTCATGCTAATGGAGCCCATCAGCTTGCTTTCACTGTACCGTGATACCCTGGAGCAAAAAATGTGAAGCCTGTTAAGCCCTGGGCTTAGCAATAGGATTTAACAACTCTAAAATGCTTACCTTCCTCTGTACACATATTGTCCACTACTATCCCACACATTTCTCTCTGTTTCTCTGACAGCTGGTCAATGTAAACTAGCTCTTAGAAGATTTTATGTTGATTTTTATGTTCTGAGAGATGTTTGCTTAAAATAAGCCCTACAAATTTAAAAAAGCAAAAGCACAAAGAGACACTGGAAAACTGCAGTAGAAAACAGAGCAGAAAATTGTACAGAAAATTGTTTACAAAGCTCCCAGTAATTTGGTAACGTGAAGTATCTTCCCTGCTTGCTGTGCTCCTCAGATAAACTGTTGGTGGCACATTTTGAAAGCGTTTGAGACCACAGCTCCTGCAAAAACATCACTTTTTTAAAATGCAAAGGCATGAGAAGGGTTAATTCCAGACCATGAAGCTGGAGAACAAAAGCATGAATGAGCTGGTCCCAACTGAGCTTGAGAGAAAGGCTCTGACTGGGAAACTGAGGTGGGTAAAGATGCACCAGATGTGCCTAAGCGACGGGCAGCAACTTTGTTAGAGATAATTTACCAGTTAACAGTATCATAGTGCTAACATGAAAAGAAGCATTCAGTGTCGGAAGAAATGGCTCTAAACCATAATCGGCAAATGGGGAACATCAGACAACTCCCAGCCTGGCCTCCTGAGATTTGGAGCTGTGCCAGCCCTGGGATCTGACACACCCCATCTCAGGCAAAATAAGAAGGGTACAGACAAAGGGCTCATTGACAGGACCTGCATCCTGGGTCTCTTCTCTTGCCCATAAAAGTTGATCATAACCCTCCAGAGCTGATCCCATTGTCTCCTACCCTTCGCTGGTCCCTGTCCCCTGTGAAAGCACTACCCTCCTCCTAATTCAATCAGCACAACATACTGCCAGGCAAAAGTTAAAAAAAATGAAATCATTTGTGATGGGAAAGGAGAAAAACCCTAGAGGATACAACCAAAGCCAAGAGAGAAGCAGCAAGACTAAAGAGAGCAAGGGCAGGGAAGATCAGTAGTCCTCACGGACGGCACCAAGTAAATACCCTTCACTTCAGATGAGACAGCTGTTTGTACATCCCTCCACTGTGGATAGGTGGCAAAATGAGATGGGTCAGGAGCAGGGACAGACAGTGAAATACAACAGGACAAAGAAGCAAACCACCCTCAGAGAAGATTTTTATGAAAGTGAAAGGTAATTCTCAGAGTATTCAGAGTCCATGAGACCAGCGGGGACTGCTGTCTGCTTGATGGAGGCTTCCTCAGAGTCAGCCCAACCACCAGTGCTCAGCTAGGACATGTGGGAGCCTGGAAGAGCTGCAGAGAGGGCTGGGAGTTCCCCTTCCCTGACTGAGATGAGGTGAGAGTTTGTTTTCAGAGGACAGCAAGGGCTGAGGTAAAGAAGGACTCTCTCAAGCTATCTTTAGAAGTCTCAAAGACACAGTAAGTTAAAAGGGAATGTCTGTAGACAGGTAAAAGAGGATGAATCAACATTTTCAGTAAACAAACTGATGTCTTTCACAGGCAGCTGATAAGACCTTTTTCTTCTTGCAGCAAAGCAGGTGTACATCTCTAAAAGTCCTTTAGTGTAAAGTACTGAGTCCGATTGCAACTGGGTGGTGTTGAAAAAAATAATGTAATTGAACCACAGAGGAGCCACAAATAAAAGAAGCAAATCTCTGTTTACATGCTGATGAGTAGTTGGAAAAAGGGAAGCATCTTTTTTAAAGATGGGACAAAGATGGATTGCTTTCTGCCAGCAGAAAAAGGTCCGTCATGTGCAAATCTTCATGCAGAAGAAAAAAAGCCTAACACAACCCCAGGCACTGTTGGCTCAGACACACCGCTACAATAGAAGATTTAGGTGACTTCCCAGGGAAGAACAGATGGGCACCTAGGAAGAACAGCCAATACACCACAGCATCATCCACTCCTGCTGGTCTGTCACAGGGCATTTTAAGTAGAGAACCGTGAGCTGGTTTGGTTTTCTTCCACTAACCCACACACTCCAGGAGCACCTCTATCAAAAGAAAATTTAACATAATTATGTTAGGGTAAAAATAGAAATGGTAACATTTCCAAGATGCCTTGATACTGAAAGATCTGAAAGTTGAGAGGGATTTCCAGAGACTTTCTTCACCTTGGGACTGTGTAACAACCAACATTTCATACTAAACCTGTATTTTTTATTTTTTTTAATGTAGTACCGGGACATCAATTATAATTTTGATAACTCAGTGAATTGTTCTGTCTATTTAACCTTGGGAGGAGAGTTATAATCCAGGAGACTCTGGCTGTGCTATGAGCATCTATATTTGTCATTCAATGCATTTCTTTGAATACTTGGGATAACTCTGCTGACCTTCAATACTTCTCAACCAGAAAGTTCTACTTCTCAGCTACCAGTGCAGGTCTGAGATGACCTCTGACTCCTTCACCATATGCAACCTCCTGTTTTCTGGATGTGAAGGCACTTTTTGTTGTTCACATGGGGCTATATGTTTTCAGCACTCTAGCCCAGGCCCTTCTCAGCCAGTCCCACAGAGGTACTTTGTGCAGTGATTTGCCTGCGAGTCAGTTCAGTCTGGTCTCACAAAGACTTTTTCACTAAGATTCAGTCCTTCCATTGGCTATAGCCATCACTTCCATTCTCCATCAGGCAGCCTTGGACTCTTGGTCCGCTGCCCAACACTCAATGAATATGGCATCAAAGGACCCTGAGGATAGACAGGAGTTTCAAAGGCAGATTCATAGTGCTTGATGAAGACTACAGAAGTCCTACCAGAAAGGATAACAAGACTTTTGAAAAATTATTTCTCTGCATCCCATTGTACCATAAAAGTACATTACAGACCATAGATTGTCTGGACTTACAAATGAATTCCCAATGTTTAATCTATCTGAATTTCTTTCTTGTGGTTTTTTACTTCAGTGTAATCCTTCACTAAACATTTTTCAACCATTAGCTAAGGACTATACATTTCTCATTATTAAACTGCCTCATGTTTTCATTATATCTGCACGTCAGATTTTACTTAGTGATATATCAGTGGGATCACCTCTCTTATTAATACACTTGAATTCCTCTTCTGAGAGAAATACAGTTCCTTCAGATGAAAAGGGGATCCTCAAAGCTAAATGGCCATGGAGCATATTGTCAAAACAGCTACTCAGATTATTCTTGCTGGACCCATGACAATTTGTATCAACTGAAGTAATATCAAAGTAGTATCAGTTATGAGAAGAGAATCAAACTAAATATGATCTCTCTGGGGCAAAGTGCTATGTGTAGCTGGAGGAAACACCTGCCCCACAGAAGAGCTGCCTAAATACACAACACAGACAAAAGGTGCAAGAAAAGAAGTACTGCTGTCCCATGTTACAAACTGGGACTTGAGTCATAGGGTGAGTAAGAGACCTGGAGAAGGTCACACAGGAAATCTGTGTCATGGTTGGTTATTAAACCCAGATTTCCTGATTTGCCACTGAATCCCATAATTACAAGACTATCCTTCCTGTCCCTTCCAACTCTATCCATTAAGTACCCCACCAGTTGGGCAACACTTTACCAGGAAAAAAGGTTTTCCACACATCCTGCAGCATGATCTCGGGTGACTCCGATCATTTGGTTCAAAACTGTGGCCCTAAAGCCTGGATAAGGAATTGCATTTCCTTGTCCCCATCAAGATGCTGTCTATCAGTGGTTAGTGGTGTTCCTCAGTATTGGACTGGTGCTATTTAACATCTTTGTTGGAGACATGGACAACGGGATTGAGTGCACCCTCAGCAAGTTTGCTGGCAAGACCCAGCTGTGTGGTGCAGTTGACGTGCTGGAGGGAAGGGATGCCATCCAGAGGGACCTTGACAGGCTTGAAAGGTGGCCCTGTGAAAACGGCATGAAGTTCAAAAAGGCCAAGTGTATGGTCCTGCACATAGGTTGCAGGGGCAATCCCATGCACAAATACAGGCTGAATGAAGAATGAATTAAGAACAGCCCTGAGGAGAAGGACTTGGGGATGTTGATTGATGATAAGATCAACATGAGCCGGCAGTGTGCACATGCAGCCCAGAAAGCAAATGATATCCTGGGCTGTATCAAAAGAAGCGTGTCCAGCAGGTCGAGGGAGGTGATTCTCCTCCTCTACACTGCTCTAGTGAGACCCCACCTGGAGTACTGTGTCCAGTTCTGGAGTCCCCAGCATAAGAAGGACATAGAGGTGTTGAAGCGAGTCGAGAGGAGGGCCATGAAGTTCATCAGAGGGCTGGACCACCTCTCCTACAAAGACAGGCTGAGAGAGTTGGGGTTGTTCAGCCTAGAGAAGTCAAGTCTCCAAGGAGACCTTAGAGCAGCCTTCCAGTACCTGAAGGGGGCCTACAGGAAAGCTGGAGAGGGACTTTTTACAAGAGCATGAAGTAATACGACATGAAGGAATGGTTTTAAGCTGAAAGGGGGAAGATTCAAATTGGATATTAGGGAAAAATTCTTTCCTGTGAGGGTGGTGAGACATTGGAACAGGTTGCCCAGAGAGGTTGTGTCTGCCCCCTCCCTGGAAGTGTTCAGGGCCAGGTTGGATGGGGCTTTGAGCAACCTGGTCTGGTGGGAGGTGTCCCGGTTCATGGAAGGGAGATTGGAACTAGATGATCTTTAAGGTCTTTTCCAACCCAAACCATTCTCATGCACTCTGGTGCCCAGCCTGCTCCATTACCTTACACCACCCTCCCGTGCTCTTTGGCCACAGATCTCCCCATGGCCCTCCCTGCAGGCATCTGAGCCAACACTGCCACTGTCTTCTAGTTTGGTGCAGTTTCCTCACTTTGTTGGTTGTGGACTGGCTATTTGGGCTCGGAGAGAGGAGGACCTGGAGTTTTTCAGGGCTGGTCCCATGGTGAGTTTAGTGATTCTACTTGAAATAAATTAAACGGGGTCACAGTGTGCACAGGCTGGCTAAATCTTATCCCTCATACTTCAATAAAAAGCAGGAAAAAAGACAAGATGGATGTGACAGGGTGGGGAAGGACCTATTGAGAAGATTTCTACCAGTAGGGGGAGGAGACTGGGGTTCCAGGAATATCAAATTTCCTGTAAATTTAGGGAGCTTCAGGAAATCAGAAGGAAAAAGGACATTGTGCTGTGACTCCTGTGAATAAGAGGTGGAAAAAAGATGTGAGGATGTGAAGTGGACACAATACAGCATAGCTAGGAATGGAGGCAACTGAAAGCAAAAGCAAATGTCGGAAATATCAGGTTCAACGGGAAGATAATTATACAATGTCATAGGTTTCCATAATTTGTTGACAAAGATTAGTCAGATCTACAGAAGAAAAAATAATTTGGGTCCATTCTTAACAGTCTTTTGAGAGGTTTAAAATCCGGTTTTGGAATGTAAAAGAACTAGGTAGTGGAAATAAAGAGAAGATACAGACAGGCAGCCGTCCCTATGGAAGAAGCAGCAAACTCATTTTCAAGTTTAAAAAAACAGAGCCATATGGCTGGATGGTAATGCAGGGCTGAACCCTATTTAATAGCAGCATTAACACTATAGAAGCTGTTGCTATAGTAGTGACATCTGGAAGAAACCTTCAAATAGATTATTCTTTAACCTGGATGAAGGATTCTGCGAAGTCTGTCAAAGAAAGCCTTCAGAGCAAATCAATAACAAGGATCTTGTTACCTGAATGCAATGTAATTTAGTGGCTGATCAGTTTGACAACATTAGAAATATAAGGAGAGAAGAAAAGAAGAAGGGAAACCAGGAGACACAATTACCAGCCAGGAAGGCAGAAATTACTCCAGGAACACAAGACGAGAAACGTCAAAATTCTATATGCCACTATCCACTGAACTTTATTAGCAAAATCATGCCTTCACTCTAAACTGTTCCCAGTCTAGCTGACACTGTTCATAGGCTTCACTTAGAAAGTAGCAACATTATCAATGGATAGTATGATTAGTAAAGATGAGAGCTGTATGCACAAAATACTGCTAATTGTCTGAGCAGTGATAGATGCAACAGCCCATCTTTGTTTAATGCTGGTTGGAATACCTGTTTTTCCTTGGCCGAGTGAGAAGATGTCCCTTGACTAATTAAAATGAGTTTGCTGAGCACAGACATTTGGCAGCCTCTGGAAATTCAATTCCTCCTTGTAGCTGGCCTCTCTGGCTGAAACATGTGAAATCGTTGATGGTGAGAGGGGTTTGTCGGTCTGTTGTTCTATGTTATACTTGCACAAAAGCATTTTGGACCTGATTTACTTCTCCTGACACTGAAGAGATCAGCTGAAGTTGACAGGAGCAGCTCTCAGCATTGCTTGCACTTATGTAGTCATTGAAATCAAAAAAGAGTGTAAGAAATTTAACAGTGCCATTTCCATTCACTTGCACAATGTACAAAACAACTGCATGTCAAACACTCTGAATTGAAATCATGACCATGACCATAGGTTTTTGGAAGATAACAGACTCTGTGTGGGGATACAGCATTTAACTCCAGAGTTATCATTGAAAAAATAATGGAAATAATAATCGACATTTTTCACACTTGTTTTCAAAAACTAGTGTAATTCACAACCTTTAATGTAATATACCTATTTGTTTCCTGTAGGGAACAAAATTATTTCTTCGATGAATAGACATTGACATTCATCAGAGGTCTTACCCTGACCCCTTCAAAGCCAATATGGGTGAATACCTGGTCCAACCCCGTATGTCTTCACCATTCAGTGGAACAGATCTGACAGAGCAGAAAGCCGTGACACAGTTCCTGACAGAGCACAAAGCCATGAAATCCTGACTTGCAGCCTACCAGCTTCCTAGGGGAGCAAGGAAATCTTGTTTCTCAAGAACAGGCATGGGCCCATACTTAACAGGCTATATGTATTTACTCCACGAAGACAAGGAAAGTTTTGTCATAGAGTCCAGTGGGAGCAGATTCTTGCAGAGTTCCATGGCGTTATCTAACATGTCACCTCCAGATGTCTCAGAAAATGAGTGTTTTTATAGTTCATGCTGTATTGGTTGTTCACAGATATAGGTGTGTAGGAGCTAGACACTCTCTATTCATATCCGTAACATCTAATACTAGTATTACCTAGATACTAACACAAAATGTGCTGTTTTTCAGTATTCCGTAGTCCTCATACAAACAGTAGTTCTGGACTTTCTTTTTCATGAAGCAGAGTTAGAATGTACAAGGGTCAGCGCTGTTCAAAAGATTAAAACAGAGACAACTTTTAGGTCAAAAAGACCATGCTTCTTGCAAATTTTGTTTTATTTAAATGTATAAGGGTGATAAAAATTATTTCATACAAGTAGAGTCTAAGCAGGAGTAGCTTTAAAGAGGAAGAAAAACTAGATGGAGCATTAGGAAAAAAATAGAGACTTCATTCCAGTTCTGAGAAAGTGATTAAGAGGTCCCTGGATGGCTGTTCATGCAGTTCTTACTCTGACAAAACTGCCACTGACTTTAATTGCAGTTCACTCAGTTGGATCAGTCTGCTAATCAACTAAGCACTTTTCATTTCATGGCAATAAGAAGGTGTGCTGAAAATGCCATCATATCTCTAACCATCTTCAAAGCCTAGAATGTCTTCACACCATTTCATGGGTTTCCCCTTTCCAGTACTAAAAAAAGGATGCTATAAAAGTCATTATTTAAATGATATATTGGAACTTTATGGACTTGGAGGCTAATTTTGCTTAGAAGCATTTTTATGGACTTTGGAAGCCGAGGGTGGGGGGGAAGCAGAGCTCCTAAGATCAAAAACTTTCCGTCTGTAGAGAAAGGTTTCAGGGGGCAGCAGTTTCTGCCTCCTCTGAATAGGACTAAATTGCTTCTTGAGTGTCCAATATTGAAAGCTTTTGCTGAAAAATACACATGAAGAGGGGATCAAACAAAAGAGATTATTTTCAGTTTCTGTTATGAGAGGGAGGAGGGGGAGGGGGGATGTCCTTACAGGGAAAAGCTGTAAGATGTTTTCCTTAATTAGTTTAATTACAAAATGTACTAAGACTATTGGATAAACATTAGGCTGTTTTCAGGTTCAAAACAGGCAGATGTTAGCAGGATTAAATCAAAATACTTTATATGCCTTTGAAGATTTTTTTTTTACTCAAAGGCCTCAGCTCTTTTTTTTTTTCTTTTTAGGCGCTGTAACAGCTGATATGATTAGATATTTTTTTTCTTTTGATTAAAATTATGTCCATATAACTCATGCAAGTCAGCTTTCATTAGCAAAGCAAGAATGGATTTGGCCTATGGTATCACATTTCTGGAATCTGATGATTTCTTTTGAATTCATCCATTCTCCCTGCTCTGATCAGATTCTAATTATAGCCAAATTACAGCTATTGTCTCAAAGGCTGAGTAACATATTTGTGGTATTTGGGGGGGAAGAGAACATAACTGATTTAAAAATAGGAATTATACAAAGTAATAAGAGTTGTTTATAATAATTTTTTTATGGAAGATGGCAATGGTGAGGAGGGGGAAGGCATCTTTATACCCAAATAAGAGAGTGTGTACAGTTAGCTGGATTGAAGCTGTCTTTCTAGAGTTTCACTCAATATTAACACTATCAGCTGCTATGAGACACTGAAGAACTAGGTAACTCCTGGGTAAGAAGTACGAAACATGCTGCTTTGGGACCTAAGAGTTCATGGACTATCTCAACATATAAGGTATCACTGGAGAAATAAATGTAGGACATAGAGAAACATTGATAGTCATGAGAAAATCTGCTATAAACTTAAAATTATGTCACAGTTTTGTACCTACTATATGAGCAAATGTGTAACCCCATGCTCGTGTAGATTCCTGAGCAATAGCACTTCTCTGAAACCATCAAAATTATTTTGAAACTGAACCTAGGCCAATGGGATCTCAGGCACACTCATCCCTAACTATAATCATTTTATCATCCAAGAGTGACAATCTGACATAACTGCCTTTAAAGGTATCAATGTCATCAACCATAAATTAAAACAGGACTCAAAGTAAAAAGAACAATAAACTACTTTGGTCAGAAAGGCAATTTCCAGTGCTAATATATTTGCAAAGCATTTTTGCTTCATCATTTTTTAAATCTATTGCTAAAGACTACCTCTAAGATTGCTTATTACCTACAAACAAATTACTGTGAGATACATGCAAAGCCAAATGAAAGACTTTTCAAACATTCTTGCATATCAATAGTTCTTTTACAAGAACAAGGCTAGGTGCAGTATATTTTATTGCACTACCCTGTTGGTCACCTCAATAAGATGAAAACATAAAAACCTTTTTTAGCATTTGGTTTTCAAAAGTAACTTCAGATCCTTGGTAGCCTTTCGCCTTCACAACCAGTCTAAAAGCGTAAGCGTGAGTACATTATTTTCTCGGAGACCGTCTTCACCAGCATCCACCAAGTAGACAATAACAACAAAACCCTCCAGGCGGGCTGATGATGAACAGATACCTTCACAAAAAAATCCATGAAACACAGCAAACCAGTATATGGATAAAGCCCCAAAGACAGTGATATATCACTATGCGTTTAGTTAAAAAGCGTGCATTGTGAATATGTCCTCTTGCATGTGTACACACAGCCCAGCTGCCGACTTTTCACACATGGCAACCCCTTTAAAAGCCTTGGGTGAAAAAATACATGCTAAAATCCCTGAAATATTCTTCCTATACTCGAACTGAGATGTGCAGATCCTCCTCAGAAAGAACTGTATAAATATCATCAGATGTTAGTGTAATGCAATGACCATCAGATTCCATTAAATTACTAAATCTGTTAAATGTTTAAATCCTTGGGCATACCAATTCATGTCAAGTGTAAACATACGGTGAAACACTTTTAAATCAATTACCTGATGATAAAGAAATAATCTTCTTACTTAAATGAAAGCAATTAATGTATATCAGGGCTATGTATTTAAGAGGTTTCCAGGATCAGAACCATTCATTTGATAGTACCTAAACTCACACTTTCAGAAGTTAGATTAAATATCACTATCAGATGTTGAGTAGCACTAAAGCACAGGGAAAACTAAACAGAGTTTTGGGTTTTTTCTTCCAGCGCATTTCATTCCACAGAATCTCACAACATTGTACTTTGTACAACACTGAAACGCAGCCACTGATTTTCCTCGCACCATTTGTTTCAGTATCGGTAAGCACAACAATGGGAGGGGAGCAGAAGAGGTGGTGCTGCTTCACTCATACTGCTAAGAGGTGACATTGTGGAGTTCTTACTAGTAAGGGCAACACCAATAGCATGTGAAAGAGAAAAAGAGATGTGATAGGGCCAGATGATGTGTCCTGTGGCAGTACCTCAGCTGCTCAAGGCGATTATGGCCGCGGGGCCAGGCACAGCATCCCTGTGCTGGGCCGGGCACATAATCTTCTTGTTCTGAGACCCCTGGAGTGCAAAAACTGAGACTTTTGAGTGGTGAAAATGTACACCAGACCAGCTGACACAGAAGAAATACAGTCACTAGTTTAACCAAGGGCATTTACAGAAGCTGTGTACAGGACCTGTCACATTTTCTTTGACTCTGTCTTTCCAACTAGGCCTGTCTCCTGGTGTTGGCAGGAACTGGCCCTTAGTCTTGCTCTTGGCAATATCAGCCTAAGGTTAAATGAAGAATTGTTACTGCCTCGCTTTCCACACTCCCTCTCAGTGTCCTTTTCTCCTTTCAGCCTTTTAGTACCCACTTCTACAGGTTGTTTTTGTTTAATTATTATTTTTGCAGTACCATGGCATGGTGGCATTGATGGAAAGGTGGGTGTTACCCCCTCAGGTCCACACACCCTTTCTCCCTCAACCTGTGATCCATTCACTTCAACGTGGGCCTCACCAACACCAGCAACACCCAGAAGTACTAAGCACCATCATGACAGCAGAACTAGGAGTCACCCTGTACATGTAACCACTAAGAGATTGTGTCCTGAGCAGAAGAATGTTAGTGAACACCAACCATGAGCTCGGTGCTTCTGCCATGGGGTCTTGCTAAAGAACAGTCTTCCGTGTGCATTATGTTGGGTAGTTAGAACTTGCTGTGAAGGTCTCGTAGCGTTGTGTCATGCATATGCTGAATGACTTGCAGCGATAAGTGATACTCACGCGCAGCATGACCGTGTCTGTAACAGTGAAACTGCATTACACACAGCTTGTGCAACAAGTCTAGTCTCGATGAATATGCGATATACAGTCATTCTGCAGCAGGGCCTTAAGGCAGCCCAGTTAAGTGGTAGTGACAACTGTGGGCGTTGGTGGAGCGTGCTAATACTCATTCTGCTGAGAAGTAGCATGTTTCTTGAGCAGGTGTAGCAGTTCACCTAGCACGAGCCTGGTGTTCTCCAACATTGCCTAGCACTGTGTGGGTAAGATGCGACCCAGGCTGCCAACAGGTTGGCTACCTCTCCCTTCCCACTGCCCCCCTCCAGCTTTTACCCTAATTCTGTGAGGGAGTAGTTGCTCCTCCCAGCACACGTGGAAGGGAGAAATTCCAGTCTGCTACCAGCCCAGGGCTCAAACTTCAGCTGCCAGATGCAGACAGGGTCACATAGGTAAGCAGATATTTACAGGCAGTGAGGGAGACATGTCATGAGTCTTGGGACTTTCTTTTCCTTTGGGTGACTGGCCCTTGGCACTAGACCTTTCCTGCAGTTTCACTAGTTGTACCCTTAATTTAATCAGTCAGTTTACTGTGCAGGGTCCTGGCAATTTTCTCCTCACTGCCTTTTTCTTCATTCCCCCCTGCCTCCCCCTGTATTTTTGGGGTTTTTATCTAGGATGTCACCGCATCCTGCCATGCAATGTGTCTAATACCTGTATCTATATGGCAAACATAAAATCAGAGGAAGGAAAACCAGTCACACTTAGACACACTTCCAGGATCACTATGTCCATCTGTAAAATCTTTGGGCCTCAGTGTCTCTGCTCTGATTCCATTCTGAGCAACCGTTTCCAGAAGTGATGCACAAGACCCTTAAATGTAGACAGGTCCTTGGCCTAACAGAGTCCCAGCCTTGGCTGACTGCATCATGAATGATGACAAAATTAATTTCCCTCCACAACCTCTTACATAGCTTGGCTGTGTTTGTTACCACATCCTGCATCCTCGGTTTCACTGACAAGTTAAGAGTCCCCAACCATACAGGATGATACAGAACCGGAACCTTCAGGCTCTTCCTATGCAGTACAAATGTAACTCACTGAAGTAATTGACTCGTAGTAACTTTTCTGTCTCACTGCCCTTATGTCCCCAAATAGACTTCTGGAATTTAAGTTATGGTTTACCTCCAGTGTATGGTCTACATACTCCATATAACTGTCAGGAAAAACTTCAAGCTCTCTCCTATTTCTGCTGAACTTCATTAGTTTCCCCTTAACCTTTAATATGTATATTCAAGTTCTTTCTCTAATGACTGAAGATCACTTTTTAAATCAGACCACTTCTAAGTATTAAAAACTGGAAAATAAGTTTAAAAGACACATCTTCTATTGCTTCCAATCCCAAATAATTGACTGAGTTGTTTTATTTTGAAATCTTTCAGAGTGGAAAAAATGTCCTGTCTAAGACTCTCCACACCAAACTTAAGCCACAAATACATTTTTACCATGACCCTCTACAAACTGGAAAATTTGTGGTTTATAATGGAATGATTATACAGCTTTAGCTTGGGATATCATAGGCTTTCTGGTAAGGTAAGTAAGAACAGAGCCAGTTCTGATCCTTCATGCACATGTTAGGCACAACTGTTGCAGTAAAGCAGCTCCTTGGCTCTCCGTGCACACTGTTTTACCAGTTCTTGGTTTTGTGGAATTCTTTTTTTAATAAAGTATATGGTCTAAGGCCCAGCTTGAAACAAAAATGCTCACTGCTTGCTGAGTTGTATGAACCTTGGAAATATGGTAATAAAATGGACACATATGTTCTATTATTATTATTATTATGCTTAAGGGCTACAAAAATAAATCATTCTCCAAGCTCACATGGACAAAATGAGCACTGCCTTCTGTGAGTGTCTGTACTTACATGTATCTGTTTACTTAGATGCATCTGTTCTTGATATCTCATGGAAAAATCAAATATTGTATCTTATGAAAAAACAGCGCTGAACCATTGTTCAGAAAACCAATCCTAAACCAGAAGTCCATTAAAAAAACTGAATACCTGGGTCTCTCTGCTTGGAACTCTCTTTTATTTTTATTAATAGATCATTTATCTTCAGTATAGTTGGAGATAAAAATTCCTTTTAAAAGTGATGAAATGAAGAGATTTGCAAGTGCTGAAACCCCCTGATCTCCCCCTCTCTCTCATCACCTGATACAGGCTTAAGGTTTCACAGTTTGTAAAAATCAATGGGAAGTTCTCCCCTTGCCAGCGGCCCGAGCCAATTTAATAAGTACCTGAACAGAGAGGTGGCCTGTCGAAGGGGCAGTCACCTTTCGCCTGGCAGGAGGAGCCACGAGGGCCAGGACACTGGAGCGCATTGTGTCCCCGTGTGAAGGCCTTAGTCAGCAGTGACGAGATTTCTTCTCCAAGCCCAGCTTCCCCCACAGCCTGACTGTAAACCAGAGGGGAACCTGTGAGGGGACAACCAACTTCTGCCACAGGTTGCAGTTACTGGGGGTGGGGGACTTCACGTTTCCCGTAAAGGGCTTTCTCCTCTCTCACTAGGACAAGCACTTTGCAGGGAAACTCCAAGTAGCTGCTGGGCAATTTCCTTTCAACTCTGTCCCAACATTGCTGTTTACAGTTTTATGAAGGCAGCTCTGACTGCCCCTTCTCTCCCTCCCACTTGTTCAAGTTTGTCGATACCCGATCCGGGAACATTTGTTTCTTCCTTCCCCGGAGGAGTTTTGTGCTCCACTGACCTCCAGTTCAGCCCCGGAGAGGCTGGCAAGAGCGCTCAGCTGGCTCTTGTTTCCCCACTTGCTGCAGTCCCTTGTGTTGGACAAGCAAAACCCATGTAATTCAAGCTAGGGGAACTCTTGCCTTGCCAGCTCCTCACATTGCCCTGGGCTCTGCTGCTGGGGAAAAGTTCACCCGCTCTGGTCCCAGCCCACGGAGGTGAACCCCCTACACTCCGTCCATGGAGGCCACTGGTGCTGGGGCTGTACGGGCAGGTCCAGACCCTTACCCCCTCTCCAGCTGCCCTTAGCTCTTCCTCCTTGGTCTGAACTGCTCCTCACTGCTCTGCACAGCGCACCGCACACCTGCAGCCCTGCCGCACCTTCCCCAGGTGGGTCCAACCTCGTGGCACTGCTGTGGGTGCACAGGGCCGAAGCACCAGGGGGATGGCAGTGGGATGGATGGATGGATGGATGGATGGATGGATGGATGGATGGACGGAGGGAGGGAGGGAGGGAGGGACA